>JACBWW010000049.1:548282-573408 GCA_020086605.1 Lanius collurio
TGAGTGGAAAAGGCTGGAGGAAAAGATGCTTGGGTTTACAGGCTGTTAAAAATGAAAATAAACCGTGTTGCATTGGATTTGTGGGAGGTGGATGATTGTTCTCTGCAAAGGCAGGGTTTGGAGGGAGAGAACATTCCCACATCTGCTGTGGGACCTGCAAACAGTCCCTCTATGGCAGAGTCAGAGCCACTCATCCCTCACATGAGTGGGATGAGGTGGAACAAAAAACGAGGGGAATTTGCATCATCACATTTTCCCTACAGCTTTTTATGCTTTAGGCTTCCAAACCCAGCCTGGCTACCCAAAGCAGACCTCTGCTTTTAGACAGCTCTAAAATTAAGGGGCACAGATTCCCCCACAGGATGCCTGGGATGCTCAGTGTCAGTGCCCCAGCCAAAATTGACATGCAACCCACAACCAAGAGGCTGCCAGTGACAAGCAGCAGCTTTGAAGGTCACCTTGCCATCAAGTAAATACATAAATAGGAAATAAGAAAGCAGGCAGCAATGAATAAACCAGAGACATTCCACTGGCTTGGACTTGAGAGGTTTTTTTTTCCTTTTTTTTTTTAAATTTTTTTTTAATTTCTTCTCTGCTCTTTTCACTTTCACATCCTCAAAGGTCGGTGCTAATAGGAGACCCCTCTCATTGCTCATGCACACTGCAGCACCCTGCCTGTCTCAGAGACCCCAACACCCACCCAGAGCCCAAATCGTGTCCCCCCCCCCAGCTGATGACTGTAATGAGACCTCCTGTCAGTGCCAGCCCGTGACAGGAGGGAGGATGTGCTGCAAATACTGGGTTTGCCTCTGACACCACAATCTTCACCTTTTACACCACAATCTTCACCTTTTACACCACAATCTTCACCTTTTACACCACGATCCTCACCTTTTACACCACAGTCCTTCTTGCCAAGGGACATGGTGGTGCCAGGGGTTTGTTTTCCGGGCTCCTCCCTGCTGTGCCTGATGAGATCCTGGCTCTGCAAGCTCGGAGTTGAGTTCTTCCAGCAGTTCTTGCAGCTTGGCCGCATGGCCAGGGAAGAGCCAGCCCAAAATCACGCAGGGAGCTGTGCCAAGGCTGTTTCTGATTGTGTTGGTGCCATGCTGGACCCATCTGCTGCATCTGAAGGGCTGCCCACAGGAGGAGGTACAGGACACGGAGACTTGCAGCTCTTTCTTCTGGAGCAGAGAGAGGCTCAGCCAGGAGAGGACTGTGCCTCACCTCTCAGAGTGCCTGGGCTCTTGGGCATCCCTCCAGTGGCTCTCTGTGGGCAGCAGCCTGGACAAGCTGACAGGACAATTCCCCAGGGCTGCTCTCCAGGGACACACAGTGCACGTGCTGCTCTAATTGAGCCCAGGGCTGTCCCAGCAGGGACAACGCTCACTCAGACAAGTTTCTGTCACACTCCAGGTCATAAAACTGGCATTTAAACAGGTCATAAAACCCCTGGCATCAAACTTGGAAAACAACACATTGAGGAGCATGACATTCCTTACTGCCAAGCAGCAGGGCCTTTCCAGAACTCAGTATTTTATCCATGGCACTGGCTACTCCCATGTGTAATCCAGCAGAAGCCAGGGCTGGGTGACAGGGAAGTTTTATTCCTCCTACAGGAACGTGCCCACAGAACATGCTCACATTCCCTGAACGTACAGATCTTGTCCTTCTTGGTCACTGATGGTTTTGAGTCCAAACAATTCAGCTGAAGTAAAAGAGGACACTCAGTCTACACCTCACATTGCTGCTATCCACCTCACCCCTTTGTGCTGCATAGATTTATACATTTATAAAAATATGGGATCCCATATACTTAAGGATCCCAGATCAACAATGGGAAGAGGAGCTCTCACAGAACTCCCTGTTTTCCTGCAGGCTTGTAACCATGGAGTTCATCCTGCTCTGTAAGGAAAACCAGGATGTTTGTTTAGGGAAAACTGGGGTAACCCTGAACCCCATCATTACAAACTGTAACTTCTAGAAGCAAGGAATCCTCTGAAAAGAGCATCCTTAAGGGAATGAGGGACAATGTGGACAGGCAACAGAACTTGTAGACACTCTAGGAATAAACAAAACTGGATTTTGATATTAAAGAAATAAAACCTGGGGGTGGTTTCTTGTTCCTGTGACAGCCCAGTGTCACAGCTCCTTCACATCACAATGAACAGGGTGCCCAGAGTGGCTGTGGCTGCCCCTGGATCCCTGGAAATGTCCAAGGCCAGGCTGGATGGGGCTTGAACCTGGAACAGTGGGAGGTGTCCTTGCCCATGGCAAGGGGTGGCACTGGATGTTCTTTAAGGTCCTCCCAACCCAACCCATTCCATGATGCTCTGATTACAAACCCTTTCCCCATGACTTTTAACGTGTGTGATGACAAATACTGCGACCAACCAAGCTGAAACACATCTTCAAACTGAGTAAAGGGTAGTCAATGGCTAACTCATGCAAGCACAGTTAACTATTAGGAGACAGCAAATGTTAATTCAGACAGCAAATGTTAATTACAAAACCTTGGAAGGAGGATTCGCTCTGATCTTGTCAGGATAGAAGGGACAAAGATCATCTCAGAAACTGCTGAATCGTTCCTCAAAGGACTCCGCATGGCCCAGGGAGAAAGGTGAAAAGGGCACTATGAGGAAGACTGCTGATCTTCATCACAGAGACCCCCGAGGAAGAGGAGAAGCCTTCCTCAGTGTGACCACCAGGACACACAACACATGCGTGACCCGTATGCTAATGATATTAATGGCTTACGGGAAATAATTTGTATAACCACACCTGTCTCAATGAATGTAATGAATATTCATGATTTAACCCATAAGTACTGTATTGTAGAAGGTACCGGGGTGTGTGTTTGGAGGAGCGATCCCCCACACACCCAGCGCTGAATAAAGCAAATACCCACTTCTCTGACTCTGTCTCTGAAGGGTCTCCTGGGCTGGCTTGGGGCGAATCAAAACTCCTCAGCTCAGGACACATCCATCCCCTCAGGCTGATCCACCCCCTCAGCTCCTTCCAAGCACTGCATGAGATGTTCCCACCACAGCATTGTCACCTCCAGCTTTCCCAACAGCCCAGGAAGGACAATGTGGACCCCAACATAAATCACAACCCACTGAAGCTCTCCATTCCCTTCCCTGTAACTCTGACAGGGTGGTTCCAGCCCTGACCCTCCCTACCGAGGTGGCACATGCCTGTGTCCCCAAAACTGGCAGGAGTTATCTTCTAGAAGGTGGAAAATGGCTGGCAGGAGACCAGGCAATCTTCTCCTGACTTCCTCGCTATTGACTCTCCCCCAATTAACATGATAATTGTTACCCCACGGGCCAGACATGATTAATCAGCTATTTTCCTCTTCCTTCCTTGTTTATTTTTTTTTTTAAGAGCCGCTGGGAAATGTCATTCTCTCCTGCAACAGAGTTTGAAAGCTCCTCCATCTGGACAATCAAATTCCCGATGTAAATACAGGGAAAGGAGGGACCAGAAGAATGGGGTCCCCAGGGAGCCCCTCCACACCCCCTGTCCCCTGCCTGAGGTGACTTTCTCCCCCTTCCCTCATTGTCCTGGCTTTTAGGAGCAGAGCCAGCCACTCTGCTGAAGGAGAACTGAATAAGTGACTGTAAATTAAAATTAACATCCAGCAGCAAGGAGTACAAAGCCATGATTAATGGCTTTTTAATGCCCCACTGTTCCACACTCAGAGCACTTTGTTTTAATGGTGCACACGGGGCGTGGAGGATGAAAAGCTGTGTGGATGTGAGAACAGAGCGTTGCACACACACATCTCAGGAATTCTCACCATTAAGGAGAGATAATCCAGCTCTCTTTATCTTAGAAATACCCAGGAAAACCTCGTACCCACCTCATCTCATCAAGTGCATGGCAACTAAAAGTGGCACGGAGCAAAGTCATCAAAAGAAACATCCTCTAACCAGCACTTACCCAGATAATTGTTTTTCTGCTTTGGGTTTAATTATAAAGTGGACCAATTGATTAATTGAGTAAGTTCTATAACCTCCTCCCCCCTTGCCCTAAGGAAGGTTCCAGTCAGACTTGCTGAATGATAATTATTTGTCTTTCAGCCCGTTGAAGAGTTTATGGCTTCTTCAGGGCCATGTCCATGGGTAACACTTCCAACTGTCCATCATTCCATGTGTTGGCACATGCCAATAATTATCCATGTCACTTGGCTACAGGAACACTTGGAAGAGCCATGCAGGCAGCAGTCATTCCTTAACAATCCTCTTCTTTTTCTTCTTTTTTCTTTTTAAATTAAAAATTGCCTCCTAAAAGCCCTTTCAAAGAACTTCTATCTGAGAATGTGATCACACCATGCTGAAGTTTATCCAGTGTGACTGGAGCCAACACCTAATGAAATGTTGTGATTTGCAGCAGAGATGATCAAGGTCAAATTGGATGAAACTGTGATCAAGTGAGATAGTTATTAGGGAGATAGTTATTAGTAAGTGAGATAGTTATTAGTAAGTGAGATACTTATTAATGATCCCCTCAGCTCTTGGAATAGCTACTCCACCTGCTGTTCTGTGCCTGCAGAGAAGACCTTTACTTGAGATTCAGTCTAGATTATTTTATGGAAAAAAAGGAATCATGCCTGAAGCCATGATCTTGTCTGGAATAACTCACATTGCTGATTCCCTTGAAGGAGCTGTTCCCCTTGGGAGGAAAAGGTTGGATGACAAGTGGTGATGTCCACCTGTAGCCTCCTGCTGAGATGAGCTCCATCCTCCCACTCAGGCAGATCACACCACCTTTGGCTTTGGGAATCTGGCTAAAAACATTGCTGCTCAATAATGCACTGCACAAGGTCTCTGGTAATCCAGGTCCCTGCATTTCCCTACAGATAAATTCCTACTGAAGGAGCCATCTGCATCAAAAACAGCCTGTTAGAGAGCAGCAATACAACAGCAGCAAACTTGGCAAGTGGCTCCTCCAGGAAACCAAAGCATTTGGAATTTTACAGCTCCCCACCACATTGACCCTGCTGAGGTTTCCTTTTTTTTATTTTGCAGGAACAATTACAGGGATATTTATACCTGGGAATATTGCTTGACACGAATTGAATGGTGGGTATAATTATGTATAAAAGCTCTCTTGTTACAGAAAAAAAAAATAATAATCTGGTTTGTGGGTTAAAAAAAAAGGGAAACAAAGCCAGTCTATTCCAAAGTCAGACAGAGGAGATGTTTGTTAGTGCTGCCATTGATCAGTAACTATGGCAAAGCCCTGAGAAGCTCTAATATGAGTTTAATACAAGGAGCAACTGAATGATCTCATTGCAGGATTCATGATCCAGAGCAGGATTTGAGCTGCTGATGGTCAAGTCTGATCCCCTCTGCTCTCCTTGTAAACATCTACTGGCAAGAACTCCTTTGCAGTCTCTTAGTGCAGCTGGTAGCCCTGGATTCACAGCTGGTGCCCCTGGAGAGTGCAGAGGTCCAGCTGGTCTTTCTGGAAGGGAGGCTCTTCTGGAGCATCCCACGTCGTTCTGGATGGCAGAATGTGCTCAGCACTGCTTCCATCCCAGCTGGGAAAGCTGACAACACTGGGAACTCTCCCAAGCATGGGAATAGCAAACAGGATGCTGTGATGGCTGACAAGTGCAGGGAAATATCCAAAGGAGGTAAATCACCAGCCTGTGCATCCCATAAACCTGGGGGTACCAGAATTTTGGAATCAACACTTCACTACCACAGGCTGTCCCATCTCCCTACAAAAGCAGAGCACATTTGGGATCTACCTGTGGCCTTTTCAGGGCTCAATGCCCTGACAAACCTTTTAAGAGATTTTGGGTTTCTCCTTGGGAAAACTTTGGCAAAGCAGGAAGACACATTTCGTGAGTGGTGTTATTTTCATGGCGATGTTGCTGATGGTACCAGGAACGGTTTGCAAACAACAGGAACACTAGTTGCTGGGTAAGAGGCTCATCACTGGTTTGATGAAGCCTGAAAACACATCCCATGACCAAACACACACTGCTGTTGTGCCTGAGCTCAGGAATCACTGGCAAGGACTAAGGACAGCTTTTCTCTGCTGTGCTGTCACCAAAGCTTTGGGTCTTTGGATTAAAATTATAATTCTCCCACTTTCTAAGTGGCAGAAAGGAGGGGGAAGGCACCTGTGCCAACTTCCACCCATGCTGCTCTCCCTCCATCTCATCCCATTTCTGCTAATACTACTCACATGCACACATAGAGATGATGCTCACAATGGAGAAGTTTTTCCCCTGTGAGAATAGAAAGCATTCCAAAGCCACCTGGGAGGCACAGGATGGATTACGAGTCTGCCACATCAGATCCTGATGACTGCAAAATGCAAACGACTCATAAATTTCAGAATTCTCATCCCTGAGCCATTTTCCCTGCTGTGTTGTTCAAGATCTCTGCATGTTTTGGAAGACAGACCACTTGCTAAAGTGGAAAAGTTTGCATTTCCATTAAAGAAAGATAAATTCATCCTGAATGCTGCTTTCTCTAATTTTCCTGTAAGTGTCAACCCTACCCATATTTTTATGCACAGAAGTGACCTCCCTGACAGCAAATCAGCATAGTTAGAGACATGGAGAGTGCTGAGATCATGGAATCATAGAATCATGGAGTAGTTTGAGTTGGAAGGAACCTTAAAGTTCATCCAGTTCCAACCCCTTGCCATGGGCAGGGACAACTTCCACTATCCCAGGTTGCTCCTGTCCAGCCTGGCCTTGGACAATTCCAGCCACAGTTTCTCTGGACAAACCATTCCAGGGCCTCACCACCCTCGGAGCCAAGAATTTCTTCTTAAAATCCAATCTAAACCTACTCTCTGCCACTTCAAAGCCGTTCCCCCTTGTCCTGTCCCTCCCCACTCTTGTACATCACCCCCTGTTCTCTGTCTCTGCAGGAAGCCCCCAGTCCCCCACGGCACAAACCTTCACCTGCTGCTCAGACTCTTCACCACCCCCTGCCTCAACTTGGCTGCTCATTCCAGTCCTCCCCTGTTCCCAAGGCCTTGTGGCTGTCCCTTGCCAAGGTGCTCAGGTTCTTGACTCTCACTTGTCCTCCTGGATGGGGGAGAGAAATCCTCACCAGGAATAAGAGACAAACAGGACTTTTGGATCTTCTCAGTCTTCAGGTTGTTTATCTTATCTTATCAGTAATTTACAAGCCTCCAACATAGCACGAAGCAGAGAAAGCTCCAAAAGACACAGCCCAGACAATCCAAGGCCCTTTTAAAGATAAATCACCCAATTTTCACAAAGAGTGTACATTATTTTTACTTTTCTACCAATGCCTAATGAATTATCTATTCATGTAGCCTTATTCTGCAGCATTTCTTAACCAATTATTTTGTGTTACCAACACTGCAGAAAATGGAGTAGATGAAGAAGAAGGAAGGGCCCTGAAAAACAACAGGAGTCCACCATCTTGCCTTCACTCACCATACCAATAAACTCAAAGCTCTAAATTTTTCACCCTGTGACAAACTATATATTATACTACTACCTAACTCTTATAGATTCTAATTCATCCCAAAACTTGACAACCCTCTCCATGGGCAAAGGTTAAAAACAATGTTTTCCAGGGGGTTTGGATCCCTCAGAACAGGCAGAGAAACATTCCCTGCACTCTGGGTTCCAACACCAAGGGATCTGCTCCTGGAGGGGATGTGCTCCACACTCCAACGAGCACATCTGCAAATTGCATGGCCAGACCTACAAAGGGCCTGACAAACTGCACCAGAGGGCAGGCTCCTTCCCCCCAGTATTTATCCTCTCCTCCTCAGTGCCCTGGCTCTCCCCATCAGCTCTGTGGCTGCTGCAGATCTCACTCCCACTCTCACCTCCCCACCACTCTCGTTCGTCCCTTATCTCTGCCTCTGATTTGCTCTGATGACAGTCTGAGATTCATGGCTCACTCTCAGCACAGGGACCCAGGACCCAACAGCAACAGGCAAATAGATCATCCCCTAACAAAGGGAAGATTCCTCTGAGCCACTCTGGCACCTTTGCCAGCCATTCTTTACCAGGAGGGCACTGGGCACAAAAATATCTCAGGAAAGCGTTATTGGAACATAAGTGGTGGCAGTGATCAGCCCCTCACACCAAAAATAATGTCAATATTACTACTCCCAACAAAACAAACCTGCTCGTGTGACTGGCTGGTGAGTGGGCTGAGTTCCCATGGCAACTGTCTGTGCTGGAGCTTGTAGGAAGAAAGTAAATATTCCGTTTGAAATGGTTCAGATTCCTGCCACAAAGTTCACACAGCATGGAAACATCCATCAGATTCCTTCGTTAGCTGCACAAAGTGCCCCCCATCCCCCCCAGCAGCTTCCCAGACTGAATTACCCATGTCTGCTCTGCCTCTGAGGTCAGAAATTCGCACAGAGGTTTTAGGGAAGGGATCCCAGATGTTGGATGCTTTCACTCGAGCTGTCTGCCTGCATCTCCTGTTCNTTTTCCCCTAAAAAAAGTGGAGAGGTCTTAACTTGTGTCTGTAAATGATGTCTCTGACTTGTGGGATTCTGATCAAAGGGAAATGTGATGTTAGGGAGGAAATCAGGCCAGGGAGGGGGCACGAAGGTGACCTGAAGACATCTGGCAGCAGGGAGAAACTGGAAGCAATAGCAGGAACACAGAGTGTCAGCAGGCAGGGACAGAAATGAGCAATCCTTCAGCCTGAGGATATCCAAGTTCCCACTTAGCTCCTAAAATTCATGGAGGGGGATTAAAGGCAGCATTAATATGTATGCAGCAGTGTGCTGCTCCTCCATGATCTCCTGACTCGGATATTTTTAGAAAATTTGGGTTGCTGGAGAGCAAAACCTGTCTCTCAGGGTCTGGCTGCTTATTGGGATCGTCCCCTGTCTAATGAAATCATGCCAGGGTGAGAGGGAAGGGAGGCCATTGACCATTCTGGGGAGGAACTGGGAATAACTGGTTGGGAGCATGGGTCCCTCCTTTAGGCAGGGGTTCTCAGCCCACCTGGGTGGTTTTACCTCCTTGGCAGAGCTAAGAGGGCTCAGGGAAGTCTAAACTAGACAAAAACTGTCCCAAACCTGTGGAGAGCACAGCTAAAGGTGTGTGTGATGGGGGCTTTTCTGCAAGGAGGGAGCCAAATTAATTCAAGTTTTGTTTTCTGGCTCTCTCTGAGTCCAGCCTTGATCAAATCAGGGCCAGAGTGAGGGGTCCCAGCATTATTTTGGCTCCTAAGTTCTCTGGAGCCTCTCTCAAATCCATTTTTGGGGCAAAGAATAAATCCAGAGGTCTCCCCTTTGCTCCAACCACTGCAGGAACACTTCCAAGGGTGGGACAGCCACAATCCCTCTGGACAGCCAGAGGGTCTTCCTGAACTTCTCCAAAATCCCTCTGAGACATTCATGGGATCCTTCTGAGCCTCCTGTTCAGGTGGAACTTCCTGTGCATCAGCTCCTGCCTCTTGCCCTAAAGCTTGGAATCCTGCAGATTCCTCAGGGTCACTTAAGACCAGATTCTGTCCCAGGGTATTTGCCCTGCTCCTCCACCCTGGGTTTCTCTAATTAATAAGTTGTCTTTGGTGATGTAATCATTATTTTGAGCAGGCATGACTGACTTTGATAGAGTTCAACCACCAGCTCTGATTTTTGCCTCTTTCCATTATACTTTTTTTTTAAAAGTATGCTGTGAAAATGTGTCACTCCTTGTGATTACACCAAGGAAAAGAAAAAAAACTACAGAAGTGACACAAATTACTAATTACTTTATTATGCAGTGATTAAAGAGAAAAAAAAAAAGGAAAAGAATTAAAAGCTAGAAGTTACTTCAGCAAATTCTATTTTTAAAGAAATAATTATTGAGTTTCAAATGTACTAAACTAAGTAATTCTCTGCCAGATTCCTTCCCCACTTTTAATCTTCATTCTTGGCTGCATGGCTGGCTCTGCAGTCAATGCTCTGGGGGGGTGATGTGCTCAGCCTTGTAGTAGTAATAATAATAATAATAATAATAATAACAATAATTTTTTCTAGCTGTATGGGAGCACTCCCTGCCAACCACAGAGCCCATGGAAGGTGCTGTGCAAGCACAGAGGGAGCTGTGAGGCCAAGAGAGCTCCTGGGCTGGAGAGACAAGGCAGCCTAAGCTCCCTCATTTTCCAGAGATGCCTCATTTTCTAAATTTTCCATGCTGGGAATGCTCCACGTGGTCAGGGGACAGCAGAGGGGGCTGGGGACAGACCACACCATGGAGAAAAATCCCTTTTGTGCCTGGAATGTGTGTTCCTGGAGGGTGTGAAGGGAAGGGGGCAGGGGGTGCTGTGGTGTGCCCTGGGAATTCTCTGCTTTGGGTCTGTGGCTCTCTGAGCTGCCAGGATTTCCCTGGGAAGGGTTTTTCCTCCAGCTACACCTTGGTCCTGCTGTCCTTTCCCCCAGCAGGGATGAGGGAAAGCCAAGTGAGATGTTCTCACTGCTGCCAAGGGAGATGCTCAGGGCTCAGGGAAGCCAGCAGGGGTGGAAAGGCGGGGGGAACACCTAAAGTGTGCCCATGGAGGAGCTCCCAGGCCACCTCCAGGACTCAGGAGAGATCCAGATCACGGTNAGGGTGCACAACCAACATTTGCCAGGGAAAAAGTCACCAGGCAGACAAATGGGGCTGTGGAAAAGGATAATGTTTGGAGTGAACTCCCTGACATCATTTTCCTTGCCAGGAGTTTGAAACACCACGGAGTCAGAAAGGATTTGTGGTGGACATGTCTCTAAGCAAGGAATTTGACAGATATTCCTGCTCTGCTGAACTGGCTTTGCTGACTGCTCTTTTAAACAATGCTATTGTGATTAAAAATGTCACATAACCAAGAGCATTATAATTACAAAAAACATTCTCATTAACAAAAAAGTTTTCCTTTCAAATTCCCCCATTCAGGCAGCTCTGTAAGCTTTTAATCCTTCAAGCACCAGTAAATGACATCTTTGCTAAGAATGGCCAGTTTACATCAGCAGAGAGACTGGGGAGGGAATCTGAGTTCACTGCAGATGGAGGGGGAAGTGTTTCGTGGTGGCTCTCAGCTTCCAAGAGAAATTCCTCTTTTCTTACTCAAACCCACAGGTTGAGAGGCTCAAAAGCTCAAAACCAAAATGCTGGGATGATGCTGGTGGTGATGGTGATGATGATGATGAGAAGAGGAAGTGATCTAACACAGAATCCCAAAATATCCTGAGTTGGAAGGGATGCCCAAGGATGAGCAAAGTCCAACTCCTGCCCTTTTCCAGGAGGATGTGACTTTTCCCTTGTGCATGGAGAGGTCACATCCTCCTCCTCAGTAGGTCAGGAGGAGACATGAAAAACAATGGGGTTTTTGTTGGGGAGTGAGACCCAGCTACAATCTCAACCAAAATGAACCCAAATTCAGCTTAAATTCTCCCACATCAAGGTCCACTGGGTGCCCACCTTCCAGACATGCCCATTTGTTGTCCTCTGTAGGTTTTCCTCCATTCCCAGAAGGCAACAGAACACCTTTCCCAGGGTCCAGTGACACTCCTGGGACCATCCTCTCAATTATATGGGACAGCCAGACCATGCTCATATTGCAATATCCCATCCCTGGAGGGGGGGTGTCAGCAGAGTGATCCAAGACTCATCCCAGAAGGGCTGGGAAGGATTCCCTGCCGTCAGTGGGGTGGAATGTGGGGTGCCCCCAGTGCTGGAAATAAGAGAAACTTAAGATAAGTGAGGAAAGTGCCTATGCTGTTGACTTTAGAAATGGCCTGAAATGTATTTGCTTTACATCAAAGCTGAAAAATAACCCACAAGTGAGAAGGGAAGTCGGTTGCTTTTGACCCAGAATAATTATTTAAAAGGGAAATAAACTTACAAAATCTGAAGAAGTCATGTTTGTGACCTGCTGACCTGAAACCAAGCAGTTTTGTTTGCATTTTGGGTTTTAAAAACAAAACATTTCAGTCAACATGGAAAAATAATTTTCCTCCATATTCATGTTTTCAGTTTTGGTCCTTGTCCTCTTCAAAAATTGGGTCATTTCTTTGAATTAAAATCCTACTTTGAAACACCTGAAACATTCTTCTTGAAATTGTCCAAGCACAAGCTTGTTTTTTTTTTTTTTTTTTATTTTCCTGGAATTTCCCTTTCATCTCCTCATTCTAAATGACTCATTAAATTCAATGTGAATTTAAACTCATTTGCAAACTGCTTGTTTTGTTGGGGGTTTTTTAAGGGTATTTACTACTCTCTGTACGTGCATGTGAGTGTGTATAAACATCTACGGATGGAACGTGATTCAATTTTGAGTCATGGAGAAAGCTTCCAGGGGAGACTGCGACAGAAGGAATTGCCTGCTCAGGAAGGGGTAGAACTTATTCCTTTGCAGCTCCAAGGACATCCAAGGAGCAAGGAGAAGGCCTTTCAGAAATCCTGTTGCCAGTGGCTGCCAGACTTTGGCTCCCCGGAGTGACGAGGCAGAGCATCCCAAATATCAAGTGTCTGGATGTGTCCCTCTGTCACCACCAAACCCTGCCTGTCCCAGCTGGCACAGGGGAACAGCTCTTCCCTGACTCAACCAGCCACACATTTCCCACTCCCTCTCTGCTGAAAATCAAACAATCCATTAGGGCTTTGCTGAGTGGATCTGACATTTCCCAGGTGCAGATTAACAACCCCCCAGGGCCTCAGCGCTGTGAAAATCAGCTCGTCCTTTGCGCCTCGCTGCCCATCGCTGCTCCCAGTGAGGAGGAGCCCCAGCACCTGCCAGCCTGGGCCTTCCAGAGTGGTTTTCCAAGGTGTTTGATGTGCCCTGGAAGGGATGAAGGGGAAATGATGGTATGTCATTGGGTGTTCAGGGATAAGAGTAATGTCACCGAAACTGCAGGAAAAACAAAATCTCTCCAACAACATTTTTAGTGTTAGAGAATTAAGGCATTACTTTATTCTGGCCAGGAAGTGCAACAGAACTCATTTCTCACACATTGCCTGGGTTGTGCAGAGAAAATCATTCCATTGCACTTGTTGATAGTGCTTTCTGTGTTCTCCTAATTCTCAGTGAAGGAGTGTTTAGTTTGGTTGGCTTTCACCTTATTCCAGTCATTATTCCGGTGTGACCATCCAGCTCAGGGGATGTCTCTAAACCCAGAGTGTCTGAGCGTCTGTGAGGAGTTTAATGAGCCCCACACCCCTACACAGGGGGGCTGCTGGTGTCACAGACGTGTCGCCTTTTGTAGGCAGGCTGTACAGAGAACAAAGCTGCCACGTTAATGAGTTGTTGGGTTCTGTTGAGGGCTGAGCCTGTGCTAAATTAATGAAGTTACAGCGTGCAATGTACAGGTGTAATGCTCGTATGTCACCACCAGGCGGGGCTGTTACAGGAGGGCCAATGAAGGAATGTTCCAGAAGCTTGCAGCGGGTGTGATGACGTCATTCTGAGCCCGGATGAACGGACCAATGAGGTGGATTTTTGATTGGGCAGGAATGTTCCGCTAGAAGGAACCAATCAAAAGGTCCTAAACGAGGCAATCGCAGCGAGAATCAGGAAACGAACCAATCCTGTCCCAGGACAGCCGATAAGAGCTCTGCTGGTGGCCTGTGCCCTGTCCTGCTGCAGTCCTGGGATGGCCAGTGTTATAAATAAGGGACCAGATTATCGATTTAACAATTATTCATTTATTTTGTACTTCATTGTAGCTTTGTTACCTGAATGTAGTTTTGTTACCTGAATGTAGCTTTGTAACCTAAATGTTAAAATTTCTCTTGCTGTTAAAAACCTCCCCCCACTTAGTTGTAAAAAACTGGCCTCTTATCAGGGCTTGCATTCCAATGCAGGAATTTACGACCTCCCCTCCTTACCCCTTTCGGAGGAGGCTTGCCTGAAGAGTAGCAGAGAAAAGAAAAAAAACCTAAAAAGCTGAATATTTAAACTAGAGCCGAAAAGACCCTTGGGAATAAAGAACCCCCAGAAAATAATAATTTAAAAATGAGCCAACAAACTTTTAAGAAAAATGAACCAGGTTACTCTATCAAGAACTACTACCTAGCCAGCTTTTAGGTTTCTTCAAATAATCACCCTGATAAGAAGCTCCACTAGTACCACTGCCCTGAGGACAGAGGGCTTAGACCCTCGCCTCTGTATCCACCTTCGTGTACAGCCACGGCCCGTGAGGAACACTCGAGGGCCCGGCTCTATCACAGGGAGTGGCAGAGCCGAAGTTCCTCCTCCTCCAAGTCGAAGCTGGGGCAACGAAGCTGGGCAGGGCCCCCACCCGAGCTGATCACTTTTAATAAAGGCTTAAAAAGGACCATCAGTCCTGCCTCATTTATCTCGGGACAGGGGGCCTGTGCCCTGTCCTGCTGCAGTCCTGGGCTGGCCAGAGGGACAGGTGGCCTGTGCCCTGTCCTGCTGCAGTCCTGGGCTGGCCGGAGGGACAGCCAGCGTTGCACACTGAGCTTCTACTCTGCTGTTGGGAATTTGGGTTTATCCTGGGTTCCAGTTTCCAGTTGGTTTTATAAATAAACCAGTTCACCTGACAGAGGTGATTAGGCCGTTTACTACAGTGGGAGTCACTTTTTGCGTGGAAAGCAATGGGAAGATTTTTCTTGTATTTTTTTAATCACAGTCATGGTTTATAGTGTAAGGTGAACACAAAAATATGTATTTTATCACCATTTGTTAAAGCCAGGTGGGGCAGTGTACTTTATCTCTTCAATAACATATTCTTGGTAACTTCCACCAGGCAATATTTTCTGTTAATGGGCTATTAAGGCTCACTGTGTGACTCATAAAATCACAGCTCAGGGAGAGGAACCAGGCATTCCAGCCTGGTATAATGTGAGGTTTGGAGCACCATGCTCAGCCCTACCTACTGGATTTCAGAGGACCAGAGCTAGCACTGGACTTACAGGTGAAGACCAGAGCCTTGTATGGGATCACCACTTCAACAGAACCACTTCATCTGGTCTGCTAACACCAACCTGACCTCCTGGGTGTCACATTGTGTCCTGGTTCTGTCAGTGCTCTTGTACTATTGCATTTAGTTTTATTTTGCTATTAGATTATAATTCTGATTTACGGTCTCCCACTGGTTTTTTTTTAAAGTAGTACAATCATTAAGGCTGGAAAAGATCTCTGAAATCAGCAGCTCTAACCATTAATGCAGTACTGCCAAAGCACCACTAAAACCACTTCTCCCACCACCAAATCTGCACTCATTCAGTGATGCAGCTCAGTGACAGAGGTAGGAATTCAAACCAAGCCTGACCCTAGCACTCTGTCCTGGTAATTTGAGGGGCTTCAATTCTCTTCTGTGTCCAGAGGTGAAGGGTTTGGAAAGCCCTGGATCCTGCTCTCTCCTCTCTGCATGGAAACCAACAGTTGTGCCTTCATACTGCACCTTTGAAAGGACAAATATTTCCCTTCCTGCATCCCAGGCAGCAGCAGGGTTGAGAGCAAAGGCTCTGAAAGAGGATCCAGAGTGGGATGCACAGGAGTGTTCAGCCAGAAGTACAAGGAGATTGGAATGGAGCGAGCAAAACTGGATTCATTTGCTGGCAATTAGCTCTAAATTAACAATCATATGGTACAGTTGAGCTTGGAAGGGAGAGGTAGGTCTGTGAGCTGGGAACAACAAAATGTTTGGAGATTGAGGCTTGCTGGGTGGGGCAGAATGTGTGGGGCAGATCTGCCCAGCTTTGTGTGTTCTGGACACCTGAGAAAAATGTTGGCTCCAGGACTGTCAAGGGAGGGCTTTGGACAGGAGGAGGGGAGGCAGTGGTCTCCTTTTTTTCTTGAGTTCATCAAGAATTGCAAGACCAAGCTGGACTACCCAGCTGCAACTCCAGCATTTCAGTAGTTCTGGTCACTTAATAGTCCTGGTGATTTCCTGATCCCAGTTTTCCCAGAGGCCATCCCAGCCAATCTGCTGCCTCATCCCACCAGTTCTCCAAATCCAGATGCCTCCCAGTTCTGGTGGCACTGCCATCTGTGGTGTTGGCTAGTGCAGCCTGGGCATCAGGAGTGGTTTCCTTCTCTACCACGCCTTCTTCCTCTCCAAGCCCCCTCATCCTGGCCTTTCCTGACCCCTCTCCCTCAGCCCAGAGTAGGTCCAAGTTTTTGGCTGAGCCTGGAACATGCTGGAGCACCCCAAGTGTGCCTTTCTGCAGAGGGAGAGGCAGCATCCTGTTGCCTGGTGCTGCATCTCTCCCCTGCCTCTTCTCCCCATGTTTAAAGAACCGGAGAAGGGTTTTCATTTGGAGCCAGCTCCTGATCTGAGCAGCTCAGAGCAATTTATGTACCCTCAAAAGCCATTGCCAGGCAACCTGATGCTTGAGGCCTGTTTCCCAGCCTTGGAGAGGAGGAATCTCTCCCTCCCTCTTGCTGCCAGACGTTCCCCTCTCAACCCCACCCCTGCCCTCCTCCTGCAGCTGAAGACAAGCACCCAAAACTCTGCTCTGTGCTGAAGTTCAGGGCTCCCTCCCACCCAAAGCATCTGCTGCTCCAGAGCCCAGGTCCTGTTTGTTCTCGTGCTGGGGACAAACACACCCCAATTCCAGCTCCAAACAAATCTCTGGCCAGCCAGGACATCTCTGGTGGCTTCCACAAGCCACCAGCCCAAGCAGTTTCATAGCAGGTTATGAAGGTGGGGGCTTCCTTCCATCCCACAGCCCTGCTCAGAGCAGGTCTTCACCCAGAGGGTGGCAAAGCAAGGCTACAGAGAGGGGTCCTGGTCCCTCAACAGAGGTGTCCCCACCACCCTGAGGAGCTAAAGAGGGACAGAGCCTGGTGACATGTGGGGCTGGGGTGAGCAGAGAATGTAAAAGAAATTGGGGAGCACAGGAGAGCAGCTACTGAGGGAAGAAGAAGGGGAGAAGTTAAGGATGAGTGAATGTTTTCTTTGCAGGTTACTGATGTTCTTTGCACATGGACTCCCCTGTGTTGAAAACCTGTTAAACATAGACTTGAGGAGACTGTGAGTAGGTGATGTAGTCATTAATTAATTCGTGGTCCAATCTAGAGCCAGCTATCAATTAAAGCTCAGCCACGGCAGGCTGAGCACCAGCCAGGTCCTGTTTGCTGGGCACAGAACAGAGAAAATGGATGGTCTGGAGACACCTACATGCCAGGGGCTGCAGTGGCACTGCCCAGCCCTGAGGGCACAGCTCTGCCATTGCTGCTGGGGCAGCCTGGGCCATGGATGTGGGGCTCTGTGTGAGCCCCTCAGACACCCCATCCATAGGTGTCAGTCCTGCAAGCCAGGCTCGCTGACTCCTGCACACAGGTGAGATGGATGCTCCTGGTGGTCCATCCATCCCAACGTGCCTTTCCCATTGTTCCCATCCCTCCAGGCCCCTGGTGACAGACTCTTGCCATTAGATATGATGGAGAGGGCTGTTGCTCCTACACAGGCACATTTCCTGTGCTGGGGAGGTTCTGGGAATAATGGGAGCAATGAAATAAATGGAATAAATCACCCAAAGAGCAAGTGGCTGTGATGAATTAGGAGGTGTTAAACGCACAGAGCAGACAGGGCGCTGCCAGCCCTTTTCCCCAGCAAAGCCACAAAGACAACGGGCACTGGGGCTTGCAGTGCCTGTCATTCCTCTTTCATATTTTGCCAGGAGTGCTTTCAGAGCCACTCTGTTGATTGAATTTGTCAGGCACCATTCTGGAGATCGCAAAGCTGCTTTCACCGCCTTTATTGTGGCGCTCGCACGAGGCAATTCCGAAGCATCTGTATTCATTCCAGGCAGCATTAGGTAGCTGATGATTCAGCCAGCTGCCAGCAGATAGCTGCTTTCTCCTTGAGATGACTGAGTAATACAGGAGTAACCTGGGGATTTTGCTCCCCTTTGCTGTGCCTCGGGGTTTATTTATTTATTTCTGGTGGATCCCGTTTATCACCGGCGAGCAGGAGCCGGGTTCTGAGCGCTGGCATCTCCTTGGGCACAGAGAGCAGGGCAGGGCTGCTTCTCATTTCCTTTGGACAGCTTTGTCTTACCTGTTGAAGATGAAACCTCTCTGTAGCTGAGGAGCAGGGCTGGGGGACTGGAAATTGTGTGTGTGTGGGGAAGTGAAACAGGGGTTTCTAGCTGAGGATACGAGTGGATGTGTGAGAAGGGGAGAGGCTGGAAAAGTCAGGTGGAAAGAGGGGAGGTGTGTACATCCACAGAGGGGTTGGAAGCTGTGTGTTGGGAAGGAAAAATGAGGGGGTTTTGGCTGTGGATAGGAATGGATGTATGAGAAGGGCAGAGGTTGGAAAAATGAGGTGGAAAGAAGGAAGAAGGAGCTCTGTACTTCCACAGCAGGTTGGTGTGGTGGATGCTGAGGGTCCCTGGGGGCATGGAATCTTCTGGGGAGGCCAACAGTGGCAGCAAAGTGGGGATTGTCCCTGCCATGGAAGAGCTGGGCTTTCCCCTCTGTAACTGCTGGGACATCAATGGGTCACAAAGCTCCTGAGCCTCCTCTGGAGCCTGCAGAGTCTGGGGCAGAGCTCCCAGCCTTGGATGCATTCCTGGTAACTCCTCCTGCCTGCAAGTTCAGCTCCTTTCCTAAGCCCTTGGCCTCGCCCCCATCTCCACACTTTGCAAGGAGATAGGGAAAATTCAGACCTCCTGAGAGAGGTGTCTGAGATAAGTGGACTTGAATCACCCTAAAGCAGCTCTGATTTCGCTCTGCTGATTACAGAGGGAATTTGATGACAGCTTTAGACCAGACAAGAGCCACAGAGCAGCCCTGAATCCAGGCTGCAGTCACAGCTCCTCTGCCCCTGCTCCGGGCACTCAGGATTTTTCTTGCCTTTTCTCTGGGAGCCATAAATCAATTTCTGAAAGTCTGGTTGTCACTTCCCTGTGCTCCCCCAGTGACCCCAGGCACAAGACAAACCTGCTCTGAACTCAGGACATTTTTCCATGGGAGGACACTCGGTTTTTCTTTATTTCTCTCACTCCCTGAGTAGGAGACTGGTGTTTTTCCAAACACTACGAGGGAGCAGGAGGGAAAAACACCTCTCTGTTGGACCCACAGCAAGGCCAACCTACCACTGACAATTTCCAGGGGTTAATCAACTTGCCAAGGCTTGGGCAGGGGCACAGAGCACCTGGAAAAGGATCATCCTGTCGTCATGGCTAGTGGATGTTACCAGAGAAGGTGCTGATCCCACGTCCCAGGGGCTGTTGAGAGGCTTGTTCTTGCCATGTTTGTTCTAGGGGTGAAGTCTAATTCTGCATCTCCATGTGGTCAGTGCTCATGGCTCTGAGATACACAGGACAGAAAGGAAACCTCTGGGAGAGCAGGTCCTTATCTCCATCTTCACTTCAAGACAGAAAAACTTGATGGCGTCTCCTAAACTACCTTTTTCCCAAAGATATTCCTGCATGGAAGCCTGGGGACATTGCTGCAGCTCTCAAGGGCAGAGAAGAGGGTTTGGTAACTTCCTCCTGAGTTAATCTGCAGGCTGAAGGATCTTCTTGCACATCCATGTCTTTGCACTGACTCTTCTGTCCTGTCCCATCCCTGTGCAGAGCAGAGAAGTGGAGCTGTCCCTTGGGTCAGGCAGTGATGTTGAGCTGTCCTTGGAGATGAGTCACAGCCCAGCTCTTCTGTCCATCCCTGGATTCACTGGAAGGAAAACTCCTTCTCCCTGTGAGGAAGAAACAGAAGGGAAAAGATGAAAGGACGAGAGAGAGGGAGCATTTCAGGCTTGTAATTCAGTTAGAGCACGGAGAATCAATTCGCTGCAGCTCAGGGGCCTGTTTGTTTTTGCAGGAACAGAGGAATGAGTCCAACAGGGGTGGTGTGACAAGCCTGCTGCCCCATCCCAAAGGCAGGGGAGGATGCCAGGCTGGCACTTCCCCAGGTGCTGCCCCAAATCCAGCCTGTTGTGTCCTGCACACAGGTGAGCTGGGGTTAAGCAGGGGGAAGCACGGCAGCCAGTCCGTACCAGACACACTGGGAAAACAAATCTGATTTTGTCAAGGTTTTCTTTGGCTGAAAAGGGAGCAACAACGTCTTGGGGATCTTGGACACTTGAAACATCCTTTTTGGTGGTCTGGAAGAGGGAGAAGCTGAATGGGATTGCTGGTGGCTGAGCTGAAGGGACGGGGTACCCTGTTTGTGTCAGGTGCCTGAGAAAAATGAGTCCAGGCTCAAAGTTTATCCAGAAATGTCTGACAAGAGCAGAGGAGAAGAATAATGGGGAGGAAATTGGGGCAGAGGGTGGGTTGCATCCCCCAGAATTCCCTGTCTTTCCAGCAGTTAAGTGGGGACTTGCCACCTCTCTGATGTGTGGCCAGAACTGGCCACCAACCTCCTTCAGAACAAATGCAGTGGTCAGGGCTGAGGACCCAGAATTCCACCCAAATTCCATTAGCTCTCAAAACGTACCCAAAACATTCCTAAGGAATCTCCATGTGAAACTGGACACGTTCCTGGCTTTGGGAGACAGCCCTAGGTCTGGTTGGGCCGGGTTGGCTCAGCTCTGTGCTGTACCCACTGCTCTTGACAGTGACCTCAGGAGAGACAAATCCCAAAAAGGTTGGATGAGGAGCAAAAGTAACACCAGACTTGAGACTCAAAGGACCAAAATGTCCCAGGTGGTTGGACCTGGCTGAGAATCCCAGAAAAGTGCTAGAAGAGAAAGCAGAATTGAACTTCCTTTGGCCACGCACCTTTTTTTTTTCTTTCAGAGCCTTAATTATTCAAACATTGCAGTTAAAAATGGAAACTCCAGCTTTGCCAGGGACAGGTTGTTGACCTTCCTGCTGTTCTCGGTTTAATCTTTCCTTGTGTTTGACATGGCCCTGAGAATGCTGGAGTGACTTGCTGACACGGAGGGGGTTCAGGATGGAAAAATCCAGAGATGCCCACTGGAGCTCATAAAGGATACAAGAGAGTGAGCTGTTGGCTGCTCCTCAGATTCAGTCTGTGGCTTGATACCGCCTCCTCCCAGGCCAAAAAAAATAAAGTTGTCTCCCAAAATGCATTCCACACATTCTCTCTGGTGCAGGGTCCGTGGGGATAAAGCAGCCTGCACTCCAGGGCTGCCCCTTTTTGTCACAGAGAGCAGACCCTCTGAGAATTTAGGTGGAGACTGGGGGGGGAAATTTCCTAGAACTTTGGGAAGCTGAAAGTGAAAAACAAAGTCTCTACCAAGCTCTTTCGGAGCTGTCTCCTTCCCCTGAGGGCACCTGGTGGCCTTTGCCGAGGGGACAGTCTCAATGAGAAACTTCGGAGACCTTCTTGTAGTGACCTGGCTGGCCACACTCTGTCGTGTGCCTCCGACAGAGGACACGGGGCTGGACAAACACAGAGGGAAGGAGGAAAAGGGGATGCCCACACCAGTGTCCTGGAAACAGAGTCCTGCCGTGGCCGTGCTGGGTGCCACCTGTGTCACACTCCTGTCCTGTCCCTACAGGGAGAATCCTTGCACCAGACCCCCTCAGCCGGAGGCTCACGGCTCGGGAAGGGGATTTGGCTGCCTGGTTTCTGCTGCTGATGGATTTTAGGGAAGGTCCTTGCCTCTCTCTGCCTCACAGCTGGGCAGGGGGGCTGGCAGGCGTCCTGCGGATGAGGCACAGGTTAAACCCTGCCGATGTCCGCAAAGGGTTTTAAGGGATCTGTGGAGCTGCTCCCGTTTAAAAAGCGGAATTCCTTCCATCTGGCGCTTCCATCCTGGAGAGGAAGAGGAGGATGACTCCCCTTTTCTGTGCCGTCCGTCCCGCAGCCAGCGAGCTGCAACCCCCGGTGCCGCCAGCCCCGCTGCTCCCCGTTCCCTGCAGCTGCGGGATTTGGGATAACTGCGGTGGAGGGTTCCCTCTGCTGGCATGAAAACCCCGCGGCTCCGAGCCCACCGAGCATTTCAGAGCAGGGAGTTGTCTGTCGAGGAGAATCAAAGCGGGGCGATGGCTCCAGAGGGTCCCTGACCTTCCCCCGGGGTCCGGACCCCGCTCCTGCCCAGGGCAGCTTCCATTCCCCCAGCACTGAAGCTCCTGTCCCTTTTCCCGTGGCTCTCCAGAGCCCCCCCATTCCAAAGAATTCCTGCTCGTTGCTCTCTGGTTTAGCAGGGCCACTCTCCTGCTTGTGCAGCACAAATCCCACACGTGCAAGGAGGACACAGGTGGCCAAAACCAAAACACAGCACCTTCTGTATGTGTGGCCAAAATTCAGGTCTGGACATCCCTGGAAGTGGGTGGGGATAGCCAGGAGGGCCACAGGCAGGGGATATCCAGGACCTGACCATCGGTGAGGGACGTTTCCCTGTTGTTCTTCATGGCATAATCCCTCTATGGGTGTTTTAGGAAAGGAAAAGGTGATGCAAACCAAACTCCATCTCCAGGAAATGCTAGTAAAGAAAAAAAGGATTGAAAGAGAGATAAAAGTGGTTTAACTTTGCTGGAAGATACTTCACCAGCCCAAATGGAAGCACTGGGTTTTAGAGGGCAGAACATGGACCAACCAACACAAATAAAGGGGAAACTCCACCCCTGTGGTTGCTCCCCACTGTCTCTGCTCCATCCTTTGTCCCCCACATGAGCACCTACCTCTGCCCTCCCCTCTTCCAACCTCTGTCTTTATTGTTACCAAAGTGAAGTTTACGAAGAGCTCGAGGCATTGGCGATTTCCTGGATTTCAATATAACTTCATGCAATCTTAAGTGAACAGCTTGGTTGCTTCTGCCTGTCAGGGAATTTAAATTGCAAATTGAATAGTGAAATGCAGCAGCCAAGGGTCTGTGTCAGTGACTTTGGAGAGCAGAGATATCGCTTAGCAACTGGAGGCAGAGAGGGATGGAGGCCACAGTAAACACAGCAGTGAAGGATCAGGATTTTGGGATACCCCTTGCCCCTGGGATGCCAGAAGAAATAACCCATTTGTGAGCTGGGGTGTGACTTGTGAAGGATCCTGGGTGTGCTCAGCCTGGGGAAGGCTGGCAGCTTGCAAAGGGAACTATTTTCTTTGTAAGCACCACCTCCATCAGGTGACAGAAAAGGGCAAGGCTGGACTGTCCCCAGAGGAGCAGTGAAATGACCAGAGTTGGCAGCCACAGGTTGAAATTTCCAGTTTCAGCTGGAAATAAGGACAAAATCTCCTCAGTTTGGCCAAGCACTAGCACTGGAGCCCACGCAGGTGATGCAAAGTCCACATGAGAAATCTTTTGCTGCTCGTGTGAGTGAGGTGTGGCCCAGCTTTGAAGGTGGCCCTGCTTTGAGCTGGAGGTTGAACCAGGCACCTCTAAAGGTCCCTTTCAACCTGTGCTACTCTATAATGCCATCCAATGTCTCCTTTTTTAAATTAAAGATGGTAAAAACTGACTTCCATACAGTTAGAAATTAGATCAGTGAAGAGTCCAGAGGAATCACTTAAGCCTCTCCCTGCTCCTGGCAGGTTGAGGGACATCCAAAACTGTGCTGTCACCTCTTTGCTGGGACTTTTCTTGCACAGAGGGAGACTCCATATTCCCCGTGGGCATTCTGTTCTTATCTGTGTTGTTAGAAAATGTTTTCCAAAGCTGATCTTGCCTAAATGAGCTTCACCAAACTTTAAACCCCCTGGCTTGAATTTACTGCTTAAAAACACCAACCTTCAATGCAGCCTCCATTTAAAGGCACAGCAAACTCTTAACATCCTGCAGTAGTGGATTCCACCAGCCTGTTGTGCTCTGAATTAAAATTAGTAATGGCTCTCAATGGAGAATCCAACAGGCCAAGAGGGAAAGGGTTCTCCTCGCCTGTTCTCCCTGATCACAGCCCCTGAAACTTGGAGGAATCATCATTCAAGTCCACCTCAGCTTAAATGCCTCTAATGAGCAGAATCAGAGCTCTGTGGCTCTGTCCAACACCCTGTGATCATGGACATCTTCCCTGAATAAATTCCACAGCTGAGATTTACCAGAGCTATTTCCCTGTGGGATCTGTCGAAGGAGAGAAATAGATGTTGTCCAGGAGCTGTTCATCTCATCCTTTCCATGCACCCATTCCCAGGTGACATGGATTGCTCCATGATGGTGTTTTGCCTTCCTGCAAAGAGACTAAGAAGGAGGAAGGTGCCTGCAGTGTTCATTTCCAAAAAAGCTTTGGGAAAATGAGCCCCAGCCCTTGTATCCTACACAGACAAGTGACCACAACACTGTGGGTCTGGAAGCTGCAGGAACTCACAAGAAAAGGCCTGATAAAGTAGCTGGAGCTGGTGGAAAATACTGTGTTTTGAGAAATACTCTGATCAACAGGGAGGATTTTTTTCCACCAATTCCTTGGTGTTGTCTTCAGGGAACTGTTCCTAGTGCCAGAACAGTGCGATCCTGAGGAGAACAGCTCAAGGAAACCTCTGTAAGGAAATTTTGGGGGGTGGTCTAAGGCAAACAGCCACTAAATCACAGAACTACAGAATGGCTTGGGTCAGAAAGGACCTGCAGGATCACCCAGTTCCACAGTGGGCAGGGGTGCCACCCTTTCAGTGAACATCCGAGGCTCTTCAGGGAGCCTGGGTGTATTTCCTGTCTTTCTCCAGTGTTCCAGAATATTTGTGTTCTAACCCCAAATTATTGCCCCCATCATTACAAACTCCCACAGGGTGTGACTTAGAAGGAGCAGGGGTGTTTCTCTGTCCATCCCTCATCCCCATGGGTACAGCCTGGCCTCAAATGCCAGCATGGGTTCAGCTGTAGGATCAGAAAGTCTCACCCCAGAACCAACTGCAATTTCCCAGTCAGCGCTGAATTCCCTTAAATCCCACACTTCCTCTGGAAAGGTGTTGACATTTACTCAGCTGCTTTTCAAATGTCTGGAGATGTGAGCATCTCAAACAGGAGCTGTTGTCGTGAAAGGAGCCCAAAGACAGGTAGTTAGCATGGTTTGGGGAGAGGTGTCTGGTGAGAAGGTGTTCTGGGTGTGCCTGCCTTTCCCTGCAGCTCCCAAGGAAACAGGTAGTACCAGTGTTATAAATGAAATTGCCAATTAAATCGAATTAATAACTTGCGTGAGCCAAATTATTAATATAAAAACAAATAGAATTTATTTTTGATCAAATTGACAATCTTGATAAGCCACTATAAAGGAAAGCAGGGCCAAGCCCAGGTTCTTGACTCTGGGTGACACATACACAGCTCTGACCACCAGCAGTTCAGAGAGGTAAGTGCACACCTTTGAGGTGTTTGA
>JACBWW010000049.1:578339-591608 GCA_020086605.1 Lanius collurio
GGGGTCTCTGCCATCAGGGCTCTTCCCTCTCATACCCATTTCTCATCGTTTCCATGCAGATTTTGAAAATTAAAAACCAAAACCAAACTACCATTATTTTGGCCAAGAAATCAATTTGTTGTAATTATTGTGATGCTTAACAGTCTCTGCTCTGTTTTGGAGCATAACTCTGACCATAGCATGTCTTGGCCCCTTGCCTGCAGTTATTGTTGTTTGAGATAATGTTTATGATTGAGTTCAGCGAGTTGTGCATTTCCTTATCTTTCCACATGTCTATGAATGCCAGTATTTGGAGTCAATCCAGCAGAATCCCAGGATGATTTGTCAGAGACAAACCAACAAGAGAATATGAAAAGGGAAAATGTGATGGTGATGGCGAGAATATGAAATTTCTTCTGCAGGTGCACCGCGTTTGATAAAATCCCAGGCTTTGCAAGCTCTGAATTTTGGGGTCCAGAAAGAACCTAAACAGGGCACAGAAATGTCTTGTGTGCACTAGGACATAATGGGAAATCTCTTTGTCCCACTGTGTCCTCTCCACAAACAGAGAAGAGTAGAAATAAGCTCTGTAAAAAAAACTTAATGAGGAAAATTATTCCAATGCAGTTGGATTTCTCAGCAATTATAGAAGATTGAAGTAATTTTGGAGGCAAGGACAAGGGTGATTGTTGTGGAAACTTGAGGATATCCTTAAATGGTGTTGCCTCCTCCATCAGCAAAGTGGGAATGTCAGTAGGGACTGAGCAGAAACATTTGCTGTCACCACGTGCAAAATGCTCTGAGATCTGGTGTGAAAGAAATGGAAGATGAGCAAAGCATTGCCCTCACTAAACTCCTTAGCCATGGTAATTCTACACGGTCATCATTCACAGGAAGAGTGTTTTATTTGGGAAGGAATAATCACATCTTGCTGCCAAAACATGAAATCCAATTATGCTGTGAACTAAGGGCTGTTTTAAAGGGTTTATAATTTCTCAGCTTTATCCTCATCAGGATAAAAAGTGGGTTTTCTTCCCTTCTTTCCTTCACTTTTAAAAGGGCTTAGACCCTTCTTTTTCCATTTCCATCTTCCCTGAGTGCCAGATTTCCCTTCCCTATGGCAGAGTTAACAGCTGGAATTTGCTTGGGGTTTTGCCTCACACCTTCATTATTTGTCCCCCAAAAATCAAGGCAGACCTATAAGCCCTGCTCTGGTTTTATCATTTCCCACTGAATATGAAATGCAAAACCATGGGAGTGTTGAAGTTTCGTCCTCTTCAACAGACTTTGTGGCTAAACTTTGGATCCAGTCCCTGTAAAATATCCATCCGTGGGGGAATACTTTCTTAAAGCAGTCATTTAAAGATGTGGTGCTTCCTTTCCTTCCCCTTACTTCCCTTCTTCTTTCCCTTTCACTTTTCTATTTCCTTCTGTCTTGAGCAATAAATAACGTAGCTCCCTAAGAATGGAAATTCTGTGTTTATGGTGTGTCAAACTCCTCTCCATCCACGGCTTTAAAACAGAAGCACTAAAGGCTCATCAGGACTGAGAATGTAAAGGCAGGAGAATGGGGTTTCTTCCTGTTGCTGCCACAGATTTTTAGTAAAAACACAAGTTTGGGAAACATGCAGAGGAAAGGTGCTCCTTGAGTGAGACAACAAGGGAGATGGGGTGAGGGTGGGATTTGGTAAAATCCTGCTGCTCTAGAGAAGGGCATCCCATACTTGAAGGGAAAGAATCTCATCAGTGGATAAAGCAAGAAATTTGTTTTAAAGAATGGCTCAGGATAAGAAACTGTGTTGGTGGCATTGGTGTGTTTAGAGAGGCTGTCGAGGAGGTGATGGCAGTGGCAGGGCTGCCATCCTTGAAAGGCTGAAGAAGTGCATTTGTCAGGAGCTAATTAGGTGGAAATGACCCTGCCTTGCTGTCTTTCCACCTCTTTACAGCCCTAATTTCCAGTGACTGAGGAAGTCCCTGGCTGGGTTAAGTCTCCCTCTATTAAACCTTGTGTGTGCAGATTGTAAATCCTCCCAACCAGGCTGAGCCCCAGCTCAGGACTACAGTGGAGAGTCACAGGAGCAGCCAGACCCAGTTCTGGTTCCAGAGACCCCAGCCCTGTCAGCAGGGACAGATGTGCACTAGGCTGGACATTTGACAGCTATGCCTTGTGCAGTCCACATGCCTTTTCCCTTCGAGTGACATGGAAAGCTCCTGAGCCCCAAACTGGACTCAGAATCCGGTGTCCAAAGATCCCAGGACTGTTGAAGACTGTCCTCTGCCTTCAGCTGTAGAAACCTCTGGCTTCTGCTCCTGCAGCTGCAGTATCCCAGCCTGAATCTCATGACAGCTGGAAAGCTCAAGATGGATGAGTTACTTGCCTTTCCTCCCTGATTCCTTGATTCATTAGTTAATGTCTGAAAAGCACTTTGGAGCTCAAGGGTGTTAAGTGCTATTAAAATTAGAGACCTTTCATATGAATGTTGATTGAAAAAGATAATTGTTACCTTTCTACCTTTCACTCCTTTAGTATTTTTTTAAATATTTTTAGTAAGGAGATAAGTAACTGACTTCCCCAAGAAGTAGAAAGGAAGAGCTGGATGTGCTGCTGGCACCAGAGATGCTGGTGTAGTCCTGATGGAGAACACTAAGAATGGAAGAAAATAGAAAAACAGGATGGGGCTTCCATCTGCCAGTGTCCTGAGGATGAATAAAATCTGTGAAACCGGGCTTCTACTGTTTGCACATTCCAGGCCATTTCAGTTCTGTCGCCCTGATTTTTAGAAATCTTTTAGCCTTCTGATGTTTTCGTTCTAGTTGCAAACTTTCCCACACACATTCTGTAAACAACTCAGTTGTTTTGCATTCCTTCGTAGAGGTGGAGAAAGTTGATGGATTGGTAACTTGTCCAGTGTCATTGGAGAGGTGGCCCTTTCACCCTCCAATCCACTGTCACTTTTGTAAAACTATAAATAGTGGAGTCAGAAAATAAACTTCCTTCTTTTTCTCACCTTCAGCTGTGGCGTTCACACGTGTGTGCTCTCATGTCTTACAGCGACACAGTTCCTCTTCTATGAAAGAGAAGGAATGATTTGGTCATGTTTTGGCAATTGGTTCAGCTGCCCTCTGGCAGGCATTGTGTCACTTGGCTGTCCTGTCTGACACTCGGCTGTGGGGGAGGTCTTGTCCCCTTCCAGCCAGCCCTGCACAGATGTCTCCAAACCCCAGCTCCACAAAACAAGATATCTCTATCAAACCAAGTCAAAACTGGCTGATGTTGCACCTACTTCAAAGTCAGCATTAAAGTGTTTGTTTGGTCCTTTGGTCCTCAGGCCAGCAGATAAAAACCAGGGCAGGTGCCCAAAGACTCTGCAGGCTCCAAATCCATGGATGTTCCTGAGCTTGGCTGGGGGAGACCTTTAGGGAACCAAATCTGACTGGCACTGCATTTCTGCATTTTGAAGGATGGGCAGTGGTGGACTACAGACCTCTTGGGGTCTTTTGCATCCTTAATTATTCTTGGACTCTTAGCTTGGGAAAACAGACTGGACCTCTGGATATGCATCACTTCCTGCTGACTGTAAAGGGAGACAAGTGAGGGGTTAAATCAGACAGGGGCATCTGCATCAGAGATGTGTGAAGTGGGTTCATTATCATGCAAACAAATTTAAATGTCCTTGCTACTAATGATGGTTGAATCACCCTCTGGAGGTCTTTCTCCATCAAGAGTAGGTAGAGTTTGGATAGATAGAATTAAGTCCTATTTATATAAAAGGAAGGAAAATGATCCATCCACTATCTTCTGTCTCTAGGAAGTTTTGTCATGATGGGATTTGAAGGATTTGAAGGATCTGACTTGAAGGTTTAGGCAGAAAATCCTGAGTTGTGTTTGCCCAGTGCTTCCCTGACCTTCCTGGATGCACAAACGGCTTGTTCTGGCCCACCTGAACTCACGGGAAGGTGAACTCTGAGTGAGACCTGGAACACACCCAGCCATGGAAGATAAGCAGAAATGCCCTGGAGATCTGCAGCTGGAGATCCCCAGCCCCCAGAAGGAAACATGGAAACTCCCTCAGGGCACCACCCAGTTCAGTTCAGCAAACTGGAGAGCAAGCCTGACTGCTCAGGTTCAGTCTTGGGGTTATCAGCTGTCCACTGCTTAATTTTGTGGCGAGCTTGCCTCTTTATGTCTTGGAATATCCTCAGACCATTCACAAACAGCCCAGATATCCCTCGACTGTGCAGCCCCACTTAAGCCAGTGTTTGTTGACAGCCACCCCCAGAGCAGAAGTTGAGAAGAGAAATAGAGCTCAAACCTCTTATGATGTTAAGTCATTTATTCCCTCTGTCCTGGGGGGGACAGAGCACCCGACCTGGGCAGAGTCAGCGAGGTGAGAGGGAGGGGCTTTGTGTCCTGCTGGTTTTATCCCAGACAGGGGGAAAGGGGATCCCAGATGGGACAAACACCCAACCAGATCAGAGCCTGGGCTGCTGGAACCTAAGGCAGACCTGACTCAGTGACATGACAGGGACCTGGCCAAGGAGGGGGACCCAGGGGGGGTCCACCACAACAGTTCAGTGCATCCATGTCTTGTCTGACTCCATGTCATGGTCTCCTTCATCCCATACAGGACTTCCATGGAAAGAAGCAGAAGAAAGTGACTCAAACAGGGGCCATGGTGCTCTTTGCACTGATCCTTATTCCATGGGCACCAAGACTCAGAACAATCCAGTCTCCTCAGGGGGGCAGAAGCTTGTTCTGGGACCATGGGAACATCCAGGCCTCACCTGGCTCTAAGACAGGCTGGACCAACTGCAGGCACAGTGCAAAACTGATATTTAAACAGAGGCAAACAGCAGAGCTCTTCCCATGGAGCCCTACGGTCACTTTTACCCTGGATCCCCCACAGCAGAATTGTTCTCCCCGTTTCCAGTTTCATTTCCCCTCTGATGGCTCCACCAGGTTGGAACTCACCTTTCAGTTTTCCACATGGAAGCAAGAAACAAAGTAAAGAAAAAAAACTGGTTTATTTCCCCTTGATCATCCCTGCCCAGATCCTTTCACTTTGGGTTAGTTGGACCCAGAGATGCTCATTTTGCACAGCTGTGGAGTAAAATCATTTCCACAGACCAAAGAGACTGCTCTCACAAAATAAATTTGTCAAACTGCTGTTGCCCTATCTTCCCATTTTTATCGAGCTGGGGTTGCATTAACATTAATGAGATGTTAAAGGAGAAGGGAAAAATAGAAAAGGAAGGAAGAAAAAAAGTCTTCCTGAGCAAATAATAACTACTCAGTCATAATTCAGAGGAAAATTATGGCTCTGTTACATGTTTGAAGCTTTCAACTGTATTTCACTCCTGGTTTTGCTAAATTATGTGCAAATGATGAAAGTCCATACATACACATGAATGTGCTTTGCAAAGTTGAAATGTTTTCTTTGCCTGGAAATTATTTCCTCTTCCAGTGACTCTGTGTCTTGGTTCTTTCTCCTCTTCTCTTTCTGTCTGTGCAGTGCAGCTGAGGGGAAATTCCTCTTTCTTCCAAGTTCCAGCCTTGTTTAACTGGGACAAAGAACTCATTTCATGACTCAGTGCAAGGGACAACAACAAAGATTCCTGGACTACAGAAGAATAATCCCGAAAATCCAGGTCTTGTGGCACTGTGATTTTTGTTGAGATTGGAAAATGGCAACACCACTCAGTTGAACTCTTCCCAATTTTTCTTCTCTGCATCATGGGGTTGTCATTCTGGCCTAGAAAAGCTTTGGTTTATTTTCAGTCCATTTGGTAATTTTTCCGTCGCCCTCCAGATTCTCAGTCACCTGCAAAATAAGCAGTGAAGCAGTGAAAACTACAGGTGTAAAGATAAAACTGTGAGTTGTTTTGGACTTTTCTCAATAAAGAGTCTTAGCAGGAGTTATTCTGGTGTTGGGGATGGGCTCAGCTGGTGCACATCACGCTGGGGACCTGACAAAAAGTGTTCAGGGAGTGGGCAGCCAAAGGTAATTCCCCCCTTTCCTGCTTCAGAAAAACTCCCTGGCAGCACCTGATGTGGAGGAGAACTGCTGAGACAGACATCTCAATGATGTGCCTGTGCTTGTTTCTGGAAAAACGTGAGCATCTGTGGGGCTGCTCAAAAACACACGGTGTTTTGTGGAGAGAAAATAAAAGAGGCCAAGCTGGGATTTCCCCTTCTCCCAGGAAAAGCAAAGCAAAACAAAACCCAACCCAGAAAGGTTCATGGCAAATTCTTTCTCAGGGAAATCAATTTGCTTTATTCTCATGGGACAAGGAAGCGTTTCCCTCAACGTAACACATCCTTTTCTTGTGGCTTGTTGTCTTTGGTTACCTCTTCCTGCCATGGTTTCCATGTGTTTTTGGAGGCCAGGGAATGTGGAAATACCTCAGGAACACTCATCCTTTGCTGACTGACAGACAGACAGAGCAGTCCCACAGCAGAGATGTGCCCTGTTTACCCCCAGCAGCTGAAGAAACACTCCCAGCCCATACAACCCACGGCTCACCAGGAGACAGGAACACAGCTTTGTTTGGGAAAATCACACAGTGATCACATCCTGCAGTAATAATTCCCTTATTTGGTCTTCTGCAAGCTACAGAACTCATCTCTAAATGTGAATAACCACTAACTCGGGGTGCTGCATGGAGCACAAGATGCTCTAGAGCTGTTTGAAACCCCATTTAAGGCCTGAGAAAGCAATCTTGGTTTCCTTGAGAAAGCTGAACTTTAGCCCCTGATGCCTTCCTGGACTTTGGCCACAGATTTGTCCTGGTCTGAGCCTCAGAACTCCTCAGAAAGTCTGGAATTTGCTCCCACTGCCACTGCAAATGAAGTTGATTGAAAACATGATCCTGTTCTACCTCGTTTTATACCAGCTATCTTTTCTTTCCAATTTATCCAAAGCCTCCATTTGAAATCCCTGGCCAGATCCACTCCAGACCAGAGGCCACAGGTTCATTCTCAACTTCTTCATTTTTTAATAAACTTCTCAGTAAGCCTCACCTCTTGTTTCAAGGCTGGCTACAACATCCCTGTGCCCTGGGGCTTTGCAGAGCTTTGGGTTTCCAAATGAAACCCAAATGCTGGCTCATTGTTCCACACCCCCTGTTCCAGCCTGACCTAAGCCCCAAAGCCCAGGATGCAAGGCAGTGTCGGGATTACTCCTGCGTTTGGCAGGGAAAGCACATCTGAAAAGAACAATTAACACTTTGTTAATGTGCCAGGGAACAGACTGATCTGCGTGCTGGCCAAAGGCAACAGAGCCACTGCTGTTTACCTTGATGTGTCTGTGCTTCTGTGGAGCAGTTGTGATAGCAGAGCTTATTCCCAGCCTTAAAGCACGATGACAGATGAGAGGTCCTCCTCTAATTTCCCATCCTCTCCATTAGCAGGGAGTGCAGATAAAGCCAGCAGCAGAGCCCTGCAGTCCCGACTCCTACCTGGCAGATAATAATGCAAATTACAGCAACAAAAGTGGCAAAAAAAAAATCCGCGGCAGGAAAATAGATGAATAGGGCTGATCTCGGCTCCGTGGGACAGCACCAAATGCCACTCCCAAGGGAGGCTCAGGTTCTGCTCAGATCTCTGCTGCTCTCACCAGTCATTAACATTCATTCCCATCTGGGATTGCAGGCTGCCGTCGGAGCCCTGGGATGCTGCTGTCACCAAATGTGACACAATACCTCATCAGAGAATAAAGGAGTTTTTGCAAGTCTCTCAAAACTATTTCTGCCTTCGTGTTCTGCATCCTGTGCCTGGCTGGGAGAGTTGAAGGGAGTCTGATACTGAGGGCAGATCCCAGATTAGGGTCAGGAGGTGTCTCTGTGCCAGCATCCTGCATCCCACTTCACACCAGCCTCCTGCTTCCAGCCCCTCCCTCCGAACCCATCTTCACCTGGACCATTTAATGCCAAACATGGGATATTCAGCTCAGATCAGCCCAGTTTCCCCGCTGCCTCCCTGTTACCCCAGGTTGCTGCTCCCCTGCCACTCTGGGGTTGTTCCCTCCAAGGGAAGTGCCTGCAGTACCTCGGGATGATTGAGTGAAGCCTGGAGAGAGAGGGGCCAATCCTGTCCTGCTGACTCCATGGTGGGACTGCACTGCCCACAGCAGGAATTGCTGCCTTTGCTCATCCATCTTTTCATTTTGGCTCAGGCCCTCCCTGCCAAACCTCAGAGCTGAGGAGAGGCAGTGATTGATCAGGGGAAATTTTGCCAGCAGAGATGCAGTTCTACAACCTTCACTCAAGATGGAATGGAAGTCACCAGGATAATAAAGATGGATAGGTGGATAGACAGATGGACAGATATGGAGATAGACAGATAGATAGATGATAGCTTGAATCCTGTATATTGAAATTGTGGACAATCTGTCCACAATCTGTCACCCAGCCTCCCTTCCCTATTTTATCCCTCCTCTTTCTTAAATTACGCCTATTGCTCCGGTGAAATTTATTACAATGTAAGAAATAATGACTTTTTAAAGATATTTTTTACTTTTTATGCAGAGGTGTGAGGGCTCCCTGAAAACAAATGGATGAAGATGTGAAAGCTTATTGGATTGTCACGTTGGATACATTATCCCCAGGGCTCTGAATGAAGAATTAGACCATGGAGATCTTATTTGACATTAGATGTTTCAATTTCTCCAAGAACATTAAGCATGTTGGATTCGGCACTGAATTCAATAATAAACAACAAGCATTGACCCTCCCCCCGTCCCCTTTTACCCCTTAGCATTTTAAGTCCGAGACATGCTATTAAGATTTATTTTACATTTTTATTATTGTGCTCACAAGGAAGGGAGGTCGTATTTGCATAACTCATTTTTATACAAACCTCTGTATTACTTACAGCTGCCGATTCTCCCCCCTCTCTAATATATGTGTTTATGTGGCAGTAAAACAATGACATTGGAACAACACACTGCAAATTATTTACTCCAACCCTGCAGGTATTGCTGTCTATTTATTAACCCCTGGGAATTATTTTGATGGAAATCCCTTTGGATGATGCTCATCAAGAGGCTGAGGTTATGCAGTCTCTTCCCAGAGAGAAGGGAGGAGTTCAACATCAGCCCCTCTCGGGGTGCTCAGTGAGTGGCCACTTGGCCATGGAGGCAGTTTGGGAATTTTTAGGGCTGTGTCTAGCTGGGATCACGGTGCTGGGTGCAGGATGAGTGCTGGGACACATTCCCTGGGGTGATGAATGTGGGGATGGGCACTGGATCACCCAGCATGGTGGAGAATTTAGAGGTTTGCCCGTGGATTTCTCCCTATCCTCTGGACCAGACCATCACAGCCCCGTGCTGAGCCCATGGACACCCACCCCACAGCTCACCAGACACAAACCCACCTTCTCCACCTCACCTCAACTCCCAAGAACAGCTCACACCTTCCCTTCCCCACACTGTTTTGTTCCCTGGGAGCTCTCCTTGTCCTTTCCCAAGGGAGATGCCCAATCCCCCAAACACACCCAGGGAGCTGCACCCCAAACTACCCCTTTTCTCTGTATTTTCACACTCTGCACTCACTGGTGGTGCTGGTGGTGCTGGTTGAAGGTGGTTGTCATGGAAACTCCCTTTTCTCTTTCTGCTAATTCTGCAGGATTTCTTTCTACGGAATCGATCTGTGAACGTGCCTCCTTTTCTTGCTCACCCTTTAAAGTAACAGCTATTGGGAATATTTGAGGAATGTAAAATTTGCCAGGCCAGAGGGCTTCTCAGAGTGGTTGATATTGAAATTATATCTACATCCAATAGCTACACCCTCCAGCTGCTTTCAAAGGCAGCCCAGGAAGTTTCAAGGAGGACAAATTTCCCAACCAAAAGCTTTTTCTCTTAACACAGTTGGAGCAGCGATGGGTTCTTTCTCTTATGCCTGGCCAACCTACAGAAATTCCCACTCTTTTTCTCCCTCACAGTCTAGTCCTCCTTTGAGACCAGAATTCATGGTATTTTTGACACCCTGGGACAGCATCTCCCCCATTTTAATTATGGGTAAACCAAACTCAGCATTTAGTTTTTCACTCCACCATTGCTCCACTCATTTGGGAAGAGGCTTCAACTTGTCTGTAATACTCAGAATAAAATCTGTGATTCACTTGATCATCTTGCTTCTTTTACTCTCTGAAACACCTTTCCTGATGGTTTCCAGGGTCTTTGTCTGCTTGTGAGCATGAGGACAGGGTGTGCCTGGTGAGGGGGCATGGCTCTTTTTGACAAACAACACACTCATTCCACAGAAATCTCAACAAAAAAGAAAAACAAGGTTTTAGACCTTTATCACTTAAGAGACCCACAAATGTGGGATTCCCCAAAAAGCAGGAAAATCGTGTTAGTAAACCAGGGGCGTGGCAGATGGATCTGGATTTCTTCACTGGAGGAAATTCAATCTTAAAATCTGTCTCCAGCTTGTTTCTCTTTCCTAAAGCATGGGTGGCCATTTTTAGGCTGCCATCAGAGTCCCCTAAGGTGAACACAGGTACTTTCTGTGGTGTTTGAGGTCAGGGGAACAACGAGGAGCAGGGACTGCCTGCGCTCCAGCATGCTGCATTTAATGACACTTCCATCAGGGAAGGTTCCCCAGAGGGTTCCTCACATATCTACTGAAGTCAAATTGAAAATGTATTCACCCAGCCAGGGATTTATCTCACCTACCCTCTCCTGTTTCAGTGCAAGCATTGCCCTCTGAGCCAGCTGACTGGATGCTCTTTATAATCAGAGCAGAGAGATGGGCACTTCCAGGATGAGATTTGTCTGCCCTGGTTTCGACAGCTCTGTCTCGAGCTGAGATGCTCTGAACACCAGCAGGGCACGTTTCTCTCCAAGAGTGATAAAAGGGCTTAGCAGTGCTGTCAAAATCCTGTTATGGGACAAAGGGAAGACCATCTATCTGAGCTAGAAATTTATTTGTAAGCCACTAAGTGTTTTAACAGTTTAATAGTTCAGGTTATCCAATTAGTACAATAAAGATTTGTTAATGATTTAATTAAAATTGCTGTACAGAGACATTCCTGCCTTCCCAGTATCCATCCCCCACCTCTGGGGTTCTGCTTACCCTGCCCGTGTTCCTCTTCATCCCAAGGGGGACAGAGCCAGTGTTTCTCTGTGGAGAAGGAGGAGGGGGGATTAAAAGTCATCATTACCCTGAGCTTTTCCCTGTCAGGGGTGTGATGACCATGGTGGGGTTTATTCTCCTCACTCTTGGTATGCCCATCCCCCTGTCCCCACCCAGGGCTGGGATTTACTGGGCAGTGGCCATGGGGGTGTCCCCAGTGCTGAGCTCGGGCACAAAACCCTTTTTCACGGGACATTTGTGGTCACAGGGACACCAAATTGTGGACACAGCAAGTCCAGAGACATCCTGAGCTCCCCTGGAGTCAGGTCAGCTCAAACCCTATGGCCTTTCACTGTCCAAGGCTAAAATCCCTTCAATTGGGCTGCAAAGGACAGCACAGAGACTTGTCCCAGGGTGTGTATCCAGAGTTATTCCCAGTGGCATCAACCACAGGGTACCAACTTCTTCTTGTCCATGGCCACTGTTCCCTTCTCTCCATGGCCTACTCTGATCTCCAGCCTAAAATCTGCCCCAGCCTTTTCTTCTCCACTTTTTTCTTCCCCTGAATCATGGAATAAATCAGGTTTAAATCAGGTTTCCAGTGACCCGTGGCAGCCTTTGCTCCAGCCCCATCAGGGTCAATAGAGAAAGTCCTCGTGTCAGAGTTAGATGAAGTTGCTGTGCAAGAGAAGCATTTTTGTGAGAAGCCTCCCCAGCTTGCTCCTGCTGGTGAAATCAGAAGTCTCTGTTCTATTTCGAAAGCTGATTCTCAACCCTTTACACTCAGCAGCTGTTACAAGGAGAGGTTTCAGACACCCTGAGCATTTATCTCTTGGCACAAAAGAGAGGTCAGAATCCAGTGTTAGCTCCACTTATCTGTCACCAGCGTTGATGGGAAGCCCCCTATTCCCCCAGCACACAGAATTGCATTTCATGGACACGGGATTTTAGAAAGTATTACACTGGAGTTTGATCCTACCTTGTTTCAGAGCATGTAGAGATGTGCCTTCAGCTTTGAAGGGAAAAGGAGAAGGCACTTAATCAATAGCCATGTGAGTGATAAGCACATAAAAAAGATGAGCTTGGCCAGCCTGTATAATCATCAGCAGGACCAGATGTGTAATGTATTATTCAGGAAGAAAGATGACCATGGTGGGGATGGTTTTTATGAGGGTCAAGACTGCTTAAGGAGTACTCAGTTATCTCATGAAGCCTCTTACCTGGAGCATTCCCAGCACTTTATTAGGATGAGGAGGGAAATAGCTGTGAATATTTTTGGCCGTGTCCTGGAGAGGACAGAAACAGAATATTTTGACTTCTAAAATCTCCTGTCCAGAACACAGGAAAGGTCAGAAACAGGTTGTCTTAACTTCCTAAATCTCCTGCTCAGAGCATACAGACATGCAAAGGCCTTAAAGATAATGCAATAAGAATTTTTGGGGGGTTTTTTGGGTTTTTTTTTGTCCCATGACAAATACTCTTACACTGATGCAGTGTTGTTGTTGTACAACTGGAATCAAACATGCTGAAATTCATAACCTACTCTCAAAAATCCTTTTCTTCACCAACACCAGCAGCCCCTCGTTGGGTTTAACCCTGCCTGACTTCAGCCTTGCTACAGCTGTGCTGCCTGGAGAGGAGTGCTCAGGATGCACTTCCAGCTCCAGCTGTGCCTCTGGAAGTGGTTACAACTCCCAAAGGCACCTGCAGCTCTTTATCACCTTCCTCCCACTTCCTCCAGCCCATCAGCCCGAGTGCTGCTGCTGCTCCTTCCTAACTCCCCACATTCAATATGAACTGGCTTAGCAGAAATGGACTTTTCCAAGTGTTTTTAGAGCAGCCTGGCTCACTTTGGCTGTGGCAGGCTGGGGAGCAGCAGCACAGACAGCTGGGTGCTGCTTGGATATGGGTGAGGTGATGACAACCTCCAGCTGAGAGCGTGGCAGAGAAAGGGCTCTCTTCAGGCCTCTCAGAGGGATGCTCCTTCCACACAGAGGGAATTAAATAGGGCAGGGCTGTTAAAGCAGCTCCCTTCTGGACCAAATCCATGTCGTTGTTTGAAAAGAATTAAAGTGCATCATCATTCTGGTAGTCATAGGAAGAATCTTGGAATCATAGAATTATGGAATCGTGGAATGGATTGGGTTGGAAGTGTTATAGATAGGTCAAAATTCATAAGAAATTAAAATGCTATAAATGGAATAAGTTATTAAT
>JACBWW010000049.1:611586-640581 GCA_020086605.1 Lanius collurio
AGGGGAACCTGCCACAGATAAAAAGCCAATGGACAGAGGCAGCTGACATGAACCAAACCACCCTCACCTTGAAAAGAACTGCCAGAATTTGTCAGAATTTGAGCAATCTGGTCTAGTGGAAGGTGTCCATGGCAAAAGGTTGGAACTGGGTGAACTTTGAGGTCACTTCCAACCCAAACCATTCTTTGATTCTATGACAATTAAGCAAACTCACAGTTTTCTTTGTATTTTGCAGCTTTCTTGGCCCTTCATTGTATCAGGTCCTGTACAGGCCTATGCAAGAACCACAGTTCATGCCCCATAATAAAGTAAAAATATGTAAAAACTTGCACAACCCAAACTTCCAAGCCCATCTCTTTCCCAGAATCTTATTCAAAGGGATTCTCATGCTGAATTTACTTTTCTTCTCCACCAGACAAGTTGTTCTAGGAGCAGACACTGTCTTTCAGAAGAAGAAAACAAATTGATCCCATTTAAAATTCTTCTTCATCCATGACCAGCCCAATTTAAAATGCTATCAATCTGCATGGTGGCTTCCCCAGTGGAAAAGGTGCAAACCAAAGGCCTGGTGCTTTTATTTTGGCTTGAGCTGGATTTCTTCACTCGTATCTTTTATGTTTTGATGTGTTTTTAATAACACACAGCCACAACTGCATCTTCTGGGTGAAGGCAGCTCACCAGCTGCCACTGTTTATTGATTTGTTTATCTTCATTTACCTTTTCAGGACAAAAATAGGGAGCACAGTTTGTGTCCTTGCTGTGGCCAGAGTCACAGCAGCAGGGATTCCAGGCATGTGCATCTTGATGGAGAGGAAGACCTTGAAGAACAGAAGAGTGACAGCTTTTGGACACCTGGAGGCCAAATTATTTCAACTGCAAGAGTGCAGCTGGAATAGAAATTGCTGTGGAGGCATCACAAGCAGCAGAGAAGTGGGAAAAGTCACCTCATTGCAAAGTGGGGTGGGTCTGACCTTCTCCCTGGTCCTTCAGAGGGGTGACAGCTCTGCCTCTGATCTACAGGTGCAGAGTGGGGAGGGTCCAGTGCAGATGAGAACACTCAATGTACACCATTTGTAGGATGCTGTGGACAAAAAGGCTCTTGGCTTTTAATGCAAACCTGAGAAAAATTACCCTAAGGAGGAAAAGTGAGGTTTTTTTAGACTTCAGGGGCTGTAATGGGATAGTGACTCATAAATGACTTCAGAGGAGGGGCTAAACTTGGAGAATGGTGACTGTGACGTGGCCTGTACTTGTATTTACCTCTGCTGGCCACGGCTGGAGACAGGATAGACATGATCCTGGGGGGAAAGTTCATCAGCCAGAGCAATTGGCCATTCCTGTGTTGTTCTGGAGGCTTCAAATTACCTGATAAGAGCCACCTCTGACTCACCTCACTGATCCAGGCACCTGAATGAGGTGTCTACTTACAAGCATCTCCCTGTGAGTCAGATGTCTTTGTCATCTGAGATGCCCAGAAATGTCCCATTTATCTTCAGCCTTTGTTTCTGAGGGGCTCAGGTCACCAGTGGATCCAGTGTCGTGTCTGCTGGTCCCGTGGGGATGAACTGGGTACCACAGGGAGTCTCAAATGGCAGAGTGATTATCCCTAAGGAAACCCAGCACAGCCAGTGGAGTCTGGGCTCTCCTTCATAAATTAGGGAGCACTCCAGCACCAACTGGAGTCAGGGAAGCTGAGTTATCCAAGTGAAGATCTAACCAAGATTGTTTCTTTGCCCTGTCCCCAGACAAAAATCCAACCTCAGGTGGACTTCTCAGAGGCTTTGCAATATCTGGGAAGCAGGATTGAGACAGAGAATATGCTGCTCAAAACTGATCAGAGCTTTGCATGGCTGAGTATGACTTTGGTATGAATTGTTGAAGGGAAATTGGATTGTAAAGGGAAAACAAGAATCTGTGTGTTTATGACAAGTCTGAGGAAACTGCTCTGTCATTTTTGTTGACTTGTACAGCCTCCCCTGACTCTTAACAATTTCTCCTTTGATTCTGAGCAGTTCCTGCTGCTGGCAAAGGGAAGGTGGGGTTCTAGACAGTTTGGAAGTGACTGGCAGTAAAGGACACACTTTTGCTCGGAGAGAACTTTTGCAATGTAAGTTGTACCCCTTACAAGCCACCTGTGACAGCTCATTGGGATCGGTGCATCCCAGGTGTCCCAAACCCAAGAGTCTCCATGGGTTTCTTATGTCGTTTTACCCTCCAAACTGAGGGCTGGGAGAGCCCCAGTGCAACCCTTGAAGCTGAAGTGCCTAACTCCAGCTGACCTTTCTGCTGGCTCCAGCCATGAGTTTCTCTTGGAACTGCACCAAGAGGTTTCTGCTGGAGGGAGAAACCCCTTGGAAATCGAGAGGAAATCTATCAATAATGGGAAACCTCAGCCATTTAGCATCAATCATAATGATCAATTCTGCCAGGGAGGAGGGCAAGGGGAGGGAGCAGAAGGCTCAGGGACCTGGGACACACCACATGTCCCTGGGACCGTGGCTGTTCCCGCACTTTAACGCGGCTGGAGCAGAGCGAGGAGCCATTAATTGACTTTTAGCTCTCACTGCAATCCTGATGTCTCTTGGATGTCAATTAACCGCCAGTAATAGGTGGCTAATTGCATAAGATGGCCTTTCAAATGAGATGTAAGACACAGACCCGACCGCTGGGGTCATTAAGGGTCCTTCTGCACAGTGCACAGGAGCAGGGGAGGCAGAGGGCACTTTCCTCTGGCTCTTTTCCAGTGTCTTTCTTTGCACCACACCATCTGTGTGCACTGGATAATCTTTTACCAGGGCTATACTTTCATTATAGCTCTTATCTTGTGCTTTTATCCATCCAGGGGAGTACAGAGTTGTTTTATGGGAATTATATTTAAAGGTCAAGGCAGAAGTACCTCACAGGTGCACGTTATGGGGTCTCACACAAACACTGTCTTTCAATACGGGACAGAGTGAGAATCCCATCTCACAGTTCCTTCCCTGAGCTGGAAAGTCAATGAAATCAACGTTTATGGAGACAAATTTCTCATGCTTGGGTGTCCCAAGGTCTAAGCAAGTCCAGATATCCATCTCCTCACATAGGGAAAGCCAGGACAGGTTAGAACACCAGCAGAGAAAGAGAGAGAGGATAAATCCTGACCCGGTAAATCTGGGGGATTGTTGGTAGGAACTGTGGTTGGAGAGGTTTCTGTCCTCCCACACCCCTGGCAAGTGCAAACCACAGACTGGACATTCAGCACCTCCATTCACCCCTAAAATTATACTTTTGTACAAGCTGACAGAAATATTTTCCTTCAACAATGTCAATGTTTTTCTTTTTTAATTTAAGCTGTATGTTCCACCAAATCCTCTGAAAGCCAACCAATCCAGTTTGTGTCACTAGAGCTTCTTTCTATGCCCAAGTAGAGGATACAATTTCCCTTTTGCTGCTGTTGTGACTGGAGATGGATGAAACTTTCCTTCCCAGAAGCAGACAAACTCCAGAGGTAGGGACTAAACTGCGCCAAGCCCTGCAGAAAGCAAGAGGTGCTGTCATTGCACAGCTGGATTCCTGTGGCTCTGAGATGCAAATCTGATGCAGTCACTGGAAGTTGCAGCTCACAGAATCATCCAGCTGCATCAAGACCAGAGACGAGCTCAAAAAACCCTCCAGACATTACATCTGCCACAGCAGACAGACCAAAACCCCATCATTGCAACATTTAATATGATTTCCCAGGGGATCACCACAGAGCCAGGCTACAGCCACAGCCAAGGTTTAGGATTGCTTGGCATCCGAGTCAGCTCACCTGACAATTCCATGAATCCAGAGTTTTGCACCTTCTGCTTCAGTGCCTCTTGTGTTCTGACAGCAGGTTGGAGACAGCAGCACAGACCAGGACAGGTGACACCAACACTCAAGTGTGAGACTGATAAGAAAATCACTCAGGATGTCACTACAGGAGAAATGAGTCCTGTGTTTAAGGAGCACTTCCCCAGTGTGGGGGGTGCATTGCTCTGAAGAGAGGGAAAAGAGAAAGTCAAAACTGTTTGCTGAGTGGAGATGATTGTCCAGGGAATGGCCATTCTCCACATTTAACCAAAATTTTGCACCTGCAGGTGACAGAGATGAGAGGCAAAGTTGACACAGGGGGTGCAGGGTGGTCCCTGGTGCTGAAGCACAACACCCCAGGAGGAAATACCTTGTTGAAATTTGTTGGGGAGGATGAAATAAGGAAACCTTATAAATATGACTGCTTGGCAAAAGATTCTGAAAATATAAAACCTGTAAGTGAAATAGAAATGAAAGCTGGCTCTGAGATAGAAGATACCAAGCTGTTAATTACTGTACAACCAAAAAACAATGGGCTGGCCAGCTGAAGGAGAATCCCTCTGCATTGAACAATGGCTTTAGCAGAGAAGAGGGTGCTTCAGCAAACAGAAAAGTCCAAGGGTCAGAGAAACCCTGCCAGTGTGGCAGGGAAGAAAAAAGTAGTTTTAGAAAGTAGATTTTAGGAGTTAAAATGTAACCCAGTATGGTAATGTAGTAGTTGTGATAGGTTGTATGTAAATTCTATAAGGATTTCTGTCTTCTATTGATTGGATATTGTACTATTACCATATTCAGCATAAGAAGAGATATAATATCATGGAACCAGACTTTTAGGTCATTTACACTTACACTTACTCTCTCTCTCTTACTCTCTCTCAGTCTCAGTCTCTCTCTCTCCCTCTCTGGGCCATGCTCTGAGCTGTGGCAGCTCCAGCAGAGCTCCTGCACCCACAACCCTTGCAAATAAACTGCACATTTCAGGAGCTGCCTTGAACTGTAGAAATCACCCAAACCAACTGAGTCCCACAGTGGCACCCCTGTATTTTTTCTACAGAAATTGGTATGGACATGTCTCTCTCTAGAGACTGCACCCTCTGCACCTGCTGGTTTCCAGGAGGCTGCACAGAAGAAGCCAGGAGGGCAGGAGCACCCAGCCCAAGATGAGGGTGGTGTGCCCTCAGGGGATGTCAAAGCTTTTCCCCACAGTTTGGTTTTCCATCAGCAAACACCAGTTCACAGGAGACAAAAGTACCCATGACTCCAGAGGGCTGCCAATGAATGGGACATTCAAATGGTTTCTCAGGTCCTTCCTGGGCCAAGACAGCCTAGGTCACATCCCAGGTGAGTTCTGGGATGTCCAGGGTGGAAAATACCTCCTTTCTCCTCTCATCAATGGCTTAGTGATTTCATAATGCAGAAAAAAAATTGATTTATGTTTGAATTATTTTATTGCATGGATGAATTCTTGATTTCTGTTTTCCTGATGTTTAAGTTCTTCCCTAGTATTGTGTTTGAAGCAAGGGGTTTAATCTTTCATGGACTGGGGGAGCTAAGGGAGGAGAACAAGCTGCATCAGAGCATTGGGAAGCTGAGGAGAAAAGTGGAAAACAACCCACATTTAGAAGGGATTTGTGAAATCCCAGGCTGGGGTGGTACAATACAAGGTGAGGCTCTTTCTGAGGCTCCCTGAGCTGCACACAGTCCCTGGTTTATTCAGAGGATTAAACCCAGCAGCAGGATGATGCTGATGTCCCCATGTCCCACCCTGCAATGAGCACAGGGACAACAAACCAGGCACTCCACCTGCTCCTTCCCTGTCCTGGCTGACCCCAGCACAGCCAGACACACCACACTGCAGTCAGGAGCCCAGGAGAGACCCTCAGCTGGCTGTTGGTCCATCCCAGACCTCACTGGAGCTGCTTTCACAGCGTCCTTGCCATGAAGGGCTGGCTTTGCTTTCAGGCAGTCGGAGATGGAGCCACTTTCAGTATTCAAAGTGACATCCCCAGCAGGGTCCAGACAGGGAGGCAGACACAGAGGGCAGCAGAGGTCAGGGAGGGCACGGTGCCTTGTGCCTCTGAGCCCTCTGAAGCCTCTCTACCCAAAGAGCAGGGCCAGCCACGGCCGCAGATGAAACCAGAGTGGGAGTTCTGCACAGAGACCAAGTCCTGCTGTAAACACTTCTGAAGTTTCTCCCAAAACAAGGATTAAAACAAAAAAAAAAAAAAAGCAATGCAGAAAGAAAGTGTCTGTGTGTAGGAACTGCAACAAGAAGCATGAAAAATAAAGGAGGAGACAGCAAAAGTTCCCCTCTGCAGCTGCCTGAGCTGGCTTGGGGGGCTTGGAATATCTGCTTTGCACACATAGAAACACACAGCCCTATAAGCAGTGATAGTGTTTTGTAATTAAAGGTGCCCCACAGCAAGGCTGTGCTCAACAGAATAATACCATAATCTTTACAAATGCCTCTGCTTCCTTGAAAAGATGCAGCTAAGTCAAAGACGGAGACATAGGGAAGGAAAAAAAAATAATAGCACCAAAGGCACTCAGGATGCAATAAAATAGAGGATTAGATCTACATTACTTTCATTACATTATATTGTATTTTTATTATTAGGTCCACAGTTATCATTTAATCTTATAGCTGCTGTGTCTGATAGAGTGGAACAAAAACAAATGGAATTCATCCCCCACACACACACCAAGGAATTGGAGATTAAGGAAAGATTAACATCACGTGTAAATGAATGAAAAATGTAAATGGGAGAAGAAAAAGGGAAGAAAAGGAGGGTGCTGGTGCTGGGGAGTGTGGGGAAGCTGCCCTGGTGTGAGGCTGACTCTCCTTTATCTCTTCTCACTTTATATGGCAGGAGGGAGAACTAGGGACCTTGGCCACTCCTGGGCATTTGGGACCTGGACTAAAAGAATGAATTTGGCTTGTGCTGAGGATCCTGTGATGGACCCAGGCCCTACAGAGCAGGACTCAAACACCAGGCAGACCTCAGCCCCCTGATGCTGATACTGGTGCTGGGACAAAACCAGGGTTCGCCTCTCTTTGCCCTTACCTGCCTCTCAGTAGGATTAATTTAAATCTCCCTTTTACTTTAGGAGACTTAAATCTCCTTTTTCCCCACCTTTTCCCTTCTCAAGGCAGGAGCCAGAGAGGTCCTTCCAATGACCAGGCAGCAGTTCTGCTGCTCCATCCTCCTGCTCCCCTGTCTGGGGCTCAGCACAGACCAACCAACACTCACTCTCCTGCAGGATTAATTTCTGGAGGAGAGAAATGGCTGACACAATCCAGGTATTTCTTGGCAGCAATCCTATTTACGGAGAGCATTCACAAAGGATTTACAAACCTAAAGGGGGATTTAAAGGGAATTTGGGCACCTAACTCCGAAACAGCAAACCTGAAAATCCCCACTCATCCATTGCCTGATCCCAGAGGTTCCTGAGCTACACAGGTGCCATTTTTTCCCTTGTTCTGGCATGTACAGAAGATCTTTGGTCATGGTAAAGCTGAGCAGCTCCTAACCAGAAATCCTCCTGCTCTTTAGTTTACCTACCCTGAGCATCCCTTTATCCCTCAGCAGTTCTGAGACAGCCCGAGGCTCTCTGCAGCCACAGAGGCAAAGCTGCTGCTGGTTTATTTTAAAATGCAGCAGCTCCTTCTTGCCTCCATCTATAAAATAGCTTGGGAGAGTCTCGTGGGCTGTGGAGGCCCAAATCTTGGTTTGTCCTCCTCCTGAACCAAACTCTTCTCTCCTGTTACACACAGAGAGTATAAATGAAGATGACTTTTTGAAGTGGAAGTTTATTCTGTATTTCTACAGCAGTGAGGGACAGCTCCTGCCTCATCCTGAGTCCCCTAAAGCTGATGTTTGTGAGAGTTTAAGGTGTCATTTTGGGACATGACAGAGTGGACATAAATGTTGTCAGGCATTCAAGCATCACAGGAAAATTACCTGGGGACCAGGGAGGCAGGAGAAAGTGGTGGGAGGAGGGGGATGGATTTATCTTGGGGAGACCCACGAGGGAGGAGGAAGAAACCTCAATTTAAGGTGTGAGGAGTAAACTACCCCACTTCCCTGCTTTGACTGCAGAAGGAGTTGAGAAAAATAAATATTTAATCCCTAGATAACAAAACTGAGGAGGGAATGTCTTGTTCTCAGGTCACACAGCCCAGCTGCTGGGTGGGCCGTGGCTTTGGGCAGGGGATTCTGTTCCTCCTCAGTTCCTGCACTGTAAAATGTTTTAATTGCTGTTTTCATCTGCCTTGAAATCAGGGTGTTGATCCTTCCTTATCTGTGCCTGCAAATGTCTCTCTCCCAGACCTGCTTGGTGCTGGCCACCAACCCTTTCCAGATTCATGGTGCAGCCAGCCCAGCTGGTCCTGCCTGCAAGCACAACTTGATTGAGCTTTTTAATTTAATTGAGGTTTCTCTGCACACTCTTTCTCCATGGCCAAGGAGTTCCCCTCTACCCTTCCCACCTGAGGTTGCCTCTCAGCACGTTGAAATCCACATTTCTCAGAGCAAGCTGAACTTCATCTGGAGCCACCTCAAGAGCAAGATTTTATTTTCCCCTTCCTTCAGTTGTGCAATGCTTTATGTTACCCACACGAGTGCAAGGGCAGAGCAAGGAAAATTAATTGTCAAATAAATAGGATGTTAATGACACTGATGTTCCTGCAGCTGAATTATTCTGGTGGGTGGTAAGATTATTACAGAAGATCCTAAGTGTTCATACCAGGCACAAGTTGGTCCTTTCCTTGTGACTGATCATTTTTCCATTCAATGGAAAGAACCCAACCCTCAAGACTTGAGGCATCCAGTGAGGAAGCCAAACCCAATTCCAGGCAGTTTGTAGGGCACATTTCATGAACAGCAGAAAGCTCTGGGTGACCAGACAGAGAGCATCTTACAACTGGAAAATTGGTCACAACTCCTATTTTGTGCCATGATTGTTTATTTTCTGTCTTTCAGCAGTGCCCAGGGTTGCACACAGGATCAGGATCCCATCAGATCACACTCAGGCACTGAGATGTGTTCACTAACATGGCAAATATTTTCATCTGACATATAAAATACCTAGCAGGGATCTAAAAGGGAAGGACAACATTCAGTCAGGCAAGGTGACATAGTTTCTTCAATTCCTCAGCAAGCTGAGAACCAGGAAACTTGAGAGCAGTCGGCCACTGCATGGGGTGAAGAAGGATGTGTGAAGTTTTAGGGGTGAAGAAGGATGTGTGAAGTTTTAGCTCACTTGAAGTCATCAGAAAGTTCAGTGAGGAGCTGGTCAAAACCCCACAGAAATCAGCAAGAGCCTTTCGACAGGTTTGCATCCCCTGAAGGATTGTGCAGCAAAGACAGACTGCAAGTTCCAACTACAGAGAGTTGCAAATCACAGGGCATCAAAGTTTGGGAAGCCTCTGAACATCCCTCCCTGCAGCAATCACTTCTCTGCCAGCTTTTGTGCTGGGGGGAGGCAGCAGCCACCTGAAGTTCTGTTTGCAAACCCGTTTTCTCTGGGTGACTTTCCAGGAGACAGGCAGGAATGGGAAAGCAGCAGCCCAGGAGTGGGCATTGCTTGCTGGCAAATGCAAATTCCTGCAGAGCAGGAGGATTCCTGCAGGGATTCCTAGAGGTTGGAAGGAGCTGTGAGTCCCTGCAGGTGTGGTGGGGTGGGAAAGGGAGGGGGGAAAATACCCTTGAGGGGATGCAGGAGTGAAAAGCACCACTGTGAACATCACAAAGGTCCCAGGAAGGTTCTCAGGGTGGTGACCACTCTCAGAGCCCTCTCTCTGTGCTGAGGGGAATGGAATCTGTCAATCCTTGGATGCAGAGGGATGTTGACAGGACCAGAGAAAAAGGGTAGATGCTGGAAAGCTTCCTTATAGAACAGTTTTAATGTTATTATAATTCCTGAGTCTCATCTGTATCAGCGTGGATTATGAGTGTAACTTAATTAACTTTCACATTATAGTTAGATGGGCTAATAATAATATTTCTTTAGGCATGGGGGCCGCTCCATTTCACACACAACAAAACTCTGAGTGTAACAGCAGGACCATTTCAGACCGTTTTTGAAGGAATATGATGGCAAGTGACCCCCAAAAAACCCCCAAAATTGAATTTCACGGTGCAGTTTTGGTGCAGGGGAAAGAGGGAGCTGCAGCTGAAGGAGAGAAGAAGACCATGGAAGTCCCAGGGGATGTAAATATTTGTTGGAGAAGAAATGCAGCAGCATGTGACCTAGAGAGAGCTGAAATTTTCAGTCATTTTTTTTATTTCAGAAAGGGAAGAAAAAAAGAAAATGCAGGGCAAAAAAAATGCTAAAAAATCTAAATGTGAAAGGTAACTTCTCCCAGGAAATACCAGTGGCAGTAACTGTCACTTTATTAGGGGGTGAAGGAGTAGGAACAGCCAAACAGAAACAGGCTTGACAAAGTGGGCAACAAATGTGAAATAATGCTGCTTCCTTGGTAAACAGGCTCAGTAGCAATGAAATAAATATTGGCTCTTACTGAAAGAGTCCATCAAATCCATATCAGCAAACCTCAGTGTCACAGGGACAAAAACAAGGCAGGAGGCCAAGATGGTTCTACCAGGAATGCTTTAAAAGCCTGAGTATTTGGGCAAGGAAAAAAAATCCTGCAGATAAAGTGGGAAGAAGGTTGCAAATGTAATGAAAAAATAAAGGTAAAGCACAACTTTGGAGGAATAAAACCAGGGGGTTTAATATAGAGAGTTAATAAAAACAAGTTACATAGAGACTTTGCCCACACATCTGTGTGATTTATACAGTGATATAAACTGATTTATACTGTGATATAAATCATATTTAACATGTAACCCACAGGTACCACGAGGAATGCTTGATAGCACGGGTTCCCCTGGATCAGGGAAAGCAGGAGGTGTGGTGGACAACTGTCGCCCTGGCTTTTAGAAATCTTTTAGCCTTCTGATATTTACATTCTAGTTACACACTTTCCCATGCTTTGTTCTGTAAACACTCAGTTGTTTTGCATTCCTTCATAGAGGTGGAGAAAGCTGATGGACTGGTAACCTGTCCAGTGTCATTGGAGAGGTGGCCCCTTCACTCTCCAATGCCCTGTCTCTTTTGTAAAACTATAAATAGTGGAGTCAGATAATAAACTTCCTCTTTTCACCCTCACCTTCAGCTGTGTGAACACGCGTGTGCTTTCCGTGTCCTACCACGACAGACAACTCCTGGAATCTCATCCTGAAGGATGTTGTGGCACCTTCATTAGAGTGAGGTCTGTGTGAAATCATGGTCCAGCAGGTAAGTGGACACTGATCATGTTAAATGCCAGGCTCAATGAGAAACGAGTTGGTTGGGATTTTGGGTATCAGGTGATCCCACTTCTCATGGGATCAGGCCTCCTTATGTGGGATTCATCCCTTCAGTATTCCCTGATGGCTTCCACAAGGATGTCAAACACCTCAGAAAACATCCACAGGTTCAGGTTGGTGAGTAGGGGAAGTTTCTTCACTGAAAGGCTGGTCAGGCACTGGAATGGGCTGCCCAGGGAGGTGGTGGAGTCCCCATCCTTGGAAGTGTTGACAAGAAGTGTGGATGTGGCATTTGGAAATGATGTGGTTTAGTGGTGCTGGGCTGATGGTTCGACTTGATGATGTTAAAGATGTTTTCCAACCTTAACAATCCTACAATTCTATAGACAAAAATAAATCTTTTCCCTTCAAAATGTTTTCCCATCTCACCAATCTGCCTCAGCACCCACACATGGAGATATTTTGACCTTCCACACTCCAGGAAGCAAACCCACCTCTGTATGAGAGGGAGTAAAAAGTTCCAAGGGTCACATGAACATTCTGAGATTTTATAACTGATGTCACCCATGATGTTATCAGGTGGAAGCTCCTATTTTTACAACAATTTGACACTGACATCAGTTTTCCCTGCTCACATTTACCAGAAGAGATCCCAAAGGGAAAAGGGAGCGGGGAGAAGAGAGAAGTTTGGAATTATAATGTAAAAAGACATGGTCCTGGTTTTTAGGTCATTTTGCCAAGGGGATGGATTTATTTCGTCTCTAAGGCCTGTTGGCAGGATTCCAGAAGGCACAGAATTCCCATCCTCTGCTTCCATCAGACCACATGTCCTTGTTCCCCTCTTACACCAGCAGATCAAAACAATGCATCCTTTAACAAGTCAGCTTCTGGAAGCCTTTTTTTGGTTGATTTAATACCTGCCTGTTACAACTCTGAAATAAAAAATGACACCATGACTGCCCCATCACACCAAAGAATGCAGCTCCCATCTCTGTGGTGACTTTCAAGAGGCTCAGCAGGAGTTTGGGACTGTGGTGTGGTGCCCTAGGGTGTCTCTCCTGATTCTTTGTCCTCTCCACCCTTGTCACGAGTCCAGACAGGAGGCTCATGGATGTGCCATCTAACACAAACATGGGCTTAGAGCAGCTTTGCTTCTGAGGCCAAAGGAAACAAAACTCATGCAGGGTTCTTGCTTGGCTCTAATGGCTGAGTTTTTTCTCTCTTAAATATCCCAAGAACTGTTTTGTTGAGTTTTTTGTTGGTTTTTTTATCCCAAGCAACTGAGCAACCTTCTTGACTTAGTCTGGGCCCAGCACTGATTTACAGGGTGAACTCAGGCAATTTTGGAGGTGAAGATCTGCCTGTCTCACAGAGGCCAGTCCGACCTGCCCACAAATGCCATCTGTCTGTGAAGCAGGGACAGCAGACCCTCTTGCAATCCCACCACAGGGGCAGGTGGGATGGATGGCACCTGCTGGGACTGCTGTGGGTAACATTGGATGCTGGAAGGACATTGGGTTCCCAAGAAGGTCACCCTGGAATCATTCCAGCCTGTAAATCACATCAAAAAGGAAAAAGTCACATTTATATCAAACTGGAGCTACTCCTGTACAACCACAGTCCACAAGGAACAGGAGTCACAGAGTTATGGAATCATGGAATGGTTTGGATTGAAGGAACCTTACAGATCATCCAGTTCCACCCCCTCCATGGACAGGGACACCTTCCACTATCCCAGGTTGCTCAAAACCACACCCAACCTGGCCTTGAACTTCCAGGGATGAGGAGCCCACAACATCTCTGGGCAACCTGTTCCAATGCCTAACCACCTTTATAGTAAATATATTCTCCTTAATATCTACTCTAAACCTACCCTCCTTCAGCTGAAATTACCTCAGAGTCATTTCTCCTCCTTGAGATGCTCCCAGAAACACAAACCCCCTTCACCCACAGTCCTGTCACCCTAAAGCAGACCCTGCCCAGGAGAACCAGGATCTGTGGTCGGCTCCCCTGTCTCTGAAAGGATCCGTGGGCAACTGGCTCAGCTTTTGCTGGCTACACTTAATCATCCAAATCCCATCTGCAGTGACAGTGTGGTTCTGCTTCCCTCACAGTTTAAAAGGTCCCTGTAATCTCCAGGAATAGCAGCAATAGTTGTTGGCTTTTGCTGATAACCCAGTCATGTATTATTTTCTCCCAACACCAGTACAGTTTGTTTGGTTACCCTCGTACAGGACTCTTTCATCTTTGTTTTGACCTTAAAAGACCTGCCAGTGTTAGCCCATGAAATCAGATTAACAACTTTCCCATCCTTTCACTCCAGCTTTATGAAAATAATTTCCCCATTGGTTCCACTTTCCTCCTTCATCTCCGCAGTTTCGTGTTTGTTGTTGTTGTCATTGGTTATTTCGCCTTCTCACCCCAGTCCCTGCAATTCCAGTTCTCTGCAGAGAAATTACAGATTGCAGTAATAATTAGTTGGTAGCGTTATCTGCTTCTGTCCCTCTAATGGCTCTCAGAATAAAGCTGTCACCCAGCACTGACCATCTCCTGTAATCAGAATAACATAAAAATAACCTTGCCCAGCACTGCCAGTGGTTTTCTTGCTTTGTTCCCTTAATTGTGTTTGTTAATCAGAAAACAGAGTTAATTTCCCTGTTTCTGCCTCTACAGGTTCTTTTTTTTTTTTTCCCTTCCAAGATGAGGTTAAGATTGTGATCCTATTTATTTGGCTATTTCCTACCACTTTCCTGCTAAAAAAACCATGATCAGTCCTGGGGGTGGGGAACTCCATGATTTTGTTTGAGTGGATTTGTTTGCTTGTTTTTTACCAGTTTTTGCTAAGTTTCACCAACCATCCTGGTTTCATTCTCACTGTGATTTAAACCTATTTTGAAACCCTTGTGGAATTGCACCATTTTTAAAATTATCCCTTGGAATCTGTTCTCAGTCCATCACTCACATCCCAACGTGTCACCCCTGACCTGACTGACATCCCCTGAGTTCCTCAAACCTCACTCCTGCTGTGACCACTTGGGAGCCTTGATCAGGATTTTCAAGCATGTTGCTGATTCCAGTGGGAAGCATTTTGAGGAAATGTCAGGTTTTTTGAGTGCAAAATATGTTCCTGTGAGGACAAAATGGGTTTCCTGTGGATGCTGGGTAATACAAGGTTTTGGGAGCATCAGCTCTTCCAGGAGAGGTTGCCTGAAAGCCAAACCAATGCTCAGAAGTTGTGTCTGCTTGGAGGAACTTTGGATCAAATGTTGGAAACACAGGAGCAAATCCTACTGTGAGCAAAGGAAGTGTCCCAGTCTCACTCCAGAGAGCCATGGAGATGGCCCATGAACATTTCAGATAAAAAAAGCCAAAAATCCTCTGCTGCAAAACCATCACTGAGGGAACAGCTCAGAGGAACTGAGCAGCAGCTCCTCATCCCATCCAGAGCGGTGGGAGCACATTCCATGGCTACCCACAAAGTCCTTGCTTAAAATTCTCTCCAGCAGAGGTTGATGCTTGGAAAAAGCTGAATCCAGGGACATTCTGGGAGCAGGACTCTGGGAATTTCTTACCTCAAAATAGCTGGGCTGCACAGCTCAGCTGGCAAATGTGAGGCAAATTCCAGGAAACCACTTCTGAACAATCCACTGAGTGAGACATCAGGAGGGATTGCTTCAAATTCAAAGTAGCTGCAATCAACTGAGAGGGAAACTATTATTCCAGGCCACAATTATCCACTTGGTTTCTGTTACAACCCACACCTGCTTTAAAAGTCAACATCCCTCTGTCCTGGTGCTAAACCTGGTAGGAAAGAGAAAGACCGGGGAGCAGAGAAAATGGATGGAAAAAGAAAATAGGAACAATTTGAACAAGGACAAGACATCTTTTGGGGCAGTATGTTGTGTGTAGGGCAGGGCAGCAGCGCTCCAGAATTATGCTTGAAATCTGTCACAGACCACAGGATAAATTTCTGGAAGATATGGGATCAAATCCTTGGGATAAAGTTGTTACTCTTGAGACAGCACATGAGGAAGTTTTCAGCAAAAGCTGTGTTGCTCCCAAAAAATGTGGGGTGGTTGGAGAGTCTGGGAAAGGCCACAAATGGGCCCAGAAAATAAATCCTGCTGGGAAAGTCAGTGGTGCTCAGCAGAAAGGAGAGAGGATTGAGAGGTGGTTTGGGAATGGTCTTCAACAGGCAAAAAATCCTTCATCATCAAAGGCAGCACTGCTCCCTGTGCCTGCTGGTGATGGGGATCTCATGTGGGAGACAATAATGAGCTTAAATGGCAAAGAGAGATGTGCAGGGCAGAAACTGGGGTAGTATTTAATGCTCAAGAAAATGGCTTTGACAGGTGGAGAGATCTCCTCATTGAAGGTCAATGAAAGCAGGTACAAAAACCAGGATAGGATGAGCTCTGTCCTCAGACAGAGGAATAGACAAAATGAAAAAACTCTGCTTTTTTTTGGCTGTCTTCAGGCTTTTACTGGCCCATAACGTGCATGAGGTGATGTGGCCTTCAACTTGTGGGAGTCACCAGTGAACAAGCACAAAGATTTCAGGAGTCACGACACAGTCCAAGAGTCCAAAAGGTTGGAGCCATTGAACTGATGGGGCAGTAAAATCCAAACAGTGGATTTGTAAAGCTCCTGTCTCTTCCTGAGAATTTTTCAAGACATTTCCTCAGATCAGCAACAGCCTTTCCCAGAATCCCTCCTTCACCTGAGAGGGAAACCAAATCTGTAGTTCAGGAGGATGCTTGCCTGTATCCAAATGTTGTCACCCTGTGTTAATTCTCCCAGTTTCTCCTGGAAGCCATCCTAACTCACCTTCTCTGCTCATTATTTTCCAGCCTTGCAGTCTCAGGGCAAAGATAACATCCCGGAAATCAGCTTCAGGTTGTAATTACAATATATATTGGTTTATAAATTCGATTGTTTAGCAGGGTAGGCTGCAGCCAACATTCATGGGAAGAGGAGGAAAGGAATCAGATTAGAAATCAAGTGGAACAAAGGAGGCTTGGAATGAGAACATGGGGGGGAAAAGAGGAGGTCAGCACAGAAACAGAGATACCACACATTGGACATTTAATACTAAGGTCAAGTTCAGTCTGCTCTGCACTTCTCTGATTGTGAAAACTGAGAGGGTGTTTAAAAGTTTGTTTAAAAAAAACCCCCAAAAATTAAAAAGAAAGGTCAAACAAAAGATCACAGGGTTTAGACACATAATTTTCCCATAAAACTAAGGGACAGGGCTTTTATTCCCATCATCTCTAATCTGGAGACCACAGCAGCACAGGGACTGAAAAAGAAAATAGGAACAAGCATAGGGTACCAATGAAAGGAGATGGCCTTGGAGAAAAGCAGCCTAGATTTTGTTGGGGTTTTTTATATTTTTTTCAGGATTTGGGATTTTTTTGAGAGCTGGGCTGGGATCCTCTAAGCTGAATGGACATCTGCCTTCTCTTGTGGGCTGTGAGCAATTCAGCAGATGAGTCAATCTGAGGTGCATGCCCTGGCTGGTTGACCAGCTTCAGTCCCCTGGTGAGGAAACACAAATTGCTGTTAAAGGTAACAGGAACACGCTGGCAGGCTGGATGCATCTGGAACAGCTGGATTTTGGCAGCTGGCTCGTTTAGTCTCTCCAAATGCAGAGGGAGAAGTGCTAGTGAGCAGCTGCAGCCACTGGAAGACGCCGTGCAAATCCACAGGAAGCGCTGGTAAACAGCTTGAACACGCCAGATTGCCCATTTTTGTGCCTGGTAATGAGGTGGTTTGTACCAGCCCTGTCCTCCTGCTCAGCAGTCAGTTTGACAGACAGAAAAACACATCTTTATCTTATCAGCTCCCTCACCTCCCTGCGCTGGAGCTTTCCCCATTCCCTGGGTCTGTGCCTCAGAGCAGAATGAGAACAGGGTGTTAATGCTCATCTTAGGCCAACACACCTGGGGATGGTGAGTCAGAGATTAAAGTCTCCTCTTCTTAAGGACCTGTTTGAACAAAGTTTGATCAAAGTAGTTGGAATTTGCCATTTGCAAACTGCTGGAGGGTGGAGGAACCTTTGGACAGCATCTGGTCTAATCCCACTGTTCAAGTGGGATCAGCTTTACTTCAGGTCTGTGTCCAATTGGGTTTTGAATATCTCCATGGATGGGGAGTCCACAACCTCTTCAGGCAATCTGTAGCAGTGTTGGATCACCCTCTCAGTAAAAAGGTTTGGTTTTCTTTTTATGTTTGAACAGAATTTTTGGTGTCTCATGGGAGCTTGACCACTCCCTGAAATCCTTGTTGAGAAACCCTCAGAGAAAAGAGCCTGTAAAACATCTTCAGGCTGAACTGAAGAAACATCTTACTTCATCTCAGAAGGACCAGATCCACAGCCAAAGAGCAGGTGAGGATTATAGCCTCCATCCCCACATGAATCTTTTCTCTCCTGCCTACATAGCTGCAAGAGTCAACTTTTTATTTTTCTTTGTCCAAGGACATTGTAAAATAAACTGGCAGGTAGGACATGGAAATTTCTGATTGCTCCAAGCATTTTAGAAGGCATTATTGCTGCAGCTGCAGCTATCTGCCTTAAATATTGTGTTTAAGTCTATTCCATAAATTACCTTTTCACAGCAGAGGCTAAAAGAGATGGCATGGAGCTGATTCTAAATTTTCTCTTCAATGCTTCTGACCAAAACACAGCCACAGTAGGAGGCACATGAAAATTTTTGAATTTGAATTCATGTGTGAATTTTCACCTGCCACACTCAAGGAAAGCCTCACCAGATGCTAATCCTGTAGTAATTTGCATGCAAGGCCTCTCACAGACTTTGTGTGAGTTTTGTGCATATTCAGTCTCATGTTGATGCCCCAGCCAGCAGGAGAGGGTCCCTCTGCCCTTTGGCAGATGGCACTGAAACCTCCCAGTCCCATGGCAGGAGCCAGGATCTTGGAGTCAACAGCAGGTCTTTCCTTTGGGACTGCAGAGCTGGACTTCTCTGCTTTCACAAATTTCACAGAGCTAAAACCAAAGCAAGTTAATTCCCAGTTCTAATCTACTCCCTCACACATCAGCACAGGGTTGGGTTTTACCCAGACTCTCTTAGGGTTGGAAACCTTCAAGTGACCCAGTTACAAGGTGCTTTACAACCCTGTGCAGGGGCTGAGAGAATGAACTCTCCCAGTTCATCTGCAGCACAAAGGGAGGGAGGAATCATCTGCTGCATGGACTCATGCTCCTGGAAGGAATGGAGGAGCTTCAGGGCACACAAACCCTCCCTCAGATTTTTTCCAAGCAATTAAAACCACCAGACAGGGAGCAGAGCTCCCGTGGTAAGAGCATTACTGGGAGAGTCCTCCTTCCCTCCTTACCAGCTGAGTGAGGCTGATGAAGTGAAAGACCAAACATGGGAAAAAGGAACTCTCTTGTCGTGGGTAACGACGTCCTCAGAGGCAGAAGAGGGGGTGGGATTGGTGGTTGGCAGCTGATGGCTGCTGAGCATCCTGTGAAATGGTGAGGCCCTGGCACAGGCTGCCCAGAGAAGCTGTGGCTGCCCCTGGATCCCTGGAAGTGTCCAAGGCCAGGCTGGACAGGGCTTGGAGCAACCTGGGACAGTGGGAGGTGTCCCTGCCCTTGGCAGGGGGCTGGAACTGGATGAGCTTTAAGGTCCCTTCCAACCCAAACCAGTCTGGGATCCTACCATTTTAAAAACCTATTAAATTATTGTTTTTCCTCCAGCTTGTTCTCATCACACTTCTGGCCATCTTAGAACACCACAGTGGCAGCTGGCACTGATGGACACAGTTCCAGAGTGTCTTAGGAAAGTTCAGGAGCTGTAAAGTCTTTGGATGACAAACTGGAGAGAGAAGGTGGCAGCTCTGGGCAGCCCAATCAGGGCTGCTGTGGGGCACAAACCTGAGCCTCTTTCTGCACAAACACTGACCTTTCACCAGCCCTAAATGATTTACAGAACAGTCCTGCCTGGCAAACCTACAAACCTGACCAAGTCACGTGCATTATTTACAGCAATCTCCTTGAATTCCAGATGCTCATCACAATTCATTTGCATCTCATTCAGCACAGCTCAAGACAGCCAAAGGCTGTACAAGGGCTCGAGTTCCAGCCATATGCCAGGGCATCATGACCAACACGACTCTGCACACACCTGGAAAGGTCACTGATGGTTTGCTCTCCCTGCATGTTCCTGCACCTCTTGCAAGCCCCATCTGACCCCTCCTGCACAAACACATGCCAGGAAAAAGCTGATTTCTTTGGGAGATCTCTGCCTCGTTTATCCCAGCAGGGAGAAGGAGCAAAAGCACAGCACCTCAGCCATGCTACAGCTTCTCTGCTGCTCTCAGGGGCTGCATCAATGACTTTCAGAGGTGTCTGTCAGGGAGGTGGATGATTTTACTCCAGACTTATTGCAGCTACATGGGTTTTAGTCACTTCATGTGGTTCAAGTCACTCCAAATCCTGCAGCAGATAAAGGCAGCTCAGCTCCCCATCAGCTCAGGTTTGAGCCTTTGTTGGAGCCTGTTAACAACCACAACATGGAGAAAAAGAGTTTGTTTCATAACCCTGTAAAATCAGGTTAGTCTGAGTGGCCAAAGCAGAGCCAGAGAGTTCATACAATCCCAGAGTCACAGAATGGTTTGGGCTGAAAGAGACCTTAGAGATCATCCATTCCAGCCTCCCCTGGCCCCTGCCATGGGCACAGTTGCTGTGTCTCAGTTTCTCCATCTCTTAAATGAAGCTGATGCCATTTATTTTCCTCAAACCAGTGCCTGCAGGGTTTAACTGTGATCTGAGCTGCTCAGCCCCCGGTCAGCTGTGGAAATAAAAAGCAGAGCAGGGCTCTCAGTGTTGTCTGAAGCAGGGCAAAATGGAGTCATTTCCTCTCATAATTTCATCATGTTCTCTGGATTTTCCCTCATTTGCAGGGCTGCATCTCCCAAATGACTTGCAATGTGGTCCAGACCTCCCCAAGGCTGGTAGGCAGCACCTGCCCATGGCACAGCCCTTTGGATGGTACATTCCCCTCCTGGCACTTCCCAGCCTCCCAGATCCTATTTTTTCATGCTTTGGATTTGATCTCTTGCAGATTTGCACAGTGGGACCAGGGCAATGGGTTCTGTGAATCCCTTGTGCTCGAATTTGCTGCTTTTCTAACAGCTCTGGGATGGCACCTGATGCACACAACTTTTCCCCAACAGCCATCCACGTGCCTCCCCCCAAAAAACAAACACTGAATCACTGCTAATTGAAAATAAATTGAGTTTGAAAAAGACAGGAGACATCTGCATATGATGTTGTTTTATTATTACAATTAGGCAAATGAGGTTTTCAAGCAAACTTGAAATAAATTTGGTAGAATTTATGCCAGCATTAAGTCAAACATAATAAAAAGCCATTAGCAGAGTTGGGTGGGGGTTTTTTTGCATCAAAGCAAATCCATTTAGCTCTTTATTGGGACAGGAATGGTTGAGTGAGGTGATGGCTTCAGGCATTCAAAGAATTCAAAGCCCCTTCACAAAGCTGGGGATAGTTGGGGAAAATGATGAGCCTTTTGCTGTGCTCGTGGCTCTTTGGGAAAGAAAGCCCAGATGCAGGAAGCTTAAACTTCCTGCCTAAATTCCCTGTTTGTTTGAGACTCAGGCACTCAGACAGCTTTGGGAAAGTGCTACAGAGGGAGCTATGGAGAGCCAGTCCATAAGGGATACCAGGCATAAGAACTCGTTGGGAATTGAGTTGGGCTGAATGAAGGCTTCAAATGTTTACAGGGAACTGGAGTTATTCTGTGAAATTGTCCCTGAAGGGCTGGAAACTTGTAAATGCTGGTAGGAATTTAAAGCAACAGCATCTCCCAGCCAAAACTGGTGCCTGCACACACACACAGGCACACAGAGAGAAACTCCAAATAAAATCAGAGACAAACTCCAGATATTTGGCAGATCTCAGTGTAAATGACTGTAAAACACGCTAAATTTTACTATAAATGATCTCTCTGCAGTAGCATTTGTACTTTCCCATGCTGTATTACAGCCAGGGCCACACACAGCCCCAGGATTGCACTGAAGACCCTGGAGAGCTGCTGAGATTCCCAGCACAGATCAGGTCTGTTTTCCATACACAAACCACCAGGACCACTCAAAAAGCAGGTGTCAAGGGTTAACAGGAGCCAGGCACTCTGCCCTGTGTCTGCTGCATGTCAGCAAAGATGCCTTTGCTTTGTCAGAGCCTGGATCTTTATTGGTGTTGATATCTGGAGTGACCTCCTGCATGGAGAGGCCTGGGGAAGGAGGGGGAATACTGGGAGTGTCCATATCCCAGTCTGACAGCTCTGTATGGCCAGAGTGCCAAATGAAATCAGAGAATCACAGGGAACTGGGTTGAAAGGGACCTTAAAGACCATCCAGTTCCACCCCCTGCCATGGGCAGGGACACCTTCCACTATCCCAGGTTGCTCCAAACCCCATCCAGCCTGGCCTTGGGCACTGCCAGGGATCCAGGGGCAGCCACAGCTTTTCTGGGCACCCTGTGCCAGGGCCTCACCACCCTCGCAGGAAAGAATTTCTTTGTAATATCTAATTTAAACCTGCTTTTTTTTCAGTGTGAAGCCATTCCCCCTTGTTCTATCAGTGCAGACCCTTGTCCCCAGTCCCTCTCCAGCACTCCTGGAGCCCCTTTAGGCCCTGGAAGGGGCTCTAAGATCTCCTTGGTGTTTTCTCCAGGTGAACACCCTCAGCTCTCCCAGCCTGGCTCCAGAGCAGAGTTGCTCCAGCCCTTGGAGCATCAACAGTCTGACTTTTGCTGCTCTTTTTACCTTTCATGCTACAAAAAGTTTCTGAATGGAGCCAAGATTCTGGTTAGGTTTACACAATGAACACTGGCCTGGAATTATTCCCTGTGTTTTCACCTTGGATAGCATCAAACATTGTGTGAGACTGAGGGCTTTCCTTCCTCCAGTGCCACAACACCAAATGTGTAACTCCCAGCACTCCTCTCCTCTTCTATACCCCTGCACACAGCATGAACTCAGCCTCCACCACGAATGGCACTGGCACAGACTCCCTGTGGCTCTGGAGGAAGCTGATGGAAAGCTCTTGCAGGGTGGGAAGATGAGGCACCCAGGAGTTTTGACAGGAACCAGACCTATGTTTGTGGCTAAGCTCAGGTGTACTTTGACATTAGCAAAGCCTCCAGTGCAGTTCCACACCAGCATTCCTCATTTCAGAGATGCTTTGGGTCCAGGAAGTGGGATCCATGTGAGGGAGACAGTTATCTGCAGAGGGAAAACCTCATAAAAATGTTTAAAAATTAGAAAAAGGTGGAAACTTTAAAATAACAAACCAGCCACAGCAGAACTTGCTGGGCTGCCTTTTTCCAGCTTTCTCACACTGGTACCTCCAGCTACAATTTCCAGGGCAAACAGACTAAAGATGCAGAGCAGGGGACAGTTCAGGTTGCTCTGCCAGTGCTGTCTCTCCTGACATCTGTCTTTTGAAGAGGTCACAGATACCCTGCCAGGCAGGATTTCATGCCACCTAACACAATTTCCTGGATCTGTTTCAGATGTGGACTTGAACTAATCGTTCCCTTGATGCCTTTTCCTGGTCTTAAAATCAACAGTCAAACATGGTTAGAAAGGAAAAAGGGATTTTGCCTTGGTATTTATTTTAAGGATCCTTAGGTGCACCACGTCCAGGTGGAATGCAGCCCAATGCACACCACAATGCCCCCAAAAGCTCTGGTGTGTCATTATAGGTGTTACTAATTAGCAGATCTATCAAAGATTTCCCAATGAGAGGCTTGAATGAGCCCTCCCCTCCCCAAGGAACCTTCCCCTGGCTGGTTCTATCTCAGTTTACAAAATGAGTTCTGGAGAGGACCTTGGGCTCTGGGGCACTCTGATCACTACCTACAGAGCTTCTAAAATGTTGAGTCTCCAGCTGAGCAAACAAGGCCAAGAATGTGGGCAAAAAGCACAAAGAATACAGAAGTTGTAAAAAGGTGTAACAGGGGTATAAAAGAAAAGGCAAAAAATCCTCATGGCATCACCCTGAACGTGCCTCCTTCCCTGCAGTGATGGTAAAAGGATCAAGGCTGTGCTGGACACAGGTAAATGTCTCCTCAAGCCAGCAGAAGTACCTCAGGGCTGTCTAGGGAAAAAAAAGGACAGAGCTCAAGGAGGGACAGGAAAGGTTTGGGAAGGAGAAGGGAGAGGCCACATTTTATTGTGGTAGAAGGAAGGCAGAGAGTCAGAATGACACTGCAGAGGAAAAGCATTAAAGGAGGAGAGGTTGAAGCTTAGCTCTGCTGCTGTCAGGAATCCTCAAGCCCTGCTGGAAGGAGCTGTTGGAGCACTCCACAGCTCATGAGCAGAGAGTCCTGACATTCTCTGTCCATTATTTCACTTAAGCTTTGTCCTGGAGCACGCAGGTGCCTCTGAGTGCATAAATACTGTACCCAAGGCATGATGCACCTCCTTCCCTGCTGTCCACATTGTAAAAGTAGCCAGGAAAAGTTTCATATGTAAGACAAGCATCACAATGAAGTTATTGCTGGCCTAAGCTCTGGCTATACCTAACCAAGCACTCCCCCCCATCATCCACATGCTAAACCCTTGGCAATGGCTCTGTGTCCAGACAGGACTGCCCTGAACCACAGTCCAGCCCAGCTCAGGGGCTATCCCACACCAGGGCCATTCCCAACAGAAAAACTCTGTGTTGTGGGGACAAGTGTAGAGAATATACAGGGGGCGCGCGGGACTCGGTTCAGGGGTGATTTCTACAGTTCAAGGCAGCTCCTGAAATGTGCAGTTTATTTGCAAGGGTTGTGGGTGCAGGAGCTCTGCCTAAGCTGCCAGCCACAGCTTAGAGCATGGCCCAGAGAGAGCGAGAGAGCATAAGGGTAAGAGGGAAGAGTAGAGAGCTTAAGAGACAAGAGCTTAAGAGAGGTAAAAGTCTGGTTACATGATATTATATCTCTGCCTATACTGAATATGGTAATAGTACAATATCCAATCAATAGAAGACAGAAATCCTTATAGAATTTACATACAACCTATCAAAACTACTACATTACCATACTGTGTTATGTTTTAACTCCTAAAAACTATTTTCTAAAACTACTTTTTTCTTCCCTGCCACGCTGGCAGGGTTTTTCTGACTCCTGGACTTTTCTGTTTGCTGAAGCATCCTCTTCTTTGCTGAAGACATTGCTCAATCAAGAGAGATTCTCCTTCAGCTGGCTGGCTCATTGTTTTTGGTTGTACATTAACTGACAGCTCGGTATCTTATATCTCAAAGCCAGCTTTCATTTCTATTTCACTTACAGGTTTTATATTTTCAGAATCTTTTGCCAAGCAGTCATATTTATAAGGTTTCCTTATTTCATCCTCCCCAACAGACAAGGAGAGCTCAGTGGTGAGGATGCAAGGCATGAAGTGCCAGCCAGCCTCAGGATCAGAGAACTGTCCCTGAGTTGGGTTTTTTCCAGCTCTGTGTGCTCAGCAGACCCAGAGATGCTCGTTACCCACCTTCACTCCCTGCACCACGTCCCCCTCCTCAGCCAAGTGCCCACGGGAGGGGGAGGCTGCTCCGTTTGCTCTGCAGCCTGGTATTTGCAGAGGTTTTCCAGGAGGCAGATGTAATCTCTCTCCTGGCCTCCCAGGAGAGCTCCCAGCCAGCAGATCTGTGGCGAGGACACAACACAGACCTTTTGCTACCTTTATCTACCCAAACAGAATTTATGAGCAGAGAAAAAGTCAGAGACCACCTTATTCTTTAGCCTGAGGTCACAGGAGTCCCGGTTTCCTGCAGCTTGGTCAGATGAAACTGTGGCAGCCTTGCTGCAAGCTTAAAATAGAAAAAGAAGTTTTAAAAAAGCTGGATTATTATTGTTTGGGGGGGGAAAAAAAGAAAGCAACTTTCTGTCACTTTGACAAGGTCGCATGAGAGAGGCCTGTGAAAAATATTTGCAAAGCTGCAGCGAGCAAAGCTTCCAAGTGAGGAAGCCACAGCAACCCGTGCCAGAGACCAAAGGGGATGATCAATGTTTGCAATTAAAATCTCCTTTGTTTCGTGTTATTCACACGCAGCAACCCTTACATTTTGGCCATCGGAGCGTACTCCATGAGATGTTGAGCCCGGGCTTTGTTCTGTGTCCTGCTCATTCTCTTCAGGCAGGAAACAAGAGCTGTCCCAGCCAGCCAATTGTCTGAACCCTGCTCGCTTTTGTTTGCAGCAAAAGCAGCGAACACAAGGTCCCCTCCTCGCTTTTATTTTTTAATTCCCCACAATACACCCTTCAGAACTAAATTAGCAATGTATACTCTAATTGTGTTTTCAGAAGCACAACAATGCGGGGTGCGGGGAGAGAACAATGCAGCGGCTCCTTAATAAAGAAAAAAAAATAATTAAAGTCTCAACAGAGATGATACTTAGGTTGGACAACAAAAAAAAAAAAAAAGAAAAAAAGGAAAAAGGGAGTTTGAGCACATTTTTATTTCCCTGCTTGCCTTTTAGCTTTGCCTGGTAATGGGTTGTTTTGATTTAAACACAAGCAAACAAGGACTGGGTTTCCCAGAGCTTCTCCTGGGAAACTGTACCAGGCAGAGCCCCTCAGCTTGGGGCAGAGCTGCCCCACTTAGCTCTAGGATGGGGCCACTAAAATCACTGAACATTTATATGATTGACCTGCCCACATTCCCCTGGAAGGACCTTCGGCACTGCAGAACAACCCTCTGTCGATTTGAACCTCAAGATCTGGTAGAAATGTAAAGCTATTATCACCTAGCAAATACATCATCCTCCTGAAAGGGAGTAAAAGGAAAGGAGAGTCTGGGGAATTAGGGACAAATCAGCCCGACTTCAGTGCTCGGAGAAATCTTGGAGTGAAGAGTCGAGCAATCTGTCTCTTAGCACCTAGAGAATGGCAAGGGGATAAGGAGCATCCGGCCTCAATTTCCAAGGAACAAATCAGATCCAACCAACCTAATTTCCTCCTATGACAGTGTAATGATCCTCGTGGGTCAGGGGAGCAGCAGCAGATGTAAGACAGCTTAACCTCAGCGAAGCTCTTGACACGCTCACGCAACGTCCTCTCCATCAATAAATGCCTCGGCTGCTTGATCACCCCAAACTGGCAATTGGTGTGATCAAAAATCAGCCAAATAACTGGGGACAATTGGCAAAGGTCGGGTTGGGGGTCTCTTTCTACCATATTTTATCTTGTTGTGTCAAATAGTTCAGGGAGATGCCAAGGGGGAGCAGAGAGAAAGAGAGAGAAAGAGAAAGAGAAAGAGAAAGAGAAAGAGAAAGAGAAAGAGAAAGAGAAAGANCCCATTCATGTCTGTCCTGACACCTGCAGATCTTCCTGTTGAAGTGATGGGATGGATCTGCAGACACTGGCCATAATATAATCTCTTGGTGGGAGGCAGAACTGATCCTGACTTTCTACTTGAAAGGAAAACTCAAATCATTGACTAAAAGCACAATGCAGACTTCTGCAAGTTGCTCCAATCCCACATGCTGGCCTTGGAACTGATGGAAAAACATCATTGCCAGACTGGAAAATTAAAAAAAAAAAGGGGGGGGGAGGGGGAAAGAAAATATTTCACATCTGGCTTTGAGACACATTTAAAAATAAAGTTTGAAGCCCAGACATAGAGATTGAAGTCAAATACCAGCTCCCTTCCCTCCTGCACTCAAATTGGGAGATATTGATGGCTTAAAGACCTTGTCTTAATTTTCTCCATGACTAATCTATTCAGTTTTCACTTAAGGAACCCTCTGTGGTATAATGAGACAGCTGTTGCCTTCTATCCCTCCCCCTACTCCCCCAGCTAGGAAATTAAATTTAAAACCACTGCTTTAAATAGGCCTGGCACTGTTTCATCTCCTTTTGAGCTGCTCTGGGAGCTTCTTATCCGTAAGTGCAGGTGTCAGGTCAATCAAAATTCACCCAGCTCTTCGGGTCTGCCCAAGTCAGTGATTTGTAAGGAAATGGAGAGATAAAACTTCTAGATTTCACCCCTGTGGGCTGTGGGTTGAGTTGGGTTTATAGGTTGTTTGTTTGTTTGTTTGTTTCTAAGTGGTAGCTGGGTTTGCTTTGGGGTTTTAATGTAGTTTGTAGGATTCTAGACAAAGTTTTATCAGAATAGAGATAAGGAAGGATTTTTTTGTTTTGTTTTGAGGGACTCTAAAGGTCATCTAATTCCAAACTCCTGCCATGGGCAAACTCCCACTAGACCAGGTTGCTCCAAGCCCCATCCAGCCTGGCCTTGAACACTTCCAGGGATGGGGCAGCCACAGCTGGGAGTCATGAAATTGCCTCTGGTTACTCCAAAGTGCTGTGGACTAAAACCTACTATTTGCTATTGGCCTCCAGAGTGGGGTCTGCTGGCTCAGAGTGGACACTCAGTGCCCCATGGCCCTCAGAGAGGGTGGCAGAGCCATCCTCACCCTGCAGGTTTGGAGACCTGGCCTCAAAAATGCACTTCAGACAAAGGTGCCTTGGAAATTGCTCCCTTAATGACTCTGAAATTAGTAGCTCCAGACAGAAAATGAGAGGCACAACATGGGGAAAATATTCCTGTTTCTTGCTTCCATGCTCTGATTGGGAGACACCCAATGAACAATCACAGAGTTTCTGCAGACTCCCCCTTTTACAGGAACAATGTGGGTTAGACTCTCACCTGAGCCCCCCTTTCATGCTGCTCCCCTGCTCCCCTCTCTTCCTCGAGCATTTCCCTTCTCTCACTTCTTTTTAACTGCCCTTGCCCTCTCTGCAGTGTCTCCTAGCCTGTTTAGCTCAGTTTTCAGCTTAAATCATCCCCATTAAAACAAATCTTGCTTAAAGGAAAGAAATACAGAGCACAAAGGAGTGGCATTGTCACAGTCGGTCTCTAAATTTCCTAAGGGCTGTTTGGACAATTTTTGGGTCAAGGAGCCATCCCTTTTCTGTACACACTTCAGACCCATTCACACCCCATATTCACCTGTTCTTACCCTAAGAGGTTCAGAGCATCTTCTATAGAGTTCCTCACCCACCAGATTCTCTCAAGAGCCCTGGCAACATCAGGAACTGCTTCAGGCACCTCAGGCAGCTGAAAAATCCCCTCTCCCAGAATAAAACATCATGGAAAAAAATTAAAAATAGACTTTTCACTGACTTTTATGACCTCTCATTTAACTATATTATACCAAGAAGGGACCCAGAGTCAGCCCAGCAGAGGCTCCATCTCCATGAACAGCTGTATTTCAAAAATTAACCAGATATTGCATTGCATATTTTATGCCATATTTTTACTGACCAAGTCCTTCTTTATGCCATATTTTTACTGACCAAGTCCTTCCTTATGCCATATTTTTATGGAACATGGTTATGGCATTTCTTTATGGCATTTTCTTATGGCACATGGAAAGAATGGGTGAACACCACAGAACATCTGGCATTGCAATCACATAAATCACTGCAGCCAGGATTTACCTGGAAGGTCACCACATCTGTAGAAGGACACAGGAGAGGTTTTGAGGAAAAATAAGAAGGATTAACTTCCTGAGAAATGTCTTCTGCAAATAAAGCCAATGAAATTACACTTTGGTATATTGGAAAGGGGAAGAAAGGGCAGAGACAAGAGGATGCACGTAAAATGAGGGAGGTGGGCTGAGAATGGCTCTCTCTGTCTCAGACGACAGGAATGAGACAGATATTCAATGCAAAGGAAATCTCTTGTCTTCCAAAGTGTAATTAGACTGAGGGACTCATTTCCATAAGATGTCAATGAGGCCAGGAACTCAGCCAGACACAAGGATGGCTCGGACATTTATGAGGATAACCCGAACATCTGAAGTTGTAACAGCTGATGTAAAATAAAAA
>JACBWW010000049.1:650581-662057 GCA_020086605.1 Lanius collurio
AGAGGGAGAAAATGGAAAGAGAAACACAGCTCCCTGGGCTGGCATTTTAATATTGAAAGGCTGTGAAATCTAATAAGAGCTACAAGGGAGGGTGATGTATATTTTTCCTCGTGCTAGGATGAAATTGGGATTCAATAACTAAATGTGACAAAATATGCAATTTCCCATAGATTTCATGCAGCAGGGCGCTTCCTGTGTAATAACCTTAAACCAGGATTTTTTGCCTTAGCCCAACAAAGATCTCTTGCCTCCATCTTATCTGAGCAGTAGTTCACCCCCATGGAGCACAGGCTGCCACTTTAGCTGTACCTTATCACTGCCTGTTGGCACATGCCAAACAAAAGTCGATTTTTTTCCCCCATTTTCTTCCCCATAAATGATATCTTCCTGCTTCTTCCTGTGAGAAATAAGCCTGAGCTGTGAATCATGGGACAAGAGTAATTTTTACTTGGCCTCGGTCTTTTTATGGCACTGAGGTGTAAAGAGCCTTTGAAATGTGTTTCATTAAGACCCCTTGGAGACACCTGTTGATTTCAAGGCCATGTTGACCATCACAGAGATGAGGGGAAAAGTGCAGCAAAGCTGCTCCCACCACCCTGGGATAAAATCCTGCCTGAGATGTCTTTTTCTAAGTGGGATGACACCTTGGACATGGGCTCATGACCTCAATCCACACGGTCTAACTTTGGAGTTGGATCTATTCTGAGGTTGTCTTTGCTTTGAATGGGGAGGGGGATTGGACCAGGTGACCTTCAGAGCTCAGTTGCCACCTCAATTATTTCGTGCATAGCTGTGCTTTAAAACCCCTGGTGTGAAGGGTGAGCTGGAGGTGTGTGTAAATAAAGGGCACAGGGACAAAATCACCGGCGCTCCAGGGCCTGCATTTTCACCTCTTATTGCCTGTCAGCAGTAATGGCCTGTCCCTGAAACCCTCCCCTTCCCAATTTTACACAGTGAGCTTCTCCCACGAGCTGTTCACATGCTCTTAGCTCCCCCTTCACTGAAAAAAACACCCCAAAAGCTCTTGCTTAACTTCCTGAGCTTTATTCCTCCGTGTGCATCCACCAGGACTTGCAGCACGTTAGCTCGGATTGCTGCCCATTCCCAATCATCTGAAGCAGCCAAGTTAAAAAGGATTATTAATCAATAAACAGTGTGCCTTTAATCAAACACGTTTTACTTTGCAGCCCAGGGGGCTGTGAGCACACGGGCAGGAGGGCTCAGCCACCCACGGGAACTTCTTGGGCTTCCCAACACTTTAATTGCTTGGAGTGGCCAAAGTGAGAGCACCTTTCCTGCCTGCCCCCCCAGGAGGCTCTGATTGCCAATCCAGGGACACCCAGGGTAGCTACAAACCCCCTCCTTCCCTCTGTGCTCCAAGTACAGCACCAGCGTGGCGGGGAATTAAATCCCCACCACCACAAGGTTTGAGAAATGTTCATAAATGAGTAATAAAATGTTCATAATGACACCCTCCCTCTTTGCTCGCCATCCAAAGGCTCTGTCTTTGTTATTGCAGGCAGCTTGATTTCGTGTTATCACTTTCCAGCTGGGTGTGTGATGATTTTATTGGTGTGCACTGTTACTCTGCCTGCCCTGGGGAGCCCGAGGTTTCACTGGAGAGGCAGGTGAGCAGCTTTTTTTTGCTCTCCTCCAGCCACGCTCCATTAAAAAAAGAAAACCCACAAAAGCAGTGAGCTAATAAAGCAGCTCCGAAGGAATCCCTGCATAATTAAAACCTCTGGTAACACCAGTGAGGAGGGTCAAAGTCAGAGCCAGCGTCTCTCTCCCGCTAATGTTTGACTCGAATTTCAGCTCAGGGTTTGAGTGTCGAAATTTAATGGCCCATCTGATTCAATGGAACTTATTGTCATTGCCAGTTAACTGGCGTTGATATCAAGATAACAGCTTGTGAGCAGTTTCTGTGTGGTCCTGATCACTGGTATTGATTTCAATAAGGTGTGGGCTGGATCCTTGACACTCTGATTCTGAAATCAATGGAGCTGGGACGATTCACTCCGCCTCAGCGCCGGGGAAATCAGGTACATGCCTTTAACAATAAACCAGCCATTTCAATTATTCGTGCAGTCCTTCAGGCAAAGCAGAGATCTGCAGATGTAGAGAATATGGGAGGCAGGGGAAAATATTCAGGTGTTTTGAGCTGAGGGATGGAAGGAAGGGGATTTACTGATTCTTAGTCATAGCACTGGCCAGTGTGTTTATGGCAGAGCAGTGAGAGAGCCAAGTAAACCCTTCCTGGGGGTTGTGAGCACTCAAAGCAGCATTCCCATTCATTTGGGATGGGAATGGAGGGTCAAACACCAAGTGGCTCTGAGTTGTGAGTCCTGCCTGATTATTCACGGCAAATTGGACCTAACATTGATCACAGCATCCCAGCCTAAACTTCCCCCAGAGTGCAGGAAATAAAGCAAAGATGTTGAGGGGAGGGAAGAGCAAGTAAGGAAGGCTCTGGAGATGCACCTGCATTCCTGTTGGAGAGCTCTGGAGCAGTGAAAGCTGCAGCTGTGAGGGAAATACACAACTCCTCATCAAAGGGGAGCCCTGGGAGAATGGCACCAAAAAGGGTTCTCTCCAGAAAGTCCAGAAATGCTCTTTTCCTTCCATCTGATTCAGCAGAAAGTGTGGTGCCTCCCAAGGTGAGTCTGAGGGCCTGCTCCGTGCTTAAGATGGAAGTAAACCTCGTTGTGGTGTGATGCCTGGCTTAGGGCTGGCACTTGTTGCCAGAGGACACCCATCCAGAACTCCCCAGAAAAGGACCCTTAAGGAGAGTTGTGGCACAAGAAAGAGAAAAACCTCCTGCACTGAAACCTTGGAGATGTTTCTTTGACACCCCAGCAGACAGTGATGGTTGCTCACTGAGGAAAAAACCCCACACTCTTGTAGCCTCTAAAGAGGTAAATATTAGCTTAAAGGTGGCTGTTTAATGCTTCCCCCCCCATTTTTAAGTTGATGAAGACTGACACACTGGTTGCTGCAAGTCTTTGATGCACCAAAGAAATTCAAGCTCCAGCAAGTTCATTCAACCTCATTCCTCTTTGCATTGAAGCCCTGGACTTTTCTTGCAAGCAGGGAAGCCACACACAGATGCTACAGGCAGTATCACTCCTTGGCCCTCCTTAATTCCTTCTGGACTTACAGACACCAGATGTGAACCATCCCAGTGCACAGTTCCTTGAAGGGGATGTTGTAAATGTTACCAGTTTGGGCACCCTGCCACATCTCTCCTTATCACAAGAATTATTTTACTCTGCCACTCTTTCTCAACATCAAGTTCTTCATTAGATTTATCTGGGAGCTGAATTTAAAAATAAAGGATACCAGAGTTTCACAGGCTCAGCTGGTCCTTAATCACAAAGATTCCCCTGAGTTTGGTCCATTGCTCCCAGCTCTGGACATGGATTTCCTCACATGGAGCTCTTACTGCCATGCCTGTGGCAGTGCTGTAGCCTAATAAATAAAGCTGGATTTCCCTGATTTTTGCTTTTTGTCCCTCCTTCTCTCAAGAGAACTTGAAATAGCTCAGATGATGTGGCCCACGTTGGTGCTGAGGCCAGTATTGATTTATGCAGGTGGGAGATAATAATTATTTCTTAAAGTAACAGCGATAGTCCAGTAGCTGTGAGCATGTGGGACGGACAGACAGCCATAGTCCATGTTTATTTGCTCTCAGTAGCTTCCAGCTCAGCTCAGCTCAGTTTGGAAAGCAAAAGAAGGGGCTGCTTTTCCCTTCCTCTCCACACTGGGAATGGCACCTGGCATGTGAATAATCCACCTGTCCATCACTCAGCATGCACCATGGGAAGAGGTTCTGCAGGAGGGATTTCAGCTGCAGTTTGGAGGATAAATGTGCAGGTTTTGCTTTTCCCCTGCTTTCCCAGCTGCATAGAGTTCTTGGGAATGCAAGTGAAGATGAGAACTTGGAGGATGAAGGAAGAATAAATTCACAGTTCCCCAAGCATGCCCAAATCACTGGACCATCCTTCCCCTGAGTCTGCACTGCAGAAACCTTCACTGAGCTCTCTACCTGTGATCTCCAGCTGGACACAGGCATGGTTCTGCAATCTCCCTCTTCCCCTCAGAGATTGGATGTGACTCCTTTATCAACTCCCACTTTGTCTCTCTGTGCTTGTTCTTGCCCTGATAAATGTTCTCCTCTGCCGAGGAGCCTGCAGTGCTTAACCCACTCCATCACCATTCCCCTTGAAGGTTTACACTTTGTTTACAAACAGAATTTCCCCTGACACTGCCAAAGTGCTGCCTTTTTCCCAGAGCATCAGACAAGGTGATTCTCGAGGAGAGGTGCAGTGACACAGTTGTCCACCTTGCCTGGCTCTCTCTGTTCCCTGTGGATGTGGGAAGTGACACATTTCCAGCAGGTAATTACATGTTGTCATCTCACTGTGCACTGTGCAATGCTCTGCAAGAAACCCTAAAATCCCTTGAAATACATTTGAGAGAACCAAGCTGAGGTGAGAGCAGTGAAGGCAAATCATTCCTCTCAATCTGGGAATAGCACTCCAAGCATCACTTGGGGTGGATCCATAGAGTTTTCTTCAAGGTCTCTCACAAGTTGCAGTTTAGGAATGCAGAGCAAGGAGCAAAACCACTCTGAATTTAAAATTACAGAACCATTTAGGTTGGAAAAGACCTCTGAGATCATCGAGTCCAACCTGTGATCGCCTCCCTGACAACCAGATCAAGGCACAAAATGATCCAACATAATGAATCTGATCCAGCAGTTGCAGCCTAAGCCCCATTTTTCACAGGACATGCTGCAAATCCAGGTGTTGACCTTGATTCTGAAGAAGTCCTGGCCATGCCCAAGCTGCACCTTGGCTCCAAATGTTTGTCCTCACATCCAAAGCTGATCTCCACAGCCCCCTCCAGATTTCCTGGTGAGAGGAAACAGAGTGTGGAGGTGAATGGCTGCTCTCAGAGGAGGAGCAGGAGATGAGGAACAAGAAAGGGGAAGCATTTTGGATGGGATTTGCCATTTCCACACAGACCCCTCTGAATTCCAGACAGCTCCTCTGGGTGACGGTGTCCATATCCATGGTCATTTTGCTGTTTGGGAACATTCCCACAAAAGGATGCAACTTTCAAGGAATTCTCATTTTCCCAGCAAATATCCACATATGCATAAACAGAAGGGCAGCAGTGTGAAAAGCAAATTATAATTCCCTCTTTCTCCCTTGCTTCCCAGCATTCTTCTTTCCTCTCTGAACTTTCAGCCACCCACTTGGTACCAAAAGCACTTTTCCATCACCAGCCTTGGCTGGAACAACAAGAAAGAATTTGGAAACAGCCCTCTGGTTTGAAGCTGTTTCTCCAAACTAGCTGGAGAAGAGTTATGAATAACAATAAGCATTCACCAAAAATCAGAATCCCTTCAGGGACAGATGAAAAGAGCTCCATTCATCGCTCTGCCATGAACAATTCAGCCCTCCTGAACTTGGGAAACAGGGAATACCCTGTTTCCCTAGTGTGCTTTGCAGAGGAGGAAGAGGATGGAGATCAGAGGGGCTGAGGAGTTTGGAGATGCCACTAGGAGGGTTTAGGGAGCCAAGTTAAAGACAACTGGGAGATGTTTGGAAGAGCAGGAAATCTTAAACGGGACTGAATGTTCTCAGCTGGCCCAATCCAGAGTGACAAGGTGTGATGGAGCAAAAATCCCCACCTCCACTAACCCGAGCTGGCTCACACGTGGGGAACTGGAGGGAGAAGGTTTTAGAGCTGGAATTATTGCACTGCAACCATCCCAATAAAGATCGTGCCAGGGAAGACAAGGGGAATTTTCTGGCTTTTAAGCTGAGGGGAAAGCACAGCTCTGCAGAAGACACCTAAGACAGGCTTTTGAAGACAGAACACAGGACGTTTTCCACAGTTCTGCTGCTCACGTCTTTAAGCACAGGATTTCAGCTGTCCCTGCCTTCATTAAACAGGGAGCATTATTTCCAGTGGTGACAGCTTCAGATTCCCTAATTTTCTCCTGGATGTGGAATTCCCTTGCCTGCCCAAGTTTGATGCTGTTTCACAATGCCAGGCTCATCGCCTCAACTCTCCTGGGCTTTGACAGATGGAATTAGGATACAGCAGCACTGCAGCAAGACTGCAGATGGTTTCAAACAACTGACTTCAGCACCAAAATGCTTGTAATTCCCATTTTAAATGGAGCTGGCTTCCCTGGGGAGAGTGCCTGGCTCTTCTGGGTGTTGCAATGAGCTGATAGAGGGAGAGACACATTCCAGCAGCCCAGTGCTAATAAAGAAAATTAGGAGCAACTTGCTCTTTCTGTTGGAGGAAAGCCACGATGGGGGAGAAAATGCTATGAGTTTTCTCCACCTGCAAATTTCACTGAGCTGCACCCAAGCTGCTGACTGTTTCCAGAGGTAAAAGTATCCTTGTGTGAGTTTTTGAAAAAAAAAAACCTGCGCTGTCAGAGATTTCCTCGCTGAAAGCCAGGTGGGTATAGCAGAAATAATAACCCTAATAGAAAAATAAAAGTAGCAATTGTAGCAGCAATAATAACACAATAACTCGGCCTCGAACTACAGCCCTTGTTCAGGGAACTGCTCCAGATTGCAGGGGGAGAGGACAGGAGGTTTTCTGTTTTTTTTTTAAGGTGGATTTCGTTTTGATCAGACTCCCTGTGGCTGCTTGAATGTTTTCTCTGGAACAGGGAAGGGGCCAGGGCAGTGGTGGGAGCACCTGGGAAGGAGGTGAGAACTGTCCCTGTAAGCACCTGCTGCAGTAGTGCTTTGTTTAAAAAGATAGAAATACATAAATTGGATACTAGAAAGAAATTCTATCCTGTGAGGGTGGGCAGGCCCTGGCACAGGGTGCCCAGAGCAGCTGGGGCTGCCCCTGGGTCCCTGGAAGTGCCCAAGGCCAGGCTGGACAGGGCTTGGAGCAGCCTGGGACAGTGGAAGGTGTCCCTGCCATGGTAGGGGTGGAACTGGATGAGATTTAAGGTCCCTTCCAACCCAAACCATTCCATGATTTCCTGTTTCCATGATAAATATAATAAGAAAACAAGGACAAAAAGGAAAATCCCTCAAAGAATTCCCTCAAAAACAACACAAAGCACAAGAACTATTCAAGGGAGTCATAAATCAGAATTTTGAGATTTTTTTTTATTTTTGTGACTTTCTGATTCTGTCCTAAGTTTCACACACAGTTAAGGGGGGTGATGATGGTGGTTGTGGGGAGCTTCCAGCTGCCTGTAGGATCATGGTGGGATATGGACAGGAGCTGTTTCTTTATCCTTAGCTCAGTGTCCTTGTAGGGAGCTGCTGCCTCCTCTGACATGGCCATGGCATCACCAGGGCTTCTGCAGTCCTGTGACAGGAAAAGAAACAAGATAATAAAAACAGTAATAATAATAACAACAATAAAAATAACAAAAATGATAATAATATTAAAAATAAAACCAACAATGACAACAATAGCAATAACAATAAACAACCAAAATGTTGAGGAGGGAAATTAAGTAGCTGTAGCAGCAATTTGAAGAACAGAAGCACTGCAAAGGTTAAAAAGAGAATTTAAGGCAGCAGGTCCTACATGCTGGCCAATTTTAAAGATTCATTCTGCTTCTTGTTGATGAGATTTGTGGGTTTCAAGGCTAAATTCTAGAAGAAAAATGCTTTCCAAATTGACCCGAGGCAATATTTCACACCTCTGGAATTAAAGACATGTGCAGTGTCAAGCCCTGCATGCTCAAACAGCTGACAGGGCTGAGGAGCTTTCAGAGTGAACTGCAAGGCTCGAGTCTTTCTTTCCCTGAAATGGCACCAGGAATGTGGAATCTCTGGAATCTCCATCCCTGGAGATGATCAGAGGATGTCTGGACATGGTTCTGTGGAGCTGGCTCTGGGTGGCCATGTATGAGCACAGAGGTTGCACCAGGTGACTTCCAGAGGCCCCTTCCAACCTCAACCAGCCTGTGGTTTGGTACAGCTGGTTGGAAAACTATTTTAAATTCTGCAGGAATTCAAAATATTTTATGTAGGGGTGAATTCAGACTCTTCAAGTGTTGTTCCTGAAATGCAGGTGAGAGAAAAACTCTCCTTCCCCCCACCAGTGTTCTCCTGGCATTTGCAAAGCCGAATGTTGTGTCCCTGCTGTGCCAGTTACAGAGCAATGAAATTTTTCTATCCTAGAAAGAATGTCCTGGGGATTGTTCTCCAGCTGGAACTCTTCATTTCTGCAGGAATTACCAATGGGTTCTGCTGGTTCATGCCCTGAATCTCCATCATCACAGCTGAGTGGGTTTGTGAGACTGTTGGCCCTCCTGGAGCAGAAATTCCCTGTTGGCACAACTGTGGATCCTTCCCTGCAAGAAAAATCCGAGATAAAATGAGGTTTTTTAAAGCAAAATGATCTCCCTGACCCCTCCTTTTGCAGCTCTTGAACTCTGTGGTGACTGGGACAGAGAAGAAAGAGGTGTCCCAGGGCTTTAAGCCTGGGTGGGAATGGGACTGCAAGACTCAGGGAAAGGCAGGGCTTCCCTGGGCAATAAACCAAGCAAAAGATGCAGAGAAAAGGCCTAGAGAACAGCACCACTGCCTCGGGAGTGTGGGGCAGGCATCCTGGTGATTCCTGCTGCATCCTGATGGTGACATCCTGGTGATGCCACCCTTCCCTGCCCCCTCTGCTCGCTCCCACACCTCCAAACCCACCGCTGGCTCTGTTGGTGGCTCTCAGGGCTGGTATCAGAGTACACACACGATTTTGTAACTCAAATCCACACCTGGCCAGCCCTCCCCAGGACACCAGATGATGGAGGATGCTGCAAATAACTTGGGGACATTGAAACTGTGGAATAAACTTCAGACATGAGACCCTTCCTGACTTCCCCTGGAGGCTGTGAAGGGCTGAGTTGCTGCAGCAGCACAAAACAGGGTAAAACTCAGGAATCCAGAGCAGATGCTGTGCAAGGATTCTGAAGTTATTGAGGCCACGAGACCAGTGAGAGCAATAAAGTACAGCACATTATGGGCATGATTTTGTTCTCTTCGTGATGTGAAACTCCTCCTTCTCCTCCTCCCAGCCCTCTCCTGTCCACATGACTTGTGGCAGAAGCAGCCCACTGCTTTTTGGGGAATGAAATCATCAGGGACAGCAGCAATTCAGCTCTCGAAGCAGATGGAGAGGGGAATCTTGTATCTAGAGCATGTGGGAATACTTCAGGTTTGCTTCTGCAGGCACAGGGGGCTGCAATGTGCCCTTTGCTCCCTCTCCTGGCATTCAGCTCGTGCAACAAAATCAGTTCATGCCAAATAAACCACTGGGTCTGATTCTGTTATCTCTTCTTCCTGCCAGGACAGTCCCCTCAAGGGGCTGGAATGGATGTGAGCAATGCCTGCAAGGGTGGGTGCTCCCAAAAAACAGCTTCTGTCCTGCAAACTGCTTCCTCCAGTGCTTTGAAGGGTCATTCCTTGCCCCAAAGTCCATCCAATCTTCCCATCCTTCCCAGAGAGCTTTAGATCAGCACTGAAAATAAAGAATCACCGAGGAAGAAGTTTGTGGAGCGAAGGCAAGTCATCCTGGTGGGAGGATTGGCAGAGCAGATGCTGCAAACGGGACCATGGGCGAGCTGGTGAGGGAAAGGGCAAACATGGGAATTGCATTTCCTGGAGCTGAATGAGATTTGGGCAATAAAACGAAACATTCTTGAAATGTGAGGCACGCTTTCATTTTTTTCTGCAGTCTGTGCTGAGAGTGCCTTATGTTTGGGAATGTTCTTGAGAGGAAAGAGGCTGTTTTCAGCAGGGTAGGAGGGTTTCAACAAAATTTGAATGAGAGCAAAGGAAGAACAGGACCCCCAGCAGACTCCTTCCCACTTATTGCACATTTGCAGCAGGAAGAAGTGAAAATATAAACATGTTTCCCAGGAAAAATCATTCATTAAAAAAAAAAAATAAAAATTCATTGTTGCATCTGTGAGTTCTCCAAAATCAAACTGATAAAACTTCCACAGTCAGAAGTCTCCAAAATGCATCTCTTACCCCATAAAGTACGGTCAGGTTGTTTGACAGGGACCCCTCTTCACTCCTTCCCCAGAGAACAACTGGTGACAGCTGCAGTTGACATTATTTAAACATTTCAGTATTACATTTCTGCTTTCATTTTTCACCACCTTTCGGCTGAAATTCTCCAGGCCTGGCCAGTTCAAAGTGAATAGCTGGAGGAAATGAGAATAAAACCCATAATTTCAAAAAATCTCAGCCTAGTAATTTTTTTTAGAATGCTGTGATTCCAAAATTAAATAAAAGCCTACATAACCTCTTCCAAATCAATGATTATGGTTTAAACAAACAGATTGGGAGACTGAGAGGGAGACAAAATTAGATGGAGAATTACATTTTTCCAAGGAAAATGGGACTGACCTGGACAGTGCTTTTGGTGTAAAGGTCATCCCACAAGGACACAACAGCTGTGCCCATTTCCAAAAAGTGATGAGGGCTAAAAATAAAGATATAATAAGGAGTAATAAAGATACAACGTCTGTCCCAATGAAGCATGGCCAAATAATTACTCAGAAATGAGAAAGTCAAAGAGAGAAAGTCTCCCACATGGCTTTTTCCTTCATTTATTGTAGGAGCCTGCCTCATACTGGAGTTGTATTTACAGGCATCAGATGTGGGTAGAGCTTATGGAAGCAGGATCAGCAGGTCTTGTTAGAGATGAGTCAGGAAAGATGTCAGCAAACCTTATCCTTCCTTTCCTGAGCCTCCCTGATGCTCAGCCACCCCCTTATTTCCCACCCTGTGCTCACAGCTTGTGAGTTCAGCCCTGCAAGTTCAACTTCCACCTCCAGCCCAGCCTCTTTTCACTCAGGTTCTGCCCATGGCCAGCTCCACCCTCCTGACTCTGCTCTTCATTGTGGAATTGCATCCTCTAAAGAGGGCTCAGTGCCTTGAAGGAGCAAACTGTGCTCTGTAAATCGCTCAAAATGACATTGAAAGTCAAGATATCCAGCCTGTGTTTCCATGCTGTTAAATGAGTTTAGAAGTTCACAGCCCTTCCCTGAAAGCCACGGGAAGTTCCCATCTCTCCTGGCAATTAACCACGCCCGTTTTCTTGGCACAACAAATGGCCACAGAGTGAAATTTGGAACGAAATCTGTCTGTGCTGGAGGAGTCAGGGTACAGGATGGCACAATGGGCTGCTTTTAACAGGGGGCAGCGTTAATTTTCTTTCCAAGAGGATTGGGGCACATCGTAATTTTTGAGGTGCCACTCTCAAAGCTCAGGGAGGAGTGCACATCACTGTAATTTTGGTGTGCAATCCCAGAATGGTTTGGGTTGGAAGGGACCTTAAAGATCATCTCATTCCACCCCGTGCCATGGGCAGGGACACCTCCCACTACCCCAGGCTGCTCCAAACCCTGTCCAGCCTGGCCTTGGACACTTCCAGGGATGGGGCATCCTTTAAGTTCTCTCCTCTAGGA
>JACBWW010000049.1:675543-771321 GCA_020086605.1 Lanius collurio
CCTCTTGGTGACCCTTTGCAGGGCTCACCCCTGAATGCTCCAGGCTCTGTTGTTTGGGGAAGTGCAGAACAGGACACGGCACTCCAGAAGTGGTGCCATGACTGCTGCTCAGAGGTGGGGGAGTCCTGGCCCTCCTGGTGAACACTTCCCTGGGCACAGTTGGCACTGCTGACTCATGTGCTGCCAAAGCCCCCAGCTCCTCCTCCACAAAGCTGCTTCCCAGCCAGCTGGCACCAACCCACCTCGCTGCACAGGGTTATGGAGTGCGAGATGCAGCACTTTAATCATGGCTTGAGTGCTAAGAGCAGCTAAGAGCTCTTACATTTCCTTAAGTTCTCTTAATTAAGGGCTAATTTAGCTTCCAAAGCTTTGCGTCATCTCTTGAGATTAGCTAATGAGCAGCGTGGCTTGAAGCACAGTGATGCCACCAGGCCCCACTTCAGACCCACAGAGCTCACATTGAGTGTGGAGGAAACTGCTGATGCACTTCAGGGGAGGTTTTCCCACCCAGCTTCCAAAAGGATGGCTCAGGGAATGAGTTCCCTGAGACAGGACATGATTTTCATCCATTCCAAGCCATGGAATCATCTCAATATTCTCAATATTGAGAAAATCATCTCAATATTCTCAATATTCTCATCTCAATATTCTCCCAAATTATCTTCCAAAAAGCATCAATTTTTCACGTGGTTGCTGCCCAGCAGACTGGGTTCCAGCACACAAATGTACTGCTGGCCCAAACAGCCAGAAGTGTCAGGGCTGGAGTTAATTGCAAATTGATTGAATGGAGGGTACATAAAAAAAAAAAAGAAAATATTCCAGAAGTTACAAATTCATTAGCTGGGTCTAGAAAAAGCTTTGTGCTTGTTCAGTCTCTGCCATCCAAGCTCTGTGTAAATGTTTACAAACCAACAACTGATGCTGTCCTTGTTTCGAGGCATTCCACATTCCCACTATTTACCAGGGGAAGGAATCTAAGCCACAGGAAAACATAAAAGCATAATATATCCACAAAAAATGTTAATGTGTGGTTCCTTGTTTCATGTTGAGCACCAAGTACTCACCTACCTGCAGAAAGGTTCCCTGGCATAATTACAGAGTTGTCTTTCTTCAACAATTTATTAATGCAGCTATGTGAGGAACCAAGGTCAGCAATTGTGGATTTTACTGGATAGCAAACAAACCTGAGAATCCAGAGAAGTGTTAACCCAAGGAGGTTTTGAGTTATTAGAAACTCACTGCTTATATCTCCTTCCCTTTGCCTGATGTGGCACATCTCCCAAATAATCTCAGCTTTAAATTATATCCTAAGTTTATTAACCATGACATCAGAGAGAAAACTACCCACTATCATCTTTTTCCTTTCTAAGGCTGAAGATTCCTGCCAAGTCATCTCAAAGTCTCTCCTTTTCTATTAAAAATAAACTCCACTGCATTAACTCTACTCCATTAACCTTTCCTCTTGGTTAAAGGTTTCTAAACCACTCCAGGGGCTGCTGCTTCCTCTGGTTTCATCCTGCATTTATTGGGAAGTGAGAATCAGAAACAAGAGGAGAGGACAGGGATTGACAGGGTTTTTCAAAATTCATCAGGAAATGCAAAATTTTACAACCACTCTGGCAAATTCTCAGAGCTACACCAGGATTCTTCCTCATCAGGAAAAGGAGTTGAAACTGTGCTAGAAGAACACAAGGAATGGCAATAAAGACAGGTAGCCATCAGCCAGACCATCACAGCCCTGCAAATCAACAAGGGTCAACCCCAAACACCCATCAAGGGCTGAGGTTCAGCTCCATCAGGTGCTGTTCATGCCAGTCTCAAACAACTCCATTCTTCCAAGGTTTTTCTCAGTTTAAAGGGAAAATCTGGTGATTGCTCCTTGTTAGTGCCATCACTGTCTTTAGGGTTGGGGTAAGTGCATGGTGTGGAAAGAGCAGCTGGTTTTCTCTGGGTAGGTTCAGCCCCTTAATGAGCTGTTAATTACAGAACATGACAATTCCAGCCTGGATCTGGCCTGACCAGTGCATCAGGAGAACAAGCAGATTCTGAGGGAGACTTGGAGTTTATAAATTTGCAGTAGGCTGGTGGATTTAACAACGGCAAATTAGCAATCCCAGGACCTGGGTGCAGTTCTGACACCGCTGGATGATGATAATGGGAAATCTCATGGACTCCTCCTTTGGTTCATGGTCAGAGCTAAGGAGTAGGACTCACTTGTGAATCCTTTCACTTCAGTAAGGAAGGAAAAGAATTCACTAGGTCTGAAGATGCACAAATATCACTGTCCTTGAACAAATCACCTGAAGGAAAATTTTTCAAATTACTCCATATTTATGACCAGGAGGGTTTGTCTCACTGGTGGTATGGATTCAACTGCTTTGAGAAGCAAATTTCAGGCTTCTCTAAGGGCTTAGAAAGCTGGAACTCAGGTCTCCAGTAATACAAAAAAAAACAAAGTGATTTTCCTTTCCTCTTCATCCATAAACCTTTCTTGCCTGAGTTCAGCTTCAGTCTTGGGGGTGTACTCCTCTTTCCCTTTGTGTGTGAAGAGCAGCTCCCACAGTCTCAACCAGGACTCTTCTCCACTTTTGATTCAGTTGGTTCCAACACACCTGAACGTGCCAGAACCTCTCCCACATGCAATATGCTATGATTTCACATCAGGACAGCCACTTTTCGCCACCACTGAGTGCCACAGAAGCTCATTTCACCTCTCTTTGCAGAAAGCAGAACACTTCTCCTCTGAGGCACAAGATTCCTGCCCCACACAAACACTCACCTGTGCTTTCCAGCTTTGCAGCAGGGCTCAGAGGCATTACCATGCAATATCTTGCTACATCACCAATGGGTCCTCACTATGAGATGGCCTGTGCCAACCCAGGAGACAAAAATCTCTGCTCCTGGTGGCTCTTTGAATCCCTTCGTGGTGATTAACTCAGCCCCCAGCCCTCCACAGCTGCAGCCCTGCTGACAGAGCCCTGCCATGGAAGCTCATTTTGGAAATATTATTAAGGTTTAAGATCAAGCCCCAGCAGTTTGCTGTCCAAAGCCATTGAGAGACTCCATTGGATTTAATGGTAAGTTGTTATATTTGTTTCAGCAGCACGGGCTCCCTAAAGTGATGATCTCTGTTTTGCCAGCAAAGAGGAAGATGTCAATAGACATTTGTGTCAGGAGCTCTCCTTTGACACAAAGAAAGTTCTGCTGGAAAGTTAATCTTTTTCTCAGTTCTTTGGAAAACGAAAGTAACGTGTTTTGACTTGCATTGTGATTGATATTTTTTTCCTCATTAGTTCCTAATCTCTTTGTTAAGTGCTGGGATTCTTCTGTGATAACTCTTGAAGAAATCAATGGCTTGGGTTTGAGTTATGGAGTAGGTGTCTCTTGCTTTTAAATTTGTGGCTTGAGAGCATCTCCCCCTGGTAGTGACTGGAAGATAACTTTAGTTTTAGAGATCCTCTAGAAATGAAACAGCAACTGGAATGGTTGGGAATTTGCAGAAATAAAAGGCATCAGCAGAGGCATCTCTTTAAATGGCTCAGCAGGAAGGCTCACAGCTCATGGCCCACAATGGTTAAAATTTCTTCTCTCCATTCTGAATCAGGGGTCATGTCTGAAAGAAGAATGCAGTGACTGGGAATCTTCTTCTTTTCCCATAAGGTCTTGTGTGAAATATTCCCCCCCCCCTCAAATCCAGTGACCAAATTTCTCCCAACCAGCCTGAGGGAATAAATTTCACCTCTTCTTTCAGTGCTCTTTGCCGGTGTTACCTTTTAAATTAACAGCTGGCAAACAAAAAAAGTCTTTCTGGTTTATTAGCAGAAGCCTGACCTAAATATTCATTTGAGCACAGAGCAATGAATCCTCTTGTAAAGAACCCTTCAGAAAGCAGCCTGGGACAGAGGCAGCCAGAGAGAACAGGCAGCATCCTCATTTCCCTGGGAAAAGGGACACCTACAGATGCTTCTGTCATCACTGCTGAAAACCAGGCCATGGCATTTATGCTACTGCAGTGATTAATAAAGTTGAAAACTCCCCAGCAAGGCTCCCATTTTTAAGGTCAGCTGCTATGAAGATAACTCTGCCTCCAAAAGAAGAATTAAGGAGAGAGATCCCAGACAAGGCCTGCAAAGCTCATCTGCCCTTGTTTGGTTTCCAGCCCAACACTCACCAGAATTTCACCTCTCATCTCTGTGTGAAAAAGTCAATGATCCCACAGATTGAGGTGGCAAAATGTTATGAAATTGCCCAGGTAGCATTAAAGGGACTCAGTGATCTGGGAGTGAGGGTGTCAGCGTGCCTTGGGCACAAACCCATACCTGCTTCCCACATGCTGGGAGTCTAAAGCAAAGGGGACACAGATGCTTCTCAGTCCAAAACCAGAAGAATTGGAAGTGTTAAAAGTTATATCCCGGGCTTTCCATGCATACCTGCAGTCCAAGCCAACTTCTCTGCCTTCCCTACCTCTGATCTTTACTGAGAACCACGGAATTACTGAATATTTTAGGTTGAAAGGGACCTCAAAGACAATCCATTCCCAGCCCTTGCCATGAGCAGGGACACCTCCCACTATCCACTAAACCCTGTCCAACCTGGCCTTGGACACTTCCACAGATGGACCATCAACAACCTCTCTGGGAAACAACTTCCTCAGGCAAAAGTTTCCACCCTGAGCTTGGCCGTGCCAGTAAAGGGTTTGCAGCTGTTGTTGCCTCTTGGAAAGAAAAGATTTCCAGGATATTCTGCAGCAGTCTGACAGAACCCTGCAGGGACACCTCGCTCACAGCTACAGAGCGTTGGTGATCTATATTTCATGCTTCTGATACTCTCTTCAAACAACTGACACGCTCATTTTCTGACTCCCACAAATAATTATTTCAGTTTGGATTCAGCCATTTTCTCCCCCTCTAGCTTACAACAACAGTTCTAGAATCGTGTCAAATTCACAGAAACCTGTAAATTATAAATTACAGGGTGGTAACAGTGCACATGTCCATCAATTCCAGTGGGCTCCTTCTTTGGTTTTACTTTGTTTTTTTGACTTTTCTGAGATTCTTTGCCACCTTTGCAGACACAATCACAGGAGTTTGGGAAAGAGAAGGATGAAGGTTTTACCTAGGGGAAAGTTGGTCCCTCCAGATGGTATTGAGAAGGTTTTGGTGAATTCAGACAACTTGCAGGAGTTTATGCTGAGTTAATGCTTCCCATTATAGACCAGGAAGGCGGTGCCAGAATATTTATCAGTGTCCCACATTGATGATAAGAATGTAATTACCAGAAGAAAAGTTCAGACGTCTTTCCATTGTTTTCAGTGTTGATAGTGGGAAACATTTGATCTTAAAAAACACTTCAAACAATTTAAGCATTTTGTTTGTTTGCTTTAGCTTTTCTTCATGTTCTTTCTCCCATTTTATATTTTGCAACACTTCAATTTTTTAAACATCTCAATTTTTGCAGAAGTTCTCAATTAGCATATTTAATTTCATTTTCTTGTTTGGTTGGTTGTTTTTTGTTTGTTTGTTTGTTTGTTTATAGGTTTTTTTTATTATTATTATTATTATTATTATTCAACTGTTTCCAGCACCAGAAACAGTTTGAGGGAAAACTTGGAAAGGAAAAACCTAATACAATAAAATTTTTTAAAAGGTTGTGGGAAGTTGAGACAACATTACTCCTTGTACTGAGCAGGAAGTAGGAGATTGAAAAAGGAAAAAACAGTCCTTATTATGAGGCTGAAATAATTTTGAGAAGTGGAAGTTTTCTGTAATGGGCTTCAGAAGTCTTTGATTTGAAAGGTCATTTTTGTTTCACCAAAAACAGTGGAAAAGAGGGTGCTAATGGGATAGACAGACAGAGCTGATTTGGACTTTGTCCACACAGTGTCACACAGATTTTGCTGAAGCAAATAAGTCTCAGCCCTTGGGAAAACCAGGCTTTCCAATGTAAGACACGAAAACAAACCATGGAATCACAGTGAGCCAAACTCTCCTGTTGGGTTTCTTTACTGATTTATTTTGCAAAGAACTGACTTCTGACTCCAATATAGGGTGGCACCCTTTTTCCTGTGCCTGAAATCCCAGATTATAGCAGAGAAATATGATGGCATCTCACTGTAGTCAGTGCTGTGTGATCCCCGAGGAAATTCAGCCTTTCTTCCTAAAGAGCAGCCTCTCAAAGTCAAGGAAGATACAGCCAAGAGACAAAGCTACTGCTGCAAAATCTCTTTTTCTGGGTCTGAGATCTCCAGGATGCAAAATAAAGAAGATATTCTCATTCTCCACCTCTGAAAATCAGACCCCATGGGCAGCACTTGCTCCTCCAGGCCTGGTCCTGATTTCCCACCCAGGAGCTTTGGAGGGACCAAGGAAATGCCCAGTGCCTTACTGTGAGATACCTGGGTTTGAGAGTGTTGCCTGTTTCCATCCCTCCTGGAAGACAACCAGTGTTCCTAAACTCCCCTAAACCTCTGTTTCCAAACTCCCTTAAAGGGAGGGAGTGAAAAAGAGGCAGGGCAGCCTTAAATCTCTGATTTTTTAAGGGATGAGTTCTCAGTTGTCTCTGCATCTTCCTTTCAAAGACCTGTGAAACAGCCTGGCTGAATTGATCCAAGTATCACAAAGCTCTTACAGGTTTTAAGGAGAAGGAGCAATCAGGCAGAGGAGAGACTGATAAAGTGTTTGGTTTACCCCAAATGAAGTCACAGAGTTCTTCTGGAAACCAAACTCCCCTTCTGGTGCCATGGGACTGCTTGTTTTTGGTGAGAAAAGTGTGATTCATCCACAGGGTACGGCTCACACTTCTGTGTTGGGCTGAATGCCCACCCCTCCTCCCACCTCACTTTTGTTTTGCAAGCTCTTCCCTTCACTCAAAGTACCCTGGTAGATTTATGGATGAATATTATTGCAATACACTGCTGCTTCTTATCTATTCATCATCCCTTTTCTGAGACTTATCTGGGGATTTGAAGTCTCCTTGATTGTAATGATCTTCAGGAATTAAGGGTATAAAGGAGATCCTAAAGTCCCGTATGCCTTCTAGGCATTTTTGTATCTCAAACTAAAAAAAGGAATAAACATCAATTATGCCAAACAAAAATGTATCATTAACTCTTCAAATGTCCGCCTGGGCTTTGTTCATGTGGAGTAGAAATTTATAATAATAATCTATATAATGTATAAAACCAGGAGCTTGCAGGAAGTTTTGGTGATGTGTGGCTTGGATAATGAAGGATTAAAAGAGAGAGGTTGGAACTTGTGTGGATGTGACAAGAAGGAGTTTGGCCACACCTCTGTGGGAGGCAAAAATGCACAGCCACGATTCTGGTTGACCCTTCATGTGCCAATTTTTATGACTGCAGCCCTGCACATGCCCCTGACAGCTGCCACATCCCTGATTTCTGGATTTCAGACCACCACTTTCAGCATCATCCTCATCATCCAAGCACTGGGATGGAACAAGAAGAGCATCATGTCCTGTGCTCGCTGTGTTGACAAAAAGGAAAAGGCTCTGCTTGATCAGGTTCAAGAACCGTGAGTGATTCCTGCCCTTCCAAGTCCTTCAGCCCCTAATTTGACCCACAAAATTCCCCTTGCCCCATACATTTGAAGGGATCTCAGCCTGCAAGACAACCCAACAACATCATCATTTCTCCTTCCTTGTTCCAGCACAGATGTTCTGCCTCTGTGTGCAGAGCAAAGGCACATCTGGGATGCACTTGTGGAGAAGGAAACAAGCAGACCCACAGCTGCTGGAGCTGGCTCTGGATATGAGGGTGGAAGGGACTGTTTCCCTGATTAAATCAGAGGGGAAGCTCTATCTGAGCAAAGCCTGAGCTGGAATGGAAATACCAAACATCTGGTTATCACTTCTTCTAGTTATATCCCTGCTCCTTTCTTCCCCCTAGGGAAAAACAAATAATCACAGAACCAAAACAACCAATAACCTCAGGTTTAACACAAGGACATAGAGAGTTCATCACTCCTGCCAGATGCCTCAGTAACAGGGTCAGAGATGAGCAGACTCCCTCTCAGCCCAAGCAGAGAGGGAAGATTTGCTTTCTGAGTTGACAGGGCCTGGAATCCCATAAAAGACCATATGCTCAGGCAGCCATGGTACAAGACACACGACTTCTGTTTGGAGGTGCCTCTAATTCCTCTCTCACACTATTTTTCCCTCTTGCTTAATCCAGAAAAATAACATCACCAAGGGTTTTTTTTTTTTCCCTATGAGCAGACTGAGTCAGCCAGTTTGCATTAAGACAATAATTAGTGAATTCTGTACATTAGTAATGCATGTTTAGGTGTGCTAAAAGGGCTTTCCCCTGGAAGACTCTCAAAAGTACCAGGAATACAAACATTTTAATGCAAGGGACAGGTTTTGTGACAGTCCCATCCACAAAAGGAAAATGTTCTTGGGAGAGGGGTTGATGGCTTTCCAAAAAGGGCTGGTTACAGGTGGGGACTCACAGCAGGGTTAATTATTGTGCAGGTGTTGGGGCTGAGGAAGAACAATGGGTTTAGTGCTCAAGGTGCCTGAGTGCTGTGGAGAAACACAGCTCCCAGTCCTGGTTTTATGAAAGGCACCAGTCTGGGAACAAAGCATCTTGTAAAGGTGGGTCCTCTCATGCTTTCCAATCCTTACAAAGTCGCCCCTGGGAAGACACGAGGCAGAGTGCATCACTCCCTTAAATAAACTCATCCCAATTTAAAGAAGCATTTTCACATGCCTCTCTCTCTCCAGTCCCCCCAGAACTGTGAAGAAGCCAACACTTCCCTGAAATCCTGAAGGCACCATTAGGTTGAACTCCAAGTAGTGAAAGACCAGGAAAACCTCCCCATCTCCCAGTTCTGAACCATGCTAAGATGCAATGACCAGCAGTGGGGCAGACTCTGAAGTGTAGGAATCTGTGGTCACCTCCCCACATGGCTTCAGTTTCTCAGTGTAACCTTGAACAGGCTGGAAAAAAAAAGGGGGAGGGAAAGACCCCCTGTCCCTGTTTTATTTATTTATTTAGGCAGTTGTCTCCAGCTGTCTCTTCCTAGAAGGACAAACTCCTTTCACACCGTGCTCCCATACCCAGCCAAGCCTCAATCCACCACCAAAGCATGAAGTTAACAGGAGGGAAAGATGAGGCTGCTGCCAGTGTGGACTGGGATACTCCAGCTCATCACACCTAATCCTTAACACTCCTTACTAAAAGCTTCCAGGTTTCCCTTTAGGGTGGATTTTTCTTTCTCCTCAGGGACACCTCATTACGCTTCTTTTTTTTTTCCTCCCCACACTGCTAAAGGTTTCTTTACAATAAGGTCAGGAAAGAAGAGGAATTTTAGCTATTGCTTACTTTACAGACCATTTCTCATCCTTCCTAGTGCTCCTGGTAATACTTACTGAGAGACAAAGCCATTCATCTTTGCACATTCCCAGCCAAGTGTGGTTTGAAGCAGTTCACTTGCACTGTCAGAAGAGATATTACTCGCTATAAAAAGCTGCCTTATTCCCTCAAGTTGCTGTACTCAACGTGTGACCCTTTTTTGCTGAGAGATTGGCACGATGATTGCTTACTTCTAGTCACCTGGAACTCTTCTGTCTGCAAGACATTTTATTGAAAATCACATTGTACCAGTCAATCACCCTCCCACCACCATATGTTGCCGTAGCAGGAGGGAGCCTGGCGAGCCTGTTCATGGTGCCTGTGAAACTGCAGCTTGGGTGACCTTACGAGAAACATCACCTGGCTCTGCAGAGGGGTGGTGGGAGCAGCTGGGACAACTTGTCTTGGATGCTTTTTCCTGTGAACTTCACGCTTGTTCTTCTCCATCCTGTCCCCAGGCAGATCCTTTCTGGGTCATACTTGGTATCTGAAACAGGGAAATTTGGGAGGTGGGGAGAGCAAACAGCTTGGTTGTTGGTCCTGAAGCTGGGTGAGCACTCACACTGAGCCCAGCAAACAGAGATGATGAAGCCCAGGGAGCACCTCAATCCACTTTGGAGCAGCAAAGAGAAAAGCAGGAGGTGGGATGTCCACAAGCTGCCCAAGGAACATCTCCCACCAGGCCAGGATAAGGTGGGAGCACTGGGAAGACCTGTGGCAGCCCTGATGTCCTGAAAGAAGAGCTGCCACACCAAGTTATGTGTGCCTGTTCTTCAGAGAGGAGAGACACTTCCTGCAATATTTCTGTCACACGGGAGGTTTGTAACAAACCCACTCAGTTTATCTCCGAGACAGCTTGAACATGACAGCAATTCTCCCTGCCTTGACGTAGATTGCAAAGGTGTTGGTGGGGCCTTCCTGCCTCAGATATCAGTCCCTGAAACCAGAACAGCTTCTCCATTACACCCTGCAGGGATGGGGTCCTGCAGGGCTGGCTGTAGGGATGGCTCTTGGTTTGCTGTGGTCAGTACAGAAACAATTTGTAAGAAAGCCCACGATCTTTACAAGGCGAGTAGAAATCATAATTTTTTTTCCACAGGGCACATAGTTTAGGTAAATCCACACACCTTTATAATTCCTAATTTAGTTTAGCTCACCTTTAAGGAAGAAACTATAAATATCCACTAGCCAGGGTTCTAGATTGGTAATATGTGAAAATCCTGCCTCAATCCCACCACAGCCTCAGCTGAATAAATCTTGTTCCCCACACTTTTTTACCTTCTCTTTCCTCTCCTCTGTCCTCTGAGATCCCCCTTCCCATTTAAATTCCTGTAGATGCTTTTACCTCTTGGCTGGGGATCACCAGCTCAGTCCTGTCCTCTTTCCTGCCTCCCTGAAGCTGTTCCTGAGCCTTGGCAGAGAGCAGCCACCTCTGGAGAAGATGGAACCCAGCCTGGAGGCAGCCACAGCCAGTGTTTCCCTGCTGGTTCTACCTGCTCAGCCACAGGGAGGATGGACAGCCTCGGCCATGTGCAAATCACAACAGCACATGCATGTACAAGGAGCCTGAGCAGGCAAGTAATTACCCACAGGAGGGAGCAGGGATTTATTTCTGTGCCCAGAGAAGATGGATCTGAGCACCCATGGGCTTTGGGAGGCTTTCATAAGTCTTCCTTGCTCTAGGAATACATGCCCTGGACAGCTAGCAGTCATTTGAGCTGAGCAGTCATGCAGGCAGAGGGACCTGACTGCTGACTTGCCAGGGCTGGTGCACAGACATTGTCACACTGGGGCTGTGCCCCCAAATCAAACAGGCCAGGGATCGTCCCCTGGGCCAGGGAGCACAGCTCTCATCCATCCAACTGAACTGGTTTTCCCCACACCAGAATCAGGCAGCCTTGCCCATCCCAGCTGATGGGATGCTCTTAGCCTGTGTTATCTCTCAAGATACGGAATGTGACAGTGCTCAGCAGATTTTGGTCAAAGCCAGTGCTGCAAACAGAGCAGTGCTCTGGCTCTGTTTAGCTGGCTGCTCCAGGAACAGCTCCTGTGAACTCTGTCCTCCTGCTCATCCTCCTCTGGCTGCCCCAGCCCTGGGCTGTCCTTGGCTACAGAGCTCCAGCTGTGCCCCCAGATGTGCCTGGAGCCACATCTCTCATTTCAGCACCACTGCCTTTGGGGGATTGAGCGCCCTTGGAGAGAGCAGCCTCAGATCTGAGCAAACCTTATTTTTTACTGATCTCTAGACAGGTCAGACCTCTGAGATCTTCAGATGTCAGGGAGTCAGCAGCCAAGTCCTGTTCTGCTGCAGTCAGAACATGTGACCCTTTCCTGACTTGTAAGAGCAACAGGTTCCCCAAAAACCTTTTCCAGATCAATTTGCCATGGGGGAACACAGCATCTTTACCATGTCCTTCCCTTTAAATTCCACTGAGCCCCTTACTTGGAATGTCTGGAGTTGGGTCACCTGCTCCCCAGGGAGGTGTGCCCAGTGTCCTGCTGCCAGCAGGAAGCACACTTCACATCTTGGCTCTGCTATAAACACTCTAACAAACATTGGGAAAACAAATCCTTTCCTCCTGCTTTGCCTACCTTAATTCCTAAGAAAACCCTTTCTGTGAGGCACCCACAGCCTTTTGTTGCTCTGCAAATAGCACCCAGCATCCAATTTTGGTGCTTGGAGATCCCCCACTGGTTTTTGTGCCTAAGGGTCCTCTGCCACCTTTCTGTTATCAGATTTTCTTGACTGATATTATTTGGGAATTGGTTCATTTTGGGGAAGGTTTTGTTGGGTTTTTTCCCATATGTTTGCAGTGAATTTTATTTCCTGGTTCTGAAACCCACATAACAATTAGCAAGCCCAATTCTTATTCTCCCATATCCTTCTCATTCCAGTTTTGTTCTCACTTCTGGTTTTTCCAAAGGGAAATAAGGAAAACATTTCCATGATACCAAAAGCAGCTGCATCATTTGTTGGTAGGATAGTGCAAACTGACCTGAGTAGCAATGCTTAGAGGCAGGCTGGGGTCTGAAGTCCCTCAAGGACAGGGAAGCTGTCTCAGGTGTCTTCTCTCACATCTGCTACAGAAAAATTGAGTCAGAGCTCAAAAATTGGCCACTCCCTGCATCAACTGCTCAAGTACTGCAGTAAAAATGCACAAACAGGACCATCAGGTGGGTTTTGCACTTGGACCCTAAGTCTGTGCTGTTTGTGAGTGTCTTTGAGTTACAGATCAGCTTTGGGGCTGGACAAGGGAAGGTCAGGGAAAGGAGAGAGCAGCACTACCTGAAGGTGGCAGCTCAAAGAGCTCTCACCCAGCAGTGTGAATCCATCCACTGCTCTGACCTTCCTGCCCAGGAGATGCCAGAGCCTGGCAGTGAGCAGGGCAGGAGCTGCAGAGGCACATTTATTATTTTATTGCTTTCCCAAGAAACCAAAATATTATTAATGAGTGTAATTTATAAGCAGGGGGAGCAGACAAACCCAGGCTTGCAGAGAGCTGCTGTGCACTGCCTGGGGAGGGCCAGGGAGGAAGTGATGGGTAGATACAGCCTATTGTGTCTGGCTTGCAAGGCTACTTGTTCTGATAGAGCTTCATTTCACATCTATCTTGGAAAACAAATTCCCTTTCAGGCCTTTTCATAATGAAGAATAAAGAGGCTATTGTTACAGAGAGTTAATTGTGCTTTTAAGCCATTTTCTGCAGCCTCTCCACATCACTTTGGAGCAGCCGGTGAGCTCGGGCTGCTGGAGAAGGGGTGATGCCACCCCCCACCCCGTACACCTGTGGCTACCAACAGACAGATCTGTTTGCCCAGCACCAAAAAATCACCATCTGTGACAACTCTGTGTTGCTTGAGCAAGCTGCCTTGATTTTTTTCCCCAGGATTATAGGTGGGATTTCTGTTATTGCCACAGCACGGGGGTTCATGCTCTCCATGGATCCATGGAGACACATCTGCAGGGAGCCTGTGCCCTGCTGCAGACAGGTGAACTTCCACTCCAGCTGACACGAAAAAAAGGTTTTTCTCCTTTATTTACTCAAATTAATGCACCATTTGGCCTGCTCTGAAAGACAGGTAATGGTTAAAAAACTTACTGTGCTTGATTTTCTTTCCTGAAATTCCATTATATTCTTTAGCATTAGTTGAGCTGAATTATATTTAGAAATGTTTCAGCCACGTTAGAGTGGTTTTAAGACAATTTAGACTCAGGAAATGTTACCCAGAGGGAATACAGGAGAAGCAATCATTAAAGACGCTTGTCATTAGACTTTTAACCTTCGTGCTTTCCCTGTCTCTCCCTACCAGGCAGCTCCAGCAAGGATCATTCTTTCTACAGCTCATTCATTTATCTCTATCTTTCTGCTCTCACTGAAGTCAAACATCAATTAATGCTATTAAAGCACAGCTGCTGTGTAGGTATCTTCAACAGAAGCATCTTCTCCCTGCTGTCTTCATCCCTTTTCTCTGTCTCTTAAAACCCCAGCAGTGTTCCTTGCTGAATTTTCCCAAACCACATCAGGCAGCCTGGGTGTGTTTTGCTGTCCCTGACCTGGTGTGACAGGTCAGTCTGCAGCCAGCAGAGCCAACAGGCCATCTGCCAACTCTACCTCCAACAGCCTGGCCAACATCCCAAACTAAGGGCCAGGTCCCTCCATATCAAAAGACTGGCTTAAAATCGACTAAATAAAGATTCAAAGTGATAACATGGGCTTCTTTTATTTGTATCCTAGATTTTCACCATTAAGCTACGCTAGGACAAATATTTTCTGACTTCTAGAAACAGGGCAGGGCAGAGCATGAATCATGGATAAAGCCTAAAAATCTGTGTCAATTTGAAAAAAAAAATAGCAGGGTTTTTTCTTCTAATGCAAGGATTATCCCTGAATCACAGGGAACTTCAGGACAAAAGAACAAGTCTTGAAATACTGACAAGAAAGCCAATGATGACAATAACAAGCATGTACTGATAGGGAGATACATGTGCTTGATTTTTGTTCTTGCTTCATTTCTCTCCTGCACCATTGCCATCAGCAAGTGGCCAGGGGGGGTGTGAGCACTCCCCACATCATCCCCTGGCAATACAGATTCTTCTTCTCCTTAATGTGTGATCCAAAAAACACTGCCAAGAAGTGTATTTCAGGACTGGCTGGCCAGGCTGAATGGGTGCCAATTCACCTGAGGTTCTCCAGGAGTTTTGGAAAAGTCCATCTCCTGTGTGAGACTGAAATGGTTCATGGCTTAAACGTTGCTAAAATCATGGAAGGGCTTTTGCCCACTGTAGCAAACTGCAAAGAAGCAGCTGCTCCTCTGCCCCCACCGCAGCCACCCCTCCCCAAATACACCCACAAACGGAATTTGGAGTGCAGAGAGAACTTGGGGTAAGAGAGAGATGCTTTTGTCCAGTTATCCCAGGGGTAGAGAGAAGGATGTATCCAGAGGCAAGACTGGAGGAGACACTGGGATGCTGGTGGTTCAAAGGGTCAGGGGAAGCTGCTGAGGTACAAAGAGCCCCCCCAGGTGCTGAGGGTGAGCACAGCCCAGCCCAGGCTGCAGCTGCTGTTGGAGCAGATGAGGAAAGAGGTGAACGTGGGAGGAGGGAACTTTGTCTCTTTGTCCTTATCAGGTGAACTCAGCTGTGATAACTCCCCTGCCCGGGCAGTGCCAGGACAGCCACACAGAGCCTGAGGGTGCTGACACTGCTGATGGGCCATGATGGGGCATAATGGGAGCCAACTGGGCTGATGCAAGAGCTGTGCTGTCTTAGAAGGTGTCAAAGCTTCCCAAAGTGTCCTCTGATCCACAACATTCCAACACCCAGGTGTCCCTGACCCACAACTTTCCATCATTCAGTGGGAATCTCCCGGCCCCAGGCATTCCCACCTGAACCTGAGTGAAAATAAACCCAGCAGAGGTTGTGTTCTGGGGATTTTCTTCAACATCTGGTTGATTCAGTCTGTAGTTACCACTTGGACCAACAGACATCGAAATTGCAACAACCAAGGCTCATTACAGAGTCTGCACATGGTGAGATTGTTCTACTCTCATCTTCTCCTTCTCTTTTTTATTCATTTTCTTAAGTGATATTTTCAGGCTTTTGTATTTTCAGATTGCTGTAGATAATAACAACCAAAATGGCCACACACTTGCTTACTTCTGCAACCAAATTGTTCTAAAACAAATCCTACATTTATATATTTACAAACACCAGTTATTCAGTGTTTTTTCACTCCAATCCACCCTGAGGGATCTATTAACAAGAACCTGGGTTACCCTGATCTTCTGTAAACTTCTCCAAGCGTTTCTACCATGCTGTGGTTGTTATTCTTCATCCTCTTCACGTGAGAGCCAAAAAAATGCATTGGCTTCCAAGAAGAGTATTTCAGGTCTGGCAGCTCAGGTTGAATGTCAATTTGACATCTGGTGTCAAAGCAGGGTTTTCAATGTGTTTTGGAAGAGTCCAATTGAGTCTTTTGGGCCTTTCCAATCACTTCTGGTCTCTGAGTGGTGTTCAAGCCCATAAATATGACTCAGCTGGAGCTGTCACCTAAAAACTGGCATTCATTTAAAGCTCAAAGGTAGGGCTTTCCTATGCTCTGGTTCCTCTGTCAAGTCTAGAGAGTCTCAGGAGTTACCCTGACCCCTCTGCACTCTGGTGTTGTCTCATCTACTCCAGCCTGCAGCCAGTCCAGAGGGGCACATGTGGCAGAGGAACCTTCCATGATCCAGGTACCACAGTCACTGAGCATCGTCTTCCCAGGAAATCTTTGTGCCAGGCTCTCCATCCCAACAGATTCCTACCAAGGTCTTGCCCCAACAGCTTTCCATTCCTCTTCCCAAACCCTGTTTGTGGAGCAGTGAAGAGCAAATTGAGCATGTGTATTCAATGTTTTTATTTGGGAGTTGCAGCAGGGAGAGAAACGGGAACTGGATGAATTTTCCCTGCTGAGATTTAGTTCAGATTTAACCAGCTCTGCTAGAGAAAGGTCTCCATTATAGGGGAGGATGGATCTGTATCAAGATGAGAGGGACTCGAGCTACAAATTATGTTTATTCCCTGCCATTCTGCAGGTGGATGATTTTGGAGCTCAGGCACGGGCCCTGTGCAATTCTCATCTCTTCTATCAAAAATACAGGAAAATCCTTTATGGTTTTCCAACACAGAGTTTTGGAGCCGGGGGTGGGGGGAGGTTAAAGGGTCATCAGAAACACTGCTGAAAATCCTTGGAACTTCATTTCTTCATCAATAACTCTCACAGAGGATCTTATTCCTTATTCCAGGCAAGCAATATTATATCATTGGAGAGATGGCACGAGCAAAGGCCAGAGTCATCATGCTCATGGAGGTGCCATTAACAAGCACAGACACAAAAATCAATGCACTGCACTCCATGCCTTTGTCTCCAGATCCACAGTGACCCCGTTATCTGACTCGCCCTTTACAGCCCTCCCTGCCAGTGGATACAGACACCTCCCAGCACACTGGATACCCCTTCCCACAGCCCCATTCCTGTAAAAAAAAAAGCTCAAAAAGAAAAGAAATCGAGTTTGTAAACAGCAATGTGTCTGTAAGGTGAGAAGCACGGAGACAGAGGCTTATTTAAAATTAATGTCAGCCCCAAAGGACTGTCCTGTCTCTGTGGTCCAGGGTTATTGAGGCAATACTGTGGTTCCTGTAGCCTCGTGGAGTCAAAGGGGGCAGAACTTGTTCATCTTTAGAGAAAATCACCATCTTTTCCCTATTTTGCTGGTCTTCTTTGTCCTCTCTTGTGTCAGGAAAAAGAAGCAACACTTCATCTCTCCCTCCCAGGTTTCATTTTGTGCACGAGAGTGAAGGGCTCTTCAGATTTCTCTCTTGATGTTTTGGAGTTGGTCTCTTCTGCCTGGGCTAACTGCAAACCATTAAAAATCTCAAGTAATTCACAACCAGCAATTGACAGAAATAGAGTCACCTCCTGCCTTCCATTTTCTGGTGGCATCCACAGTTTGCAAGTGCAGCTGAAGTATTGCTTGATATGTCTGTCTCTCTCTTTCCCCTGCGTTTTCCAGGCATTTTCATTCCAGTGGATCTCTCAAATGATCCACTCAACACCTACAAAGTGTTTATTTCTTTTTCTTTGCTCTAAGTACAGTGAGCTGCTCACAAAGCCAAATGGGAATAGCTTGGCACAGGTGAGACTTCTCCCTTGGTGTCCAAACTCTCAGTATTGCAAAGCAAAGGGATAATGTGGATTAATAAACCCATCCCAGATCTGTGGTGGGGGTCGGGATGCCCACAGCTAATGAGGAAGCACAGGAAGAGTGAAGGGGGATGGGAAACAAGTCATGAGTGACTGTTTTGGGAAGCTGAGCTGTGTTTCAGCAGAGATAGGAAAGCAGATGAATTTGACTCCTTCGTTAAAGGAACACTTCTTAAAGGAAGAGTCCTGAAGAGTCACAGCTTCTTTCCTGCTCCAGGACCCCATGAACCGGGTTTGGCTGGCCAGTGCATCCTCAGATATGGTGGCATGGAGGTGCTGGAGTGGGCAAACTGCAGGTAAAGGCAACTTCCCTGGCCACAGGCACTTCAGAAACCCTCACTCATGGCAGGAAATACGACAGATTCTGTCGATGCTGCATTTAGACTCTCTCTGGAGATGCTCCTTGGTGCTGGCTTAGGAGGAGAAATTTAGCTGCATTAGGGAAATAGGCACTGAGAGGTTCTGGCTCATTTTAAACTCATGGTGAGGCAACAGCTCATTATCTCATCTCTGTCAAGTGAGCCACAGGGATCAGGATTACCACTAAAGCCTTGGGAGGGGAAAAAAAAAAAAAGGGCTGCAAGCACAGAGTGGTCACTGCCCAGCCATGAAGACAAACGTCCCCCAGTAATTCCCTCAGCTCAAAACCAGGAGCATCCCACTGGGCACCCAGACCAGCTTCATACCCACATCCAGTAACTTCTGGGGGAAGCCAAGTCAAATCACAGCTCTACTCAAAAGAAATAAAGTAGAAATTTACTGTCTCACCTCAGCCTAAAGGTATATGATGGTCAACAAGTCTAGGACCGAAATACAGAATGACTCACCAGGACATCTGCTGCCATCCCCTCCCTCCAGAAGGTCCCCAGCCCAGCCCTCATCCAGCTGCCTCCACGCCTCCCTGCTTCCCCAACCCATCTTTTATAATGCAAAATAATAACAGGCCTTGTTCCCTGCCTTGCCTGCTTTTCATCTAAATTAAAACTCGGCTAATCTCATTAATGAGCTCACCCTGGTGCCACCGTGTTCTTTGGATGCCCCCTAACATCATTAGGGACTTACCCGGGGAAACAAAAGGGCATTGCTCCATGCAGGGAATGAAGAATTAGTGCAAGGGTGGGGTGTGCTGTGCAATTGTCCCCTAATCACTTGTTTGTGTGCAATTAGTGGCTGTAATCTCCATCTCATTGCCACTGTAGCAGCGTGCACGTGTGGGCAGGGGGGATGCAGGGACGGGCAGGGGACAGCAGTACCCGGGGCAGAACGGCATCCAAAGAGCTGAAGCGTGTCCAGGTGACAGGAAAAGGGAGTGAAGAGGTCTCAGAGTGGGCACAAACCAAAATACTCAGGCATTTCATCAGCTGGGGTGACAATTGGTGGCAGGGCAAGGCGGAGAAGGAAGTTGCTGGGGCGTAAAGACATCTTGTAAGGGACAACAGAAATTCTGACCATGCTCCCAGAGGATTCACCTGGGAACAGGGGGGCAGGGCCACATGGCATCGAAAGAGAGGAGAAGATGAGATTCATTTATGTCCCTGTCCTTATGGAAAAAAAAGTCTGGATATCAAATACCAAGGAAAAGGAGGAAAAACAGAGTCAAAGGAGGACAATACTTTCCCAGATTTACCTGAATAGGTCACTATCCTGGTAGGCCATTGAGCTTCCAGCCTCAATCCAATTTGACAAACACTTCCATTCTCTTTCAGATAATTTGAGAAGGAAGTTTCTTCATGTCTCACCAGCTTTGGAACAATGCAGAGGAAAATACTTTTCTCTTTCAGGCTCTCCTCCTGAGGGCCATTACAGTCACTCACCTCCAAGCTTCTGGCTGTGTGTCCTTGGGACAAAGACGAGGAACAAGGTCATGGTTTCTGCTGTTGAGACCCAGCCTGCAGAAGTGAGGCATCAGAGCACTGGTCCATTGTAAAACAACTCCTTGTTTCCAACCTGATCTTCCCAGCTTCCCACAAATCGGATTTTTGTTATTCTTTTTAGGGCCTGCTCCCAGGACAGGAGCGGATTTGTTGCTCAGTGGGGCTGCCACCATCAAACACTTCAGCCCTAATGTTGTTTTGTCTCAGAAGTGCAGCTCTGCAGTGCTGGAGTGGGCTTCCTATTGAATTTCTGGGTTTGATCTGTCAGGGCTCTGTGATGAGGGGAGCGTGTGATGCTTTGCCTGAGATCAGAACCTCAGCAGCACTTTGTGTATTGATTAACTGAGGGAATTGCCATGGTTTGGCTTCACAGCCCATTGCAGGAGAGTTTCTACTCCACAGTCTCATGCAGGTTTGCAATTTTGGGGCAGCAGTGATCAAAGAAATATTGTTTTAGCCAGAATTTCAAATGGAAGATCCCAAATATCTCCTTCCTTAAAATAAAACAATTTGACTTTATCATGTTGGGATGTTTTAATCCCTGGGACAAACTTCTTTGGAGTTTTTGATGTTTTTCAGTGTAGTTATTTATGTAGATACACCCTGCAATAGTTTGTTAGTCAATGCTCAGCTATTCAGATTATTTCCTTTGTATTTTAAATCAATATGAAGACATAAACTTTTCATTTCTTCAGTACAAGGTTTGAGAGGTTTTTTTTCTGTGAGTTCACACTGCCCTGTGAGTCTGAGAGGAGATTTGAGAAAAAATAATAAAATCCCTAAAATCACCATCTTCTTCTTCCTCAGGTTTCCACTCATTCAGGCAGATTCACCAACAACCAAAGTAGGATTTGGCAAAAACAAAAGATCTGGCAGAGATTTTGGAGGGGAAAGTCAAGAGGGAAGAGAGGAGGGACAGGGAGAAAGATGGGTCTGTCTGCCATGGGGTGGGATGGACACAGCAGCGTTTGAGTACATGGGGAGTAGTTAATCCATCAAAACAAGGCTGGAAGTTGGGGGCAGGTTTGTTAATGTCAAACCTGCTCTGCATGGAGACCTGTGAAGGATTCCTGGGAGTTATGGAGTGTGAGGGAGCACTTCAGGGTGGGGTGTGGACACCCAAAGGTGACTGTGTCTGGACAGAGCACGGCTCAGACACTCTGCACACAGACAAGCTGGAGAATGGTTTGGGGTTATTTTTTCTCCAAGCTAAATGATGCTGTCCCTTCCCAGCTCCTCTCCAAGCACCTCCTCTCTCCTGAGACAACGCATTAAAGCATGAGAAAAGTGATACTTAACATTGAAATTCATCATTAATTCCTTTGTCTTTTATTGTTGTAACATTAGCCATAATGAACTCCTCTTGCACTGATGTCTATTTGGTGTGTCACTTTCCCTAGAAGTGCTTCATAACTTAGCATTAATTAATGGTGACTTCCTGCAAATTGAGTTACAGAGCTGATAGCACTTCTGGGTAACTAAGTGTCACCAACTGCAGCCATCAACCTTGCTGTGGTAGCTGGGCATCAGGCAGGATTAATTGCTGTATCACACAAAGACATCACCTCTGGATCTTCCTGGGGAAGGAAGGAAAGTTCATGGCTTGGGAATTTAACTTGGTTCAATTCTCAGCTTTGGAATTGACCTCCAGCACTGGGCAAATCAATGGAGATGTTTGCACCATTCTGTGCTGCCACACCTGGGGCTGAGTGAGGATGGGGCAGGTGGAAATCCCAGGGACTGGGTGATCACGGTGTTTGCAAAGCTCTCCCCAGTTTGAAAAACAGACAGTGAGGTGTCCCCACCTCACAGAGCTTTGACTTCCAAAGGATCTGCCCACTTGGCTCACCCAGGCTTGGTTACGTCACTTCTTGCTCCCAAAGCCAGCTAGGTGCAAGTCCCCCACTGGCAGCTTGGTCAGGGGAGTTTGCCCTGAAATTACACAACAAAACCAGTAGGATTTTACCCCAAAAGGCTGAAAGTCACATTTGACTGGTTATTGAAGGAGCCTGAATGGAAAAGCTCATTTGTAAACATCTACAGTTTTGATTTCAAGGCTAAGGCTGGGGCCACAGATAGAGACATCCACATTTAGTGTCTCTCAGAAGTTGTCTCTGTGAGCTCCCTGTTTGAGCTCTTGGGGTGGAGCTCTGGTTGCTGCAGTGTGTAATCTGACCACACAATCACTTGCCTAAGACTAAAAGATAAAATGAGAGACCAACTTTCACCTGCAATAAGAAAGATGCTAAGAGGGAAAAAGAGTTTAGTTTCATAAATCAGTTTATCGGATTGAACTGTGCCTTTTGACTCAACAGGATGGGGCTCCAGCCCCAGTTTTAGCACTGCTTTAAATATAATATAACACTAAACAGATTTGTTTTCCTTGGAGAAAGGACTCAACCGCCTTCCTCACAGATATTAAAAATGCAGAGGGAGGCTGGTGTTTAATGAGTTCACTTGCAAGGTACTAAAGCCAGCTACCACCTGTCAGGATCTTCAGATGTGCTCCTAGCCCTTAATTAAGAGCTGCTCTTGCTTTAATTTCATTCCTTCTCTCCCCAGCCCCACCTACCTCCTTCCCCCCTTTTTGGTTTGCCTTGTTTCAGAAGACAGAAACCAGCCCCAGAGAGACACCTTCCAAAGTCAATCAAAAATTAATTTCAGGTGGCAGCCAAGTCACAACTTCTCATTTATTCATCAAACTCCAGTGACTTCCCAATCTCCTAATCGCAGAACCATTGAATCATTCAGCTTGGAAAAGACCTCTAGGATCATCAAGTCCAACTATCATATTCCTGCTGAATGATTCCAGCTTTTCCAGCTCCTCCTGTTTGTTGCCTAGTGGTGGGACAAAAGCAGCCAGCCAAGCATGCAAATCAGATTAACAATTTGCACCTTTGTGAAAGGGATTATCTGCTCTGCCTGGTGTGGATGCTCTAAGAAATCAGTCTGCATCTGTCAAAATCTGTAACCTTACTTGTGTCCCTGACTCCATACTTGGGTTGGCTAAGATAATAATAATAATTAATTAACAGGCTGCTGTAGATTGCATCTTCTCCCGTATGGAATTAATCTTGTATTTCCTTAGGGAGCTGATTTTCCAGGCTGGCTGTGAATTTATTCTTTGCTGCTCTAATACATGATGGTGTTTGCATGCTTTCAGGGTCACAGCTACAGCAGGGAAAGCATCGGAGTTAAAGCAGTGGAGCCAGTTTAGGATTGTGTCCAAATCCCATAAATGCCACATGTGACTTCAGATAAGTCACTTAATCACCCTTTCTCACACCCTATATTTACCAGATCAGCCAAGGCAAGCGGATTTACAAGGATGATTCATCCCAAAAAGGGCCAAGGGACATCGCTTCTATTCCTGACTCTGCTCTGAAACTTCAGTGAAGTCACTTTTCTCACACCATCCCGACTTCCCAGCTGCAGAGGGAGGGCAGCATCTTCTTGGCTCTGAAACCTGACTGACAGCCCTCGACTCACAGACATTCCCAGCCCTCAGTATCCTTGGGGAGAAGGTCAGCTCTTGGGTGGTGGCTTTTCAGTGGACACCATGATTTTAAACAGGGAGGTATCACCTGAGGTGACAACTCTAAATTATCAGCTCCCCTCAGCAACGATTTGGTCTGAGTTAAGTCTTTTGGACTAAAAGTAGTGATAAGCCTGAACTTCCCCTACAAATTGGAATGAATTCTTGTCTGAGGAACTGTCTGCTGCACACAGTAAGGAGGAAGGGATCAGTGTAAAACTCACAGGAACACTTGCAATGCAGTCTTGGGATGCTGCAAAGCCTCCCCGAGCCCCATTCCCAAACAAAACAATGACCTCATTAACTGAAGTATTAGGACAAAACAACCAACTTTGCAATACCAACGAGTTCTCCCAATTTTTGCTTCACTGTTGACTGTGGCAGACCAATCCCCCTAAAGGGAAGAGAGCAGCCCTGCTTGGAAGGTGCAATCCCCTTTCTGTGGGTGTGACAGCCAGTTTAAAGCCAGCAAATGTCATCTTTCACACTACACCATCCCATGCCTTGCAAAGCTTTCCCCCATGGACCTTCTGCATTTCCATTGCACCCAGTGTGGAGTGGGATGGCAGAGAGATGCTGAGCAGCCTCTTTGGAGATAGTCTGGGCATAAGGATTGGTCTTAATGGTGGGGTCTGGAGCCTACCACCATCAAATTTACCCCATGCCTGCTTTAGAGGCACTTTGGGTGAGGGAACTCTGTATCCCATTGGATGGGCACAGCCTTGGCTACACAGCAAATTTTCCTTTCCAGTGTGTACATAACACTTCCATTAAAAGTTAATTTTTTGTGTATTTAAGCTTTCAGCCTCTCCAGTCAAGGTCTGATTTCCTAAAATTACTTGAACACTCCCAAATCCTCAGTTTTCTCTTTTTCCATGACAGCCTCCACCAGAGGAAGAGTTGTTCCCAGCATCCCTCACACAAGGAACGGGGAAGTTCAGCTCTGTGATGCTGCTCTGCCATGCAAACAACACCCACCACCTGCTGTCTCAGCCAGACTGTTGGTGGCTTTATGTCCTCTCTTTCCTCTCAGAAGGCTCCATCAGCACAATCCTGACTTGTGTGGCCTTGAACTTGAGTGCATGACAAGGACAAGAACATTGTCCTCGTACCACGGGCTGGTCATGTCAGCCTGGGATCAGCAAGAATCTGCTTCTTGGCATGCACATGGAGCTCCTAAAATGTGTGTTCACCTTCCTCTGCAGGTGTAGAGTGAAACTGTGAGAAGAAGCAGCAAGACAGGGTTGGGATGGGGTGGAAATGCTGCAGAAAAAGGAGCTGAGCAGGATTTGTGAAGAGCTTGTCAGGCAAAATTGTAACTTCAATCAGGGAAGAGCAAAGGCCTGAGGGAAGTCCTGAGTGTGCTCACACACCAGGACACCAGTCCCTGGGACTATTTAGGTCTCATCAAGCAAAGAGTGACACCTCCCTTTGAGGAAATGTCCATCCCTGGAGCTCTGGTGACAGCCCATCCCTGTCCATCCATTAAAGGATTTGTTTTTGTGACAGCTGACACGGTGATTGCTCGGCAGGAATTGCAACCACAGCCCAAGCACAGTGAGTCTAAGCTTATCAAACAGGGGGCTTTAACTAACCAACAATTCTGCTCAGAGGGATGGGCCTCCCTCTGGGAGAAAAAGGCTCCTGAGGAGCTAAATGCTCTCTTCCAAAAGGGATGTGTGCCCAGACAACAGCAGGGCTGGGCTTTGCAGGGGAGGGTGCTCAGGTGTTAGACAGAGAGAATATTTTTACTTGTTCTTTTGCCAATCACTGAGAGAAACAGGAGGACCCCTGGACTGGTGCCATCCCACTCGGTGACCCCACACAGGGGGTAAACAGGGAAGGTCTCCCCCATACTGAGGGAACCAGATGCTAAAATCTAATGGGGGCTGGAAGAAATTCAGATTTAAAAAAAAATATATACTAAATATATAATATATTCATATTTTTTTATAATTTTTTTTTATATGGAAGGGGTTTAAGTGTATGAAATCTCACACTTTTTAAGTGTGGGAATTTTGGTGGTGCACCTTTTGGGTTTTAATCCTACAAGATCTCCAGTCTCAAACATGCACAAGGGTCACCCTTCAGCCCCTTTCTGCCAGCTTTCCCTGCAGACCATAGGAGGGAGAGAACTGCAGTCCTGCAAAGTCAAGAGTCCAAGGATGTCCCATGGAGACACCCCAGAAGGTTCCCATATGGTCAGATAAGCTGCTGGAGCTGATTTCCTGGCAGCAGCCAAGGTGCACAGTTGGAACAAACCTGTCCCAAAACGTCTCACCTCCCCCGTGTGTGCCAAGCACAGCTGAGCCACGGTGGCTGCCAGAGCTGGAGCTCATCAGGACACCTGGAGCTGAGCTGGGAACTGGTCTGGCTGCACACAGGTCAGTTCTCCAGCAGACAGGAAGGTTTCTTCTGCAGACAAGAGTTTCCAGAGCATAGAGAGAGTGTGGATATTGCCAAGTCCTTTCTTGAGAAAACCAACGAAAGGAACATGCATCCAAGCTGCCAGATGCACTTGCAGACCCAAACTGTGCTTTTGGGCAGCACATTCTGCTGTCCCAGACCTCAAGGCCTGAGTCTGCATCCCTTGTAGGAGTGGTGAGTCTACTCATTGAATGGCACAAGAGTGGCAGGTCACTGTCCCTCCTCTCTCCCATCTGATGTAGCCCCATCTCACCCACAGGCTGGTGCTGAAGGGTGACAGGAGCACTGAACATGGAGGAAGAGGCTGAATTTGCAACCTCTGAGTGGTTTCCTTCTGCTTACCCCTCACCTCACCTTGCCAGGCTTTGCCCTTTGTGTCTTCTCAAAGAGCCACCTGAAGTTCTGTCCTTCCTTTGGATGCTGTTGATGGCCATGGCAGAGATGGGAAGTGTCCAGCCTCTGTGGAGCCTCTGCACAGCCTCCAGCATTCCTGGCTCTGCCTCACCCTCTGCCTCAGCTTTCCTTCCATCTTTGCTGAAAATACAATTCCTGGGGCAATAATTGCCAGACAACAGGTACACAAGAAGGTCTTGTTCTTCGGAAACAGCTTTTTAAATTCACCTCCCTCAACAACTCTTTCCAGTGGTTTTAACTGGCCAGACAGACAATTTTAACCTCTTTCTTGCAGTGTGCAAAGTCCACTGCTTTGATTTGTCTCTCGGGGTGGGATTTATCCCACCTAATGTTTGATGTGCACCACGTTGATTGTCTGCAGCCACACTGGTCACCTTCAGACACCTTTAGACTCTGCTGAGAGAAATAAGCCCTGCCAGGACATGAGTCATCTGACCTATTTGAGATGTCTGCTTTAGAATGAGATTAATCATGCCCTGGAAGCACCTGTTTTGCTCCAGCTAAAGCAGGAGTCTAGACAAGCAGCTCATGAATTCAACCTTAGTGTCTTTTTAGGTGCTCATCTCCCCAGGATCATCGGCTCTAATGAACCCTCCAACAATTTTGTCAGTCGTGCTTTAGCTGAGTTGTGCTTTGGCCCATGCTGTGTGATGACAGCTAATGATGAGCAGTGTGACCTAATGAGAGCAAGGGCTGCTGTTGTCTCCTGAAAAGAGAATTCTGCCCTTCAGAGAAGGTGGGAGAAGGTGTGTAAAGGTACCAGACTAGGCAGCCATGCTCGGGTTCTGGATGTGGGTGGATTTGGGGGTATTTTTATACTGCCCAGATGGTGAGGATCCTGCTCAAACGGTGCAGAAGAGATATCAGAGAGCATAAGTAACTTAAGGATATGTTCAAACTGCGAAATAGTGAGCATTCTTCTTGTGCTCTCTGCTTTTCCTCACAGTGCTGGCTCTCAGCCTTGCCAAAGTCAGGGCTCAAACTGGGAAAAAGGAGCAAATCCAGAGGCCCAGAGATGGGGAACATCTCCTTAGAGCACTAAGTGCCAGCTGTGCAGCACCATAGGTCACCAATGCCTACAGAGAAAACCTTTCAAAGGAGCTCTGGGTGTGAAAGGGGCAGGTGAAGAACCATGGCCAGCACATGTGCCCATGAACTGAGCAGAGACCTGCCCACTGTGCCCACACCTAATAAATACATCCAGGACTCAAATTGAAGGGTTTGAACCCACACAAAAACTCATGTGCACTCATTGCTTGCTGTGTTTCCAGAGCTCCGGCACCATTTGTGTCTAAGTGGATTTGAGTCCTTAACAGTGATGAGCCTGAGGTTGCAGAAGGGCTTTGACCTCGACTTAATTAATAGGGAAGATACAATCTTGATGTATGGCTTGCTGTTAGCATCCCTGGTTTGATACAAGTTAATTTAACTGTGGTAGGATCTGTGCTGGGAGCAGGATCATAGGATTTGGCTCTGGGGAAACTTCCAGGTTTCATTATGCCACTGATTAATGACTATCACTGTTGGATTTAAAGGGGCCTTAAAGATCATCCAGTGCCAACCCCTGCTGTGAGCAGGGACACCTCCCACTGTCCCAGGTTGCTCCAAACCCCATCCAACCTGGCCTTGGACACTTCCAGGGATGGGGCAGTCACAGCTTCTCTGGGCAACCTCTGCCAGGGCCTCACCACCTTCATAGTCAAAAAATTCTTCCCAATATCCCATCTAACTCTACCCTCTGGCAGATGGAGCCATTTCCCCTTGTCCTGCCCCTCCATCCCTTGTCCCAGGTCCCTCTTCAGATTTCCTGGAGCCCCTTTAGGCACTGGAAGGGGCTCTGAGGTCTCCCCAAACCCTTCTCTTCTCCAGGCTGAACCACCCTCATCTCAGCCTTCCCCAATTTAAAACCAAAGGGAGAATCTGAGCCCAGCTGAGTCTTCACTTGGTGGGTTTGAGAGTCAAAAACTTGCAGCCATTCCCATCTCTGTCACAAAGATGAGATCCTTATCCTGACAGCAGAGCATGAGCTTGTAAAATACACACCTTTTATTGCTCTTGCAACCAGCCACGACCAGGACAGTGCAGGAAACATGCAGGGACAAGTGAACTACTTGTCTGCTGGCACTCAGGGTCGTTGCTTCATGGAGAGGAAAGGAATTTCCCTGAAGTGCCTCACAGAGGGTTTGTTCTCAGCTTGCAGAAGCAAAGCAGTGTTTAACGTCAGATGAAATCAGTGAGCAGGAGCACAGGAGTGGGGCCAAGGGTGAGATGATGTTTTGTGATACAGTTAAGGCTTGCAGCAATCTCGGTATTTTGGGAACAGATAATACGAGGTAGGGAAGTCTCCTGTACACTTTTCTTTTCAGGCATTGCTGTTCTTAGAGGAGTCACTAATCCATTAGGATAAAAAAAAGTTATTTACACAGCAGGAGATGAAGAAGGGCTCGAGTCCCTCTGTGTCAGAACTTGGCTAAAGTTTCAATACAGCCTTCAATGAAAGCAAACCAGTGCTGGAGACTGCCTGATTCTTTCTCAGAAGCAGTAAAATCCAAGTTAAATCAGCCAACTTGCTGCTGTGATAGTCCCCTATTGTCTTTTGCATCTTGTTTCAGGCAGAAAGAGGAACATGAATGTGAAAGTGCAGGGAAAATATGAAAGAAAAGGAGGAGGAGGGTTCATATTGGAAGAGAACCAGTAAATGTTGTGGCTACGGGCAAGGTCTGAACCAGAATACTCTGTACTGAGCAGGAGGGACCACTCTGTCCTTCCAAGGGCTGCAGTGATTTAATCCACTCCTCAGGAAGATAGAGAGGGGAGGAAAGAGGGAAGAATATTTACTTTATCACAAGAACATAATCCAGGACAGATCAACAGCATTTCTGAGAGACTTTTTTCACCCCAAAAAGGCCTGCAGTACATCTGCTCTCTGCTTTATTTTCCCCACATTTATCAGAGGACTCCAAGCAAGACACCCCGGGGACTGTGACAGAGCAAAGGTATGCAAAGGAGGAGGCATTTGAAGCTATTTTTCCTCTGAGAATATCTTTTAAAGTTGAAAATCTGCACTGGCCACCATTCCATCCTCTCAAGACTCCTTCACCCACACCCACATTTTCACTTGAAGGTGCAAATTCCCTGTGTAGTGCTGACATGCAGGATGCTGCCTGCCCCCAGCCTCTGTAGGCAGTTCCCCTCAGAGCCCATTAAAGTGATTTGCCTGAACCCCAGAGAAATTTGGCAGTGAATCTTTTCACCTCTATCCTATTTCTCCAACATCCAATATCACCCCTTGGATCGATCCCTACATTTCTGTGCTTTTCCTGCCAGTGTTGAGGTGTTGCCCCTGCCTTGGGGATTTCTGGGATGGTTCTTTGCACTCCCTCCAGATCAGGCTGCAGATGATGTTTACAAGCTCAGAGCCTCTGCAGAAGCTGTGAATCTGTGGCTGTGCTCAACAGCATCCAGGTACACAAAAAATCTGCCTTCCAGTACCGTGCTCCTCCTCTGCAGCCACCCCGGGCAGGAATTTTAACTGCATTAATTAATTAGTCACTGTTTGCACTCCACAGGTCTCGCGTTATCACTGAAATACCCATCTAAATCTGGTGGCCAAACAAATTAGAACTAATGAGGCCATCAGGGTCATATTAACATAGGAGGAAGATGGGAGAGCTTCCAGAGGAGGTTTCATTGCCAGACCAGGGCTCATGTGGTGCCATGTGCTGCTGACAGAGCTTGATTCCCAAACAGGCCAGGAGAGAACAGGAGCCGATGAAGAGGATGCAGAGAGGATCCAACACCAATCTGGGATGTGGCAGGATGTGGCAGGATGTGGCAGCAGTTCCTTGCTGCCTCCTGGGGAGTTTGATGATGGCAAACATGGTGGGAACAGCAGGCTTGGATGAGGGATGAGAGGCAAGGTTTGGAGTGAATGGATAGAATTTGGCACATAACTCCAGGGATTCTTATCTCAGCTCCCTACACGTGACCTCTGCTGGTAAATGAACCTGGTGCTTCAAGAGAGACTTCAGGGAGGTCACCTGGATAATTCCCATGCAGGTGGCCACCCAGCCATGAAGCCAAGGGAGCAGAGGGAATGGGATGTGAGGCCAGGTGCATCCTCTCTCTCCCATGCCTTTGGTTACAGACAGGCTTCCATGGCATTTCTACTGGCCCAGGAGCCCACCTGGGTGGAGGCTGTTGGAAGAGACAATTTCAGTGGGAAGAGGAGCAGTTCTAGAAGAAATACAGCTGACCCAGAAATGGGGATGGTTCCTCTAAGGGGTAACAGACCCAAATAAAAAGTTCATCCCTCGTGAGATCCACGCTGTCCTGCAGGCACTGCCCTTTGGGAGGTGCCAGTCCCCATTTTCTCCCCAGGGTGAGAAAATTCCATGCCACTCTCTGAGACGAGAGCCAGAGCATTCCTGCACCCCCTCTGCCTTTGAAACACAGACAGTGGGTATCACGAGGGCAGATGGTGTTTCAAGGGTCACAAAATTAGGTTATTTGAGTAGAAGGGGCATCTCAGGACACACATGAGTGTCTCAGAGCCTTGATAAGAGCTTCCAGACATCTCCTCAGTAGGTATTCTGTCCTTCCTCAGGCACCAGAGGGGCAGCTGCTTAGGAGAGGCAGGACAGAGTCTTTTGAGAGAAGCTGGAATCATCAGCAAGCCTCAGAGAGCAAGACAAATGTTTTGGTTAATACCTGCAAACTTGGCTGCTGCTTTCTGGGATTTATTTATTTTATATTTTCATTTTGCAATGGATTTCTTTCCTGATGTAGAGGTAGCACAGAGAAGAAATCATTTGTTGATCAAGCTGGGGATGTACCCAACACTACAGTGTCATTTCTGTTTTCTTGGATGGATGAGGGTCACTTTTAGGACCCCTTTTTGTAGGAACGAACACTTAAACAAGATATTTTAAAATGTATTTCCCATAAGCGCTTATGTTAATGAAGAGACCATTTACAGAAATCTCCAAAAAGGAGCACTGAATCATTCCTGCTTGTCTTGTTTCCTGGAGATCATCCAAGACTGAGATAATGCTTGTGTTCCTTAGCAGGGTTAGAAGGTCTTAGAACCATCTCCAGAGGTTCCTCTGCTTTCACAACGGTACTTGAAATCTGTGTAACAGCTGATAAATAGCACTGATACCTTCTGATAATAAAATTACAGATAACTGAGGTGTCTGGTGGTGGTACCTTGGTCACAAAGGTTCACCTTGTGCTACCAACCCAAACGTGGCCTCAGGTGAGCAAGAGAAAGCCGTTGTCACCTTATGATACAAGAGAAAGGTTTTATGGGACACTAACCAGCTCTCAGGTTCTCAGTGAAGAAGTTAATCATATAATTGACAATTAGGAATGAAATATATTCTCACTACCAGAGGTAGGTAAATGAATATGGAGGCCTTAAGACGAGCTGATACTGAGAGAGGAGTTTGTGACATTCTTTCCAGAGACACAGCAGGAAATGCAGGACCCACATCTACAGAATCTGTGTATTCCTTCACAGAATCATGGAATGGCTTGTGTTGGAAGGGACCCTTAAAGATGATCCAGTTCCAGGGATGCCACCAAGGAGAGCAGCTCTTGAGGGGACCAAAGCCAGCTTCCCTCAACCATCACCAGGAAACACCTTTCCAGTGCTTTAACTGGTAAGAACGCAACACAGAGTTTAGAGAATCTGTGAGAGACACCAACCCCTCCATCAGCTCTTCCACCACACACAACAACCTCCAGGTGCCCTCAGCCTGGTGCATGGGTAGGGCTGTGGGGAGGGTTTCACACCTGCCTGATCACCCTGGCCCAGCCCCCTGGCCACTCTGAGCCAAAAGGAAGAAGAGAAAAGAAACGCTATGAAGGGAGAGAGAGGTAACTTTTAGGCTGTGTAAGGAATAAGGGAGCTGGATGTCATTGTGCTGCAGAAGTGACCTACTTTCACTTTATCTGGCTTATCTCTGTTTGCATTGGTTTATTGATGGCAGGAGATACTGCTAAGTGAGTGGTGCCTCCAGAATACAAATGAAGGTCGAATGCAGCCCTTCTGCCTGGGGAAAACTCTGTCAGGGACCAGGAGCAGCTCTTCCACCCAGCTCCTGACAATTAGCAGGCAGAACTAATGCAAAGAGGTGATGGGCTCTGAGGCAGTGACCAGAGCAGTGTTACTGCTGTGCCTTCTAATGAACAGGCAGAAATTAGGCAATGAGCCCTGCAGCAGATTATGATGGGGGAAATGCTGGTTTAGTCCCACAGAAAGCCTGGTCCAGCTAGGGTAGACTTTTCCTTGGTCATTCCTTGAATTTCATCAGGCTGGGAGAGCATGGGGAAGAAAGACAACTGCTGGAAAACAGCAGCTCTAAGTGAAATTCTCTGAGTGAGCTGGAGAGAACCTGCATGTTTCTGCATGGTCACAGCTGGGTTAGCCCAGGGTTGCCATGGCTCTCCATGTGGGCAGGAGGTTGTGCTCCTTGTGTGCTCTTCATCCTCCTGCAACACCATCCACCTCTGAGGCTAAGCCTGTAAAAGCAGCCCAGGGAAAGAGCTGCTGGCACAGCCCCTGGCACAGCCTTGGCCACTGCCACCTGCACCCTGCCAGCTGTGCCCTGGCAGGGTTGAGGAGATAGCAGGTAAAGTTGTTATTCTGGTCGGGGGGGTTTTCCCTGGCCTGGGCAGGATGGGGTCAGAGGCTCAGACCCAAGAAGCCGTAGCGAACCCAGAGAGATGATCCCGTGAGGAACCGTCTCTCAGGGGGTCATGACTTCTCTCAGCTCTCGGCCGGGGCTGCCAGCAGAGGTGCCTGGCTCAGCAGCCATCAGCTCTTTGTGCAGTGATTTCAGCTCTGCTCTGCGAGGCAGAACCCCCCTTTGGCCAGGCCCGGATAGAGAGAGAGGAGAAGACTCTCTGGTGGTTCCGCAGAAGCAGCTTTATTCTAGCATGTTCCACGAAGGGGTGACCAGAGACGAATCCTCTCTCGACTCGGGGCAGAGGGGTCTCTTTTATGGGGTACAGAGGTGGGTGTGAAAAGGTGAGAAACCAATGGGTACTAGGGTATTTTACATACAGTTTCCTAGAGGATCTTGGATCTATCTTTTCTAACTAAAAAGGCTCTTTGTTTCCCCAAGAGGGGCCTGGAGGGAGATAGTGCTACCTCCTTATCTCCAGGCCTCCCTGCCAGGGCAGGGAGCCATCAGACCTCGTTTGGAGATGTTGCAGCTGTCTTTATCTAAACAAGGGCTTCCTGCCAAGACAGGGGTTTGTCAGACCCTACAGGCAGGGACACTGCCTGAGCCCATCAGGTGGAAGAGAGGAGAAGGAGATGTGTGGACATAAAGAACTGCACCACAAGCCCTCAGCCTCGGGGCACGTGCCCTGCTGTGTTTCATTACACACATAGCTACGCCTATGGAAAGCCTCTTCAGTCACACAAAAAACTTTCTTCAGCCCACATGGAAAGTATATGGACTGTAACACAACTCTCAGCATCCTTTTGCCTTTCTACAGTGACTGAATCCCTTTACCAAGCAAAATCAGCCTGGCTGGCAAACACTGAGACAGGTCAGCCCCACATTCCCCCCTCTCCACACCTTCTCTCATCTCTCTCAAGTGCCATCCTGGCCCCACAACTTGTATCCAGGATGCTGCTTCCCACCTGCACAGGGCTGGGGCCAAACTTGGAAAAATCTCCTCATCCTCTCCTCCTCCCTTTCCCTTGCCTGCCACACCTGTATTTGCTAATCAGCTCACAGCATGCTCAGTAATTGCCCACGAGAAAACATGGGTGCAGATGTGGTGGGGAGAGAGGGACACGCACAAAATGAGATTCTTGTTTTTCAAACAGACACCAAAATTTAATTACAGCCTCAATAAATGGTTATTAAAACCCTCTTTGCTTTGTTGTTGTTCTTTCCCCCATTGTCTCCTGGCTCTGCATTATTGAATCATCAGCTCCTGTTGTCTTGTTTGGATGCTTTGAGGAAAAGAAACAATGCAGGAAACTGCAAACACAGTTTGGACCCACACAGTGTCTTCCCATTCTCTCCTCCCTTTTCTTTTACCATAATTTTTCCTTCTCCTTCTGATAAAAAGATGTAGCAGAGAGTTGTCACCCATATTTTCTGTGTGTTTTCATTCCCTGCCAGGCAGGCATTCCCAATCCTTGGCACAGGGAACAGAGAGAAGGAAGGAAAAGGGGGATTTTCTGCTGTCTGTAGGGCAGTGTGTCCCACTGAGGTGTGCTGGAGCCCAAAAAGGGGCACTGCCTGCTGCAGCTCTCCATGATGAGCTGATCTCCCCATCCTCTGCCAAGACTGGCATTGCCCAGGGGTCTGCATCCTAAGGGAATGTCTTCTTGCCTGAAGACAAGGGAGCATCTTCCTGCCTTGGGTTTCTGCAGTGTCTGGTCTCCTGTTGTCCTCTTCTTTGAAGTGTCCATAATGACCTCCTCAATCATGTCAGATACCCCATGGGAAGGCCTGGATGTCCCTTTTCCTACACCCCTGTAGTCCCGGGGTAGTTGTGCACTCCTGGCTATTTGCAGGAACCTCTTTCAGCTTCCCTAGGGATTTGTGCTTGTTTTACCCTCAGGGTATGAGTGAGGATTGGCATCCCCACTGCACTCATTCAGGGAAAGGAGGACAAATTTTTTCCCGAAGCTGGAGCCTGGTATTGGTCCCTGAGAGGATTCTTTGCTGACTCCACCATCCCAAGGACATGGAGAGGTTGTGGCTGTGTCTCCACAAGGTCCCTGTCAAAGGGTCCAAAGCCGTACTTAGAAAGGTAAGAATTAAATCCTGTCCATGTCCAGCTTCCCTGTGAGGCTGTTCAGGGCAGAGGGCACTAAGAAAGCTTTGCTGCTACACCAGGATTCATTAGCACACCATGTTAGCCCTGGGCACGCATCAGAAATGTTAATCAGACGTTTCCCCCTTCCCTCCTCCCGGCTTTAATCCCTCTATCAGGATCCCTAAAGGTTTGACATATGCACCCCAAGCCTGCTCACAGAGCTTGGTGCTATCTCTGCCTCCATCAGGAGGAACCAGCCGGTGTTCCTAAGCTCCTCTGCTGTCTGCTGGGTTTTCATACTTGATTCCCTCTCCTCCCTGCATAATCCCTGCTTGTAATTACAAATATCAGGCATGGGGGGCCAGGGGGGCCATCTGTGGAGATAACAACTGCCCTGTTTGCTGACCAGAGCAACCAGAGATGGCTCCAGCTATTTGCCAGCTCTGTTGCATAAATCCAAAGGGCCTAAAATTGTGTATTTACACAGCTCCTTAACTCCCTTCTTGTCAAGGGCAGCCTTCCCACCCCGGATGGAAATAAAAAGGTGTTTATGTGCACAAGCCCTGAAGCCCAGTTTGCCTGTCACATGGGTGGCAGATTTATCTACATCCTGTTCACCCCTTAGAGCCAGACTAAAACACATGGAGATGAATCCTGAGGGTGGGCAAGGGGGCTTGGATTCAGGTACACCCTCCAGAGAGCACTTTCCCATACAGAAATGCGTGGGGCAGTGCTGGAGAAGATTCAACCTGGCTGAGAAAATCCTGTATGAGTGGGAGGAAAAGAGGTCCCTGAAAACACAGGTGTGAAGTGAGGGAGGAGCACCCCAGTGTTCCACCTCCCCAAAGCCTTGGCTTGAATTCACTTCCAGGAAGAAGTGAATTCTCCTCTCAACTGCCCTTTTAAAACCATGGCAGATTTGGCCCCAGAGGTTCTCCCAGTTACAAACCCACCAGCCAGGACATTTCCAATCTCAGTTACCCCCATGATGGGCCCAGTTTTGTACCAGGTTGCAGGGAGATACATCAGAACCCATTCCCCCATCAGACACCCCCTGTAATTCCAGCCTTTCCCCAGTGCTCCCCACACCCTCACTCTGAGCCCCCAGTCACATGCTGGTACCTTCTTTCCCCACCCCGATACCAGACACTCCTTGAGGTGTTTCCCTGATGGACCACAGCACCTTCCCAACCCTGTTTGCCCAGATGTGCCTTCACTTAGCTCTGCCTTGGCACCAAGACAGAAGAGAATCATTGAGTCATTTAGGTTGGAAAAGCTCTCCAAAATGATCAAATCCAACCATCAATCCAGCACTGTCAAGGCCACCACTAAACCATGTCCCCAAGTGCCACATCCACACAGCTTTTAAATCCCTCCAGGAATGGGGACTCCACCACTGCCCTGAGCAGCTGTGCCAGGGCTGGACAGCCCTGGTGGTGAGGATCATTTGGCAGGAAAGATTCACCTGAGTGCCTTCAGTGTGGACAGCAGTGTTTGGGCAGTGGTTTCTCTGCCTCAGGAACCAAACTGGGACTGGGTGTGGTACCAAGCACCAGCCACAGCATCCACTTTATTTTGTTGTTAAACATCCTGTCACAGGTGAAGGGACCTGCTGGAGCTCTGAAGGACGATGCCAAGTGTGAGTCAGACTGCTCTGTTTGCCCTCAAGGCTGAAGAGGGCATTTTATTTACCAGCAAAACAATGCCTTTGATCCCTCAGAGTCCCTGGAGAAGTCTCCTGTGCAGAATTCAGTGCAAGTTGTGTCATCCTGAAACACCCACTCCTGGCCCCGTGACTCGCACCCCCAATCTGATGACGGTGTTCATTAGATCCCTCTTGTCTACAGTGGGAACACAGCTCACAAACCACCCACACTGGAGACACTCCAAGAGGTGAGTCCCACCCCAGCTCTCAGTTCAAAGGGGCCCAGTTCTGCACCAGGTTTCAAGGAGATACACCAGAATCCATTCCTCCATCACCCAGCTCCTGTTCTTGGCACTGCAAGTGGATGAGCTCTGAAAAAACACAGATGTGAAGGACAACTGGAGCAGCCTAATGGGATGCTCCAATTCCCCAAACAGGCTCTTCTTGGCATATCACAGCTGGGTCCTGGCTCTTGCTCCTGAGGGCAGAAGGAGATGTGGATGGGTAAGAAAAGCCCAGCCAGGCCCGAGTTGTCCCCTCCATCTGCTCTGCAAACAGTGAGTTCACAGCTCCTTCTCAAGGCTTTTGGACAGGACCTTATGTCAGAGTTCCTTCTCTTTGCAAGGATCTTTAGTTCCTGACCATCCCCACATCCTTCCCTCCCCACTGCCCTCTCTGGCCTCTCAAATCTTTTCTCCTGCCTGTGCTGAAGGAAAATTCCTCTTGCCTTTGGAAGGGTCACTGTGTGAGCAGCAGAGAGATGACAGCAGCACTCTGAGCAGTCACCAGAGATGTTCCCCAAGCACTCCCATCCCCTTTCCCCCCTCCCTTTCTCTAGAAGTTCCAGTCCTTTATCACACTCATTTCCACCCAACTATTTATTGTGCAATAACTCATTACCATTCCTCCTAGGACACCTTTAATAAAAGCCTATGCTTGCATATTAAATATTAAATTTATAAGATGTATAATCCTTCTAATTAAGTTGAATTTAATCTAGAGCTCTAAATTAGAAGGAAAAGAGTGGGGAGAAAATAAGAAGAGGAAGGAAAAAAATCAGAAAAGCCGAGCATGGCACAGAATATCTGTGTGTGCCAACCACCCTGTGGTGCCATTGTCTGAGAGCAAACACTGAGGGGCTCCCACCACTGAGATGAGAGAGGGCAGGGGATCCACAGAGCCCTTTGAAGATTCATTTCATGCCACTCACGGGCAGCACAGCCAGAGGCGAGGTGTCCACCCATCACAGAGCCCTCCTGGAGTCTGACAGACCTGGTTCCCTCTCCTGCTCCACCACAGACTCCCTGCCTGAGCCTGGGTGTGGGAAAAAGGTTCAGAGGCACAAAGGGGCTTAGGAGCTGTGTCTTGTTTGAGACAGGGCTTAGCCACCAGCAAAATGATTCTGAAAGCTCCTGACTTTGGGGAGTTTTGGTCCACATGGCTTTCCAGCCTTTGGATTTCATGCAACGTTTGGCTTCCTTATAAAAGTCAGAGAACCTAATCCCAAATAATTTGTGGTTTTTATTGGTCCTGAGCTGCAGTTCCTGCACACAGGGGTATTTCCAATTCCTCCTGCAGAGGTCCTGTGTCTCTGCTAAGACCCTACAGCTTGAAAAGCAATGGGATCATGCCTGGATTCTTCAGGAATGGAACCTCACAGAATCAAAGGATGGTTTGGGTTGGAAGGGACCTTAAAGACCATGCTGTTCCAGCTCCCCTGCCATGGGCAGGGACACCTTCCACTGTCCCAAGCTGCTCCAAGCTTTGTCCAACTTGGCCTTGGACACTTCCAGGGATCCAGGGCAGCCCCAGATTCTCTGGGCACCCTGTGCCAGGGCCTGCACACCCTCACAGGGAAGAATTTCTTATGTAAATTCCAATTTCTCCTCCTTGGTTTTGATATGTTCTTCTAATGCCCAGAGGAGACAGCAGGTCTATGGGGACTGCCACTAATAAATGACTTTTTTACTTGTGAAATATCTTACTTTGTTCTTAAAACATCTGGATTTCCCATCTCACCAACCCCACAGCTATAAATGACTGCCTTTGGTAAATACAGTTATGGGTTTAACACAGCTCTTGAGCATCCCCCCCAGTGTTTTTCCATACAGAAACATGGGATATTTTTCAAAAGCAAGAATAAGGTAAACATCACTCCTGGCCAGAAGCTGGAGAGTGGGGGAACTGTGCTGTTCTAAGTAGAGTGTGTAAGTGCCAGGGCAACTCTGCCCAAGCAAAAGCAGTTTTTAAATTGGTGGCAGGTTGAGGACAAGAGAAGGGAAATATTTGGCAAACTGAGCTCTGCACTGGGTGTACTGGATTCTTGGACAAGTAATGTCCTGACCTATCTCCACATTACCTGGAAGAAAACTCCCCAGGGATGTTCCCAGCACAGCTGGAAGAGAACTCCCTTGGGGTATCTCCAGCACAGCTGGAAAAGAGTTTCCAAGGGTTGTCCCCAACACCATTGGAGATCACCAGAGCTCCTTCAGCACACCAGAAACAGAAGTCATTATGATACTCCCAGCATAACCTAGCAGTGTTTGAAGACCATCCCACCAGGACACGGTGGCACATCTGGTGCCACGTTCTACCAAGATGCTCCAAGCCCATCTGGCAGCACCACAGGAGTTAAAAAGCACAAGAACTGGAGTGTTGAGAAACAGGAATGTGAATTATCTCTCCCAACAACCTAATGTTCCTTCCTACTCCACTGGATGAACCCACGGCCTGCAAAGCATGGAAAACTCTCTCCTTGTTGTCTCTGTTACACCCAAGTTGTGCTCTGCCCTTTTTTCTGTCAGTAGGAGACCCTTGCAGGGCCATAAAGAAAATAACTCACTTACTGGCATTTTCTTCAAAGTCCATATTGTATTCATTGCTTTTCACAGGGAATTGGATTTTCAAATTCACAGGCTCTAAAGGTCAAGGATAACAGGCTATCAGCATTTAATATGCATTCCAGGGAAAAGGGAAAAAAACTATAAAATTTGAAATAAAGGCTGCATGAAAATTCATTTCCAAAAAACTCAGATCAAAACATCTCCCTTCCCTCCCTATGAATTGGCATCTGCTCTTTGTTGTTGTATCTGAAATGTATTAAAAGTCTCCTGCTAGCACCATGGCTTAAGTCAACATCTGCAGCATTGATTCCTGAAGGTGATCCAGTAAGGAGGGGGGTTGGAGCCAGGACTTTTGTTCAGCATCAAAACAACAGCAACAGCAACAAAGACCATTGTAGCTTTTGTGGCTGTGTGTGCACGTGCCTGTTAGAGATGCTGAGGTGGGTGAAGGCGTTGAAAGAGATTCAGCACGGATTTCAAACAGCTCCCTGCTGCTGGAGGGCCAGGGGGGTGCACAGGGAAAGGAGAATATGAAGCCCTAAAGCTGTCTCTGTTCTCATTTCTGTCACACCAGCCAATCTCAGGAGGGGCAACCAGCTACTCTGAGTTTTGCTGCATACCCTGATAGGAATAAGATTGGAAAGGAAAGAGGAAGGAAATTTGCTCAGAATCCCATATTCTGACCAACTGGATGGCTGTCTTCTTCCTCAGTAGGTTCCACAGGTAACACCCAAAAGATGTTCCACATTTTCTCACAGGTCTCCAGCACTGAAACAAATCCCTCCTCACTGGAGGAATTCCCTTTCTCTTAGGATCCAACAATGTCACCTAATCCTTGAACTTAGCAAGGTAAGTGTCCAGGCTGAACAGTCACTGGTGTCCTTTGATAGCAGGTGGATAGAGACAGACACTTCCAGAAGGTTGTTAGCCCAGCTGGAAAGGGGCAGGACAAAAACCTTCCCTGAAAATGCATTTGTCTCTCCACCACCTCCTCCAAGAAGTTAGACAACTTGCTTATACAAGAAATTTCACTTTTCCACAGCTGAGAAGGGCCTCTCCCTTTGAGAACTCAAGTCCAGCACTCCCAAATCTTGCTTTCACCAGCAAAATCCTTCCCTGCCTTTCCATCAAGCCCCACCCTGTGACAGACCTCTCAGCACCAGTTTCCACCTGGATCACCTCATTCCCTGGATCAAGGCAGCAAGGACACAGGGACTCACACCCACACACAGACTCTGATTCCAAGAGTAGAGCAGGGCCAGAGCCCAAACCCTCATCAAAGCTCTCATGACTCATGGGGTCCCTCAGGTATGGAATCATCTCAAGTTAAGGCAGGAACAGAAGCACAAGGAAAAGAATTCCCAAATTCCCCAGCATCCCCATTCACAGCCTTATCTGCTGTGCCACATGTCCCACAAAGCCTTCAGCTGGAGGAAAACCCATCAAAAATGTGCTGAGTGACTTCAACAGCACGGAGCACTAAATGATTCACCGTGACTCAGTACTTGGTGCAGAGAAGGAGAGGGAGGAAAACTCGATGGGAAAGATTTTGCAATGACTCTTCCCAATCATCTGCAGGGTGGGATCAGTCTGCCCATGCTCCCCTTGTCTGAGCTAGGATGTGCCTGGGGATCACTTCAGCACAGGAGCTGCTGGCACAGCTGGTTTGGGGTCCTAGAGGAGGAACATCACATTCCTCCCTGATGTCCCTCAGGATTTCCCCTCCATCAGGTTTCTCCAAAGGCCCCGGTACCAAACCAGCACAAGTCCTGGTGTCTGCACATTTCACGGGCCGGGGCTGTGCAGGGCATGAGGACAAACTCTCCTGCAGGAGTTTCTTTTGGGTAATCTCTGGGCACATCCAGCTTCCAAGGGGTGACAGCTGGGTGGAGCTTTCACGGGAGTTTTGAACCTGTGGAAGCTCCCTGGTCCCACTCATCTGAGGCTTGAGCCACCTTGCAGTGATTTCTTACAGTCTACAGAGAAAACAGGCCCAGATATTACTTGCATAAGAAAGAGTGGGATCTGAACCAGCCTGAGTCCAGCTTGATTCATAGAATCAGAGAATATTCTGAGCTGGACAACCCTCCAGATCCCACTGTGTGCCTGAGAACATTTTCCAAATTGTTTCTTGAACTCTCTAAGACTTGGAACCATTTCCACTTCTCTGAGGAGGCTGTCCCAGTGCCACCCATCCTCTGGGTGAAGAACCATTTCCTAATACACAATATTACCTGGTGTGGTGGTGCATCCCTCCCTCCCCAGCCCCGGGACACACCAATATCAGGAGTTGTACCAAGGAACGCATCATCCAGGAGTAATCAATGTGCAAAAACATCTCCTGGTGTCCTTCCAGGGTAGCTGGCTGCCAGTCCCCATAGCCCAGGACATCCTGGCTGGCTTGGGCACAGCAGGGACCTTGTGCTTCACTTTCCTTCCTGTCCACATGGATCTTCAGAAGGAGGCTAAGGCATTCCTCAGATTATCCACAACTGCAATCCAGGCTGGCTTTGCCAGCCCATCATCCACAGCAGCCAGTCCCCCCTTCCCATGGAAAACAGCCCTTCTGCCTTCCAGTGCCTCCCACCACACCCATTGCAGGGTGCTTGGAGAAGGGGTTAACCTGCCCCTCTCTGGGACAGAGCCAGACACCCAAAATCAATCCCTCAGCAGCTGATATGAATTAAGCCAATTTCTGCATCAAAGCCTAGGAAAAGCTGGTTGCTGTTAAGGGAGCATTTATGAGGGGTCTGGAAGTGTTATTACATTCAGGTTTCTCCTCCCCCAAGATCAAGGACTCCTGGACAGCAAATCTACAGCCCAAAGCAATACCTTGTTGTGAGAGAAAGAAAACTGAGACAAAACTGCTGGAAACAGGTTAGAAACTGTCTAGAGCTGCACAGAGAGCAGGTCTGGGGGCTGAACTGCTTGGGGTTGTGCAGCACAGCTTCTCCAGCAGAGGAAAGAAACATCTGAGGGATTCTAAAGGTTTGTCTGCTGGGGTGGACTGAAATTAATTTGACCTCACCGTGCAAGGGCTGAGAGGTTCCCAGTGAAACAGTCAGACCGTCACAGCTGAAGCCAAGGGAGCCTTTTTTCACAAAGTTCCTGGTCCACCAGAAGAACTTCCTGCCTCAGGATATCAGGTACCAGTAAATGTGCAACAGAGAGGGAGCTGTTTGCACCATCCATCTGTAATTCTGAAACACAGCCAGCCCACTGCTCCATCTCCAGTCAGGCAAATCTGGCTGGATTCAGAGTCAGCATTCCCAGACACTTGGAGATGTTTGGATCAGGAAAACACAGTTTATTTGGGAAAAGCCATTTCCCTCCCTCACTCTTACCTGCATTGAATTCTGCCCAGTGAGATAAGGACTGAAGTCAAGAGGAAAACCCATCTACTGCAGGGATGGTCCTGAGCACAGTGTCCTTTCCTCTGCCAGGATAACAGCTCACCAAATTTTTGCCCCTTGTTGCCAGTGCAAGTGGCTGAACCTATGAAGGAGAACTGGGTATGTCTGAAAATGGGAAATGATGGGATAGGCAGAATTTTGGAACAGAGAATTAGGAGCATGAATGGGAAACACTCAGAGGTTGAAAGCAAATTCATTTTGGGAGGTACAAAGGAGAACATTCAGTATTTCTGTACTTCATGAAGATAGGAGGACAATTCCTTTCTTTGTCCCTGGAGCTCTCCAAGAAAGTCAAGTTGCTTAGTTTGCTTAATTTCCAGCAAGGGCTGCTGACATGAGGAAAATTGTCTTCACACCCAGGCTGTGAAACACTGGAAGAGGCTCCTGGGGAGGGAAAGGAGCAGCTTCTTTTGTACTGGGACAGGTTATTCTGCCTACTCATATCTATTCAGGCACCAATTCTGTGGATCTCACGGGCACAGGCAACCCCATGGAGTGACAGTGACATTCACTGGGATTTCTGGACAGCAGAAATCCACGTGCTGCTCTGCCTGAGCTGGTGGATGGCCACAAAACTGTAGGGCTACCCAAAATAGCAAAAAATCCTGAGTAGCAATGTTTTCACCACAGAAACAGAGACAGGAGGTTGTTTGAGGAGAGCTCTGGTGGGTGCAGGGCACAGGGAGGTGGGATAAGGTCTTTTCCTAGCCTGTGTTACCTGGAAGCTCTGGTTTCTTGAGGATAACAGGGAACCCTGAGACCCCACAGCCAGCTCATGGGCCATGGCACTGATCCCCTCTGACCCTCAGCTCCTTCCCTGGGAAACAGGAAGGAGAATGGCACTTTTTTCATTCTCCTCCCTTGTTTCCACATGGAATTTACAGGTGAGTGATGCTTCCTGCTGCCTTTGTGTGCCAAGAGCTGGGCTCCAGTAATGCCTGACACTCTGCAGGGCTGCTGTGATCTCTGCTGTTACAAGGACTGCCTTGTGCATGTGGTTTAGGTGGAGGAAGAAGTTTAACCCTTCCACATCCACCTGAAAAGCCACCAATTCTAGTGGAAACTTGCAGGGTTTGTGCTGGAGTGTCCAATGGGGATAGGGGAGGACCTTGGGCACTGCAAGCTGAAGGCTGGTGGCAGACAGGTGGTAATTGCTCTTGCTGGCCAAGAACCAGGTCTCTGCTCCCTTCCCAAACACAGCAACCACACAGCTTCCAGCCTTCTGCTTGCCATCTGCTGTGGAAATGCTCCTGGATGCTCTCCTGCTTTCTCCCCTCTCATCCTGGAGCAGACTGAACCAAAGGTGATTTCCCTTGGTAATTCCTGAAGAAGAATGAAGCCCTTGGTAGAAGATGCTCCCTCATGCACCCCTGGGGCTGTGTCTGGATTCTGCTCCAGTTCTTCCCACACCAGGGACATCCAAGCTGGTTTCCATCACACGTGGGATGAAGGACACCAAGAGGGCATCACATCTGCATTGCACAGCCGACCCTGAACATGCAAACCTGGAACATCTCAGCTCCATCAGACCCCAGTACAATCCTTGCTACTGAGAGGAGTAGAGAACCTGCCCCTCCTGCTCCATCTCAGGCTTCTCCATGGCAGAAGGAGAGAGACAGAGCCATTTCCTGTGCAGCCATCAGCAGAGAGCTCTGTTTTGGGACCAAAAACTGCCTGATAATCCCTGCACAGACACCCTTCCATGGCAGCCAGAAGTGCCTCTGTGCAGAGGTTTGGCTTTCCTGAGGAAGCAGAGAAACAAGTGGTAAAAAGTGTTTTGCTTTTGTTTGGGCAAATGGGCTTTTATCCAGTTGTGCTTTTTTTTTCCCTTTCCCTTTCTTTTTCTTTTTCCTTTTTTTTTTCCTTTTTTTTTCCCCAGCAATAGCACAGCCGTTGCCTGCATACTAAGCACCCTGCAGCACTCTAATTATCCTGGCAGCACACACAGCCCCTGCCTCTGCTGATGGCTGCAGGGAACCACTGGGAGGGCAGGTGGAGATTAGAGGGAGAGTGTGGACAGAGGGAGTGGGATGCAGGACCCAGCCCAGGAGGTCAAGCCTGAAATCCCTGCACCCTGAGTGGAGGATTGGGATTGGAGTCATGCTGGGAACAGGAGGGATGCCCTGGGTCTGCTACTACAGTCTGCCTGGAGGTCCTGATTGCTCACTAAAGGGTGGTGAGGTCCTCCCATGGGGTGCTGGATGATGATTTGATGGTGGCTGAAAGACTGTGGCTCAGTCCCACACTCCACTGCCCATTCACCAGTAAATGGAGGCTCTTAAATGATGAGGATTGGGGCAAGAAGTGGCCTCATCTCAAATACTGAGTTTGGTTTTTGGTCCCTCATGACAAGAAGGACATTGAAGGGCAGGAGCGTGTCCAGGGAAGGGAATGGAGCTGGGGAAGGGTCTGGAGCCCCAGGAGAGGCTGAGGGAGCTGGGAAGGGGCTCAGCCTGGAGCAAAGGAGGCTCAGGGAGGGCCTTGTGGCTCTGCACAAGTCCCTGACAGGAGGGGGCTCGGGGGGGTCGGGCTCTGCTCCCAGGGAACAGGGACAGGAAGAGAGGAATACAATCCTTAAGGTTGGAAAAGCCTTCTAAGATCAACCATAATTGAGAAAATGGCTTCAAGTTGTGAGGGGTTTCGACAGAATATTCAGAAAAAGGGTTGTCCAGCCCTGGCACAGCTGCCCAGGGCAGTGGTGGAGTCCCCATCCCTGGAGGGGTTTTAAAGCCATGTGGAGTGGCGTTTGGGGACGTGGTCAGTGGTGGCCTTGGCAGTGCTGGGGGAATGGTTGGACTTGATGACCTCAGAGGTCTTTTCCAACTCAAATGTGTCTATGATTCTATGAGGAGCCAGGAGGATTGAGTTGAGCAATGGGGCACCATTTTTTATGGTAACCTGTGAGGACTTTCCCATGGACAGGATGTGTCTGTTTTCAGGAACAACACAGACCTCCAAAACACCCAGGGGCACACGTGTTATGGAGCACTGGGAGAAACAGCCAGGAACTTCTGTTGGGGTGTTGTCTTCTGACAGGTGAAAACCAAGTAAAACTGAGCCATTTTCTTCCTTCTTTCCTATTACTCAGCAAAAGCAAACTGGATTTCTGCAGTGATTGTTTCTCATTTAATCTGTCCTGGTTCCTAAAGCTTTAATTAAGGCCTGCTGGGGTCTCATAGGATGCTCACTGTTACTTCTGAAGAGTCCTAATGCATTTCCAGACTCAGACCAAAAAAATGCTGAAATGAGGAAACTCAGGCTGCAACCTGATGGGATTTCAGCTGTCAGGACCAGAGAAGGGGACCCTTCTTTGTAAGAGACTCTGTTATGAGTGTCAAGTTCTGCCTGCAAAAGGGCATGGCCAGAGCTCAGTTCTGTGTGACTGATGCCTTCAAAATGAAGAGAGACCCTGGCTGAGGGGACACAAGAACCGATGGACTCAGCGAACAGGGAATAATTCAAGGCTTAAAAGAACCTCTCAGATCATTCTGAGCTCCTGCAGTGCCCATAGCAGGAAATCAGTCAGTGCTTGTTGTACAAACCATGCTGATCTCTCCAGAACTTCCTTCTACATCCACTTTTGGCTAGAGGACAATCCACTGTCCCTTTGGGGCAGGGAATGCAGTGGCTCCTTTGGTAGGTTATCTCAGTATTTAATCTTAAAATGGGTTTTTAAAATAATTTCCCTCTATTTCTCACTTGTATTTGTCTATGTTCACTTTCTAGGAAGCAGCAACTTTGCTGTAAGAAAGGCCTGAGCAGGATACACTGCAGTGTTGGATCATGTTCATTAGTCCATTAAAGGCAAGATTTTCCACATTTTATGCCATCCACAGCTTTGATTTTGACAGTGAAGTCTTGGAGGAACCTTGAGCTGTGTTACCACAAAGTGCCAAGCCTGGGCACTTCCAGCCTGAAGTGCCTCTAACCTGCTGTGAGATTCCTCCAGTCCCTCCCAGACCATCTCCAGTGTTCCCTTAGGAAATGACTCACAGCTCATTATTTGAGCCTTCCCTGATTCTGTAGAGCTGTAGAACTTCCTGACTCATCCCATGGAGAAGATCACATTCCTTCCCTCTGTGCTGGTCTGCAGACTGAGAGCTGGTGCCATGCCCCCACCCCAGTGGATGAAACATTGGAAATTCCCCCCCTTTCCCCATGCACAGGGAGCCCTGGGATCACTCTCCTCTTGATTTTTTCCTAATGGGCCCATCTAAATGTCATAACCAAGCTGAAGGCCTCGCACTGATCCATCAAGTGGAAGAATTGCACCGAGATTGAGTGACCACAAACAAGGCCATCACAGTGAATGTTCCCTCCACGGAGGCATCAGCAGGGGGAACTGTCAGCTGAAATGCCTCCAAGCATTTTAAAACCCAAAGAGCTGCGTGTTTTCATCTTCATAACCAGCCTTGCATGATGCATCCAAGCTACTGTTTATTACCCTGGCAAGAGCAATCTACTGCAGTCTCAACAAATGTAAAACAGACTGGCTTTTCCTACTTTTTTGGTGGGTTTTGTTTTTTTTTTCTTTTGTTTTCATTTTTTCCCTTTTCCCTTTTCATAAAAGCAATAAACCCTGAATAATCTCAACATCACCATTGGCTTTATTGGTTAATCAAAAGCCTTTTTTCCCCCCTTCTGAGCCTAAGCCAAGCTCTTAACTCCATATTTAATGGGCAGATATTTTCTCCAAATGCTCTTTTCTCATTTTCATAAGGTAACTATGCAATGGATAATGGCTTCTTTTTCCTGTTGAAGTGGGCTCTTTATCTACCTATTGGTTCCAGCTGATATAAAACCCTCCTTTTCAAGATGTGTAGACAGACAATATTCCTAAGTGGGACACTGGCTGCATCTGTCCTCAAAACCTCTCCACTGTCTGCTTTTTTCTACAACCCATATGAAAATATTGGAATTGTTGCCCATGAATAATTTTTTGTATAATTATAATTACTTTATCTCTGCATTTATTTATTTATTTATACCTGGATTTTTATTTTTTTTTGCTTAAGTTCTAGTGAATATCCATCACCAGGCCTGAAAAGACCAAGCTCCATCCTTCTTGGTGAGGAGGGGCCACCTCAAATGACCCATCTGCCACTTGAATGTCACCAGCCCCGTGGTGGGTGAGTTCACAGTGGGTGCCAACACCACAGGGTGGGCTCTGGGTGCAACATTTTACAACAGAGCAGGATGAAACAGGGAAAAGCTCTTCTAGACAGACATTCCCAACAAGCAAATTCTGTGCTGGACATGGAGTTTTTGGGAGGAAGGGGTTGGATAAGGGCCCTTCCTGCTACTTCAAATGTTGGGTCCCCACTCAGCTCCTTGCACCAGTTTCTTTTACTCTCTTCCCTTGGTCCCACCAAAGCCACCCATGAAACTGTGAAAAAACATAAGAAAAAACCACTGGGACGTTCTTAAAAAGAGAATTGCAGGGATAAGTCCCCCAGCCTGGAGAGCTGTGCCACTGCTCTGCTCTCTGCACTGAGCACACCCACCCCCAAACCTCCTTCCAGCTTGGTCTGCCTGACCCACATCCTGGGAATTCTAGGCTCCAAACTGTCTGACTCAGGCTTCCAGAGGCAAGGAGAATATCTGCACTCTAGGCAGCTTCAGAAGCACTCGCCTTCTGCGAAAGAGCACTTCATAAATGGATGTTTTTCACTCACAGATTATTTTTTTTTTTATCTCCCATGCTTGTGTTTTTTTCTGAGCTCATTACTGGCTTGGCTGTTAATCCCTTCCACGACTCTATCCCTCATCTTCAGGGGCAGTTTAACAGTCCCTCTGCCTGTGAAAGGGCCTTCAGATCTGGGATCACAAAGCATTAATTATGGATCTGCAGTATCAACTCCGTGCCACTTGCTACATTCACGAGCTGCCAGAAATCAATGGGAAGTTTGCAAGAACTGCTGGCAGTGATTTAAGGCTCCTTCACAAGGAGGAGTTGGGAAACCTCTGCATGACTTTTGGAAGAGAGGTCTGGTGCATTGGAGGTCACTGATGGCTTGTGATACCATTATTTCTAGGGGAAAGTTTGGCTTTCCACTAACCAGCTCACTTGTGGGGTTGTCTTTGCACTTGAGAATCCAGGGATGAGCAAATCCTTGGATCTGACCCCAGGCAGCAGCATCCTGACCATGTGAAAATGTGGCTTCACTACACCAGCAGAAATGGCCTAAAAATGCTCTGGCCTTGCCCCTTCCTCCCTCAGAGCAAGTCCTTGGTGTCAGTCTGGCTCTTGCACAACACCTCAGTGTGCCAGTCCATCCTATAAGAGGAATGAAATAAACTCAGCTGAGAAAATATTGAGTTTCTGGCAGATTAATGTCTTGAACTGGTCCAACACAGGTCCAGATAAGCATCCACACCTGATCAGAGGAAAGTAAACCTGTTAACAATTTTTTATTATTATTTATTGTTGTTGTGTCCCAGTGCTGACTGAAGTCCTCATGCAGCCCCTCCTGCCTTGTGCAAAATCCTGCCTGAACACTTCCCAAACTCCAATCCCAGCTCCCAAAGAGAGCTCACAGCCCTCCCAGGTCACACTGGGAAAGGTTTTACAGCCTGTGCACAGCAAGGTAAAAAGCTAATGGTAAATGCAGAACCAGAGAACAAGTCTCGTGCATCCCCACCATCCTTGTCCTGTTCCCAAGGCTGGGAGGAGGTGGAGGAAGGTGCAGGAGGGTGGTGGAGGAAGGTGCTCGATGGTGGCAGGAGATGCTCTGTGGGGTCTGGCCCAGAGCTGCTGCCCCAGAGAGAGCAGTGAGTGACCCACAGACACAGCAGGGCACAACCCTTGGGGCACCTGTGCCAAAGTGGGCACCAAACACAGAGGGTTCTGCTGCCCTCTCCTGCCGGGCCCACCACCCACCTTCCTCCTTGCCCAAGCCAAGGGGGAGCAGGGTCTTGGTCCCAGACGCCCACGTCCCTTGGCTGTGAAGCTCCCAGGAGGGACATTCCTCCAAGGTCTGCTGCACACAAAGCCACCACGGCCTTAGCTTAGCAGCTGGGACAAAGCAGGGGCTGAGCAACAGGAACCCCTTGGGTGCAGCCTGAAAAAGGGGGGGATTCTGCTGCAAAAAGGCTCCATTTGATGAAGACTTTGCTTGCAGCAAGGAAACAAGGTCCCAGCTTCTGTCCAGCCTGGCTTTCTCCTCCTCACAGGGTGTAGGGACAGGTTCAGCTGCCCTCTGAGTGTTTCCAGCCCTAGGGAAGGGCCGGAATCTTTCAGGAGGAGGCTGAATTTCTGGGTGGGGGAAGCCAGCACCTCCTGGCTGGCTGTGCTCAGCTGCAGCGCATTGCTGCCATCGTGAGTCCAGAGGTGTGGGCTGTTCACAGGGAACAGAGGCACCAGGACACCTGTGAAAATCGTCTGAATAACTCCCCGGAGCAGGGACTCCTTTCACTTCACTCCTGGGGAAAGGGCCTGCAAGAAAAGCCTCATTCTAAAGGCAAAGGATGCAGGAAGGTTTTTACCTGTGCATCATCTTTGCCTAAGTCCTCCCTAACGCAGGCTCTGAACTGCCCTGGCCTGGTTGAAATGCCCCAAGGAGCAACAGAGGCTGTCCCACCATCCAGAATAAACCTCTAGGCAGCATTGCTGGTATCCCAGAGTTTCACCAAACAGTTTTCCCCTGTTCTTGAGGAGGGAGGGATTCCCTGTGTGGAAGAGCTTCCCCAGCCCTTCCCATCCTTGCTGTGCTGTCTCTGATCTCAGCTCCCAAACCAGTTCCTCCAGGCCGTTCTCTTCTCCCGTGTCCCCTCCTGCTCATCATTGTCCCTCTGTCTGGGGACAGTCTGTGGGGAAGCACAGGGGTCCAGCTACTGTGGGGGAATCCAGAGCCTCTGAAAAATCAACACATCCTGAACTCCCCTGATTTAAGAGGCCTTTGGAACAGCAACGGCAGTGCTGTGTCTGTGGCACGGAAAGGAAGGGAAATCTGAAAAGCCTTTAGTATCTGTTTCTGCTTTTAACAGCATTGTTTCAATAAATATGCATTCTTCTCCTTGCTTTTTCAATCCTGAGGAGGAGCAGGGTGGCATGAAGATTTTCCCTCCGTGGGGGAACGTTCCTCTGGGAGGTCAAAGGCAGAAGCTCCTGATTCCATCCCAGCCCTTAACAAGGAGCCAGGGTGTTTGGTTTGTAGCAAAAGTGCTTTTCCTCTCAAGCATCCCACGGGCCTTCCAGCTACATGCAGGTAAATGAAGAGTGCAAATTAAACCAGGGCTAAGAAAAAAAAATCCTCCACCCCTAAATATTAGTCCCTTCACGCTTCTCAGTGTTCAATATTGCACCCTCATCAGTTTTCCAGTCACCTGTGGTATCTTTCAGGAGTGTGAGGCACATACAAACAGGATAGGAGAGACCAAAATTATTCCTAATGCAAAAATCAAATGGGGAGAAATCATAACCTTTCATATCAGTCTCAGACACCATAAGAAAGCACCAAAAAAAGGATTTAATTCAGTTCTGCCTTTCGTTCAGGAGCAGCCCTTAAACATAAGCACTACCTGTGCTGATTTACCTGGGAACATCAATTAAGCACACTGATTTCCTGTTTGCCTATTAATCCAATTACTTCCTTAGACAGAAGGGTTTTAGTGAGGGAGCCTTGAGAGGTTCAGTGCAGATAAAGCTGGAAAAGCTCACATGCATTAATGACATGTAACCACTGTTCAGGAGGCAGCTGCTGAGGGAAAACCTCAAACCAAAGAGCAGATCCTGCCCCCAGCACAGACGTGGGGCTGGTACCATCCCGTGGCTCTGCAGGGAAGTGAACATTCCCTGCTGAGCTGTGAAAGGATTCAGGAGGTCTTTCTTCCACACTCTCACTGGGATACTCCATATTTACCCATGGAAACCTCCAAGTAAAGCATCACTCTGGTTCCTATCAAAAAATCATGTCTGGGAGGCATTTCCTGAGGCACTTGAGCTTAAAGGCAAAGCCACCAGTCTGGTGGCTGATGACTCTCATGGCTTTCTGGAAGCCTCTGCTTCTGGAGTCATGAGAATATTTTCAGAATTTCAGAGTTTAATTTTTTAAAATTTATCTTCTAGTTTTTGCTCTTGTGGCTGTAGAATCATGGAATGGTTTGGGTTGGAAGGGACCTTAAAGATCATCCACTTCCAACCCCCTGCCATGGGCAGGGACACCTCCCACTATCCCAGTTTGCTCCAAGCCCTGTCCAGCCTGGTCTTGGACACTTCCAGGGATCCTGGGGCACCCTGTGCCAGGGCCTCACCACCCTCACAGGGAAAAATTTCTTCCCAATATCTAATCTGAATCTGCCTTCTTTCACTTTAAAATCATTGTCCCTTTTCCTGTTGCTCCATACCCATATAAAAAATGGGCCCTCTTCTTCCATTCAATCCTTTAAGTTATGGTGAAAGGCTGGGAATTTCAATATTTACATAGGTAAAGGTTAGGTATTAAACACCGATAGTTTTTGGGTTCCAGAGCAGAGGATGTTGCTCTCCTTTAGCCAGAAATCCCACTGAGTGGTTGCTCCTACCAAAATCCCAGAGTGTCACTTGGTTCCTTCCCTCCCACATGTGGGACTTGAGGTTCCCTGCCACAAAGGGGTTCCTGGCCAGGAAATTCCCTCAGGCCTCATGACAAGGAATTTGACTGCCTGGAAGCATTAGGACTTCTTTAATCATGGCAGCCCAGCAACCTTCTCCCACCTTACAAAACACCTGGCAAAATATCCCCGTTACTACAACGTGGATCTGCTCCCCCAGCTGTGTCTGACACGAGGTCCCAGAGCAGGAAAGAGGCTTTAAATGCACGTGGGGAGAGTGGGGAGGGGACATCAGGGGGTGTCCCCCACAGGGCATGAGACTCAACTGCCTTTGAAAGTCAACCTGAGCAGCTGTTTAGCTCCAGCAGCCGATTTTTCCCTCTTGCTTGCACTTTCCTGGAGTGTTTGGTGTGTCTCGGCAGAGAGCTTTTATTGCTGAGATGGTTACTTCAGCCTTGTCTCAATTTGCTTTTAGACTAACAAGCAATGTAGCTGCAAATTAAAAATATGGAAAACAACAATAACCAAAGCTCTGCCTCTCTCCCCATCCCTCCTCCCTCTCAAGAGGATGCTGAAAGATTGAAAAGTGAGTCACTGAAAGACCTTTCTAGGTCGCAGAGACCTTTTTCTAATGCGCTGGGAATAGAGGAAGGAAGGGTTTGTGATTGCTGGGCAGGGACCTGGGCTCAGATCCTCACTTGGCTACAGACTCACAGTGTATTTTGCATCTATTAATTACAGAACTCCAGGGGATTAATTTATACAAAATGGGTAAACGATTCCCCTCTTTCCTGTCTGGCTGCTCAATTTAGAAGGTCAAGTCTTTGGGGCACAGATTGCCTTTTTGGGGAGAGTACAGCCCCAGGTACCCATCAACAGGCTGTAAATCACAGCCACAACGAGCAGCATGAACTACAAGAGCATAAAACACCATCCCCCTGGCCCCAAACCCACCATTCTTCATCATTTCAGCCAAAAGAAATTTCACTTTTTGGCATTGTGATCACAATGCTTGTAAGTGGGGTGGTTGAACTATTTTTGGGAAAGGCTCTTCCCTGAGGGAGCAAAATCGTGGTATCTAAAGGAAGATCATGTTTTGAGCACAGACTGTTCTTCAAGTCTGAAACAGAAATTATGAACTCAAGGAAAGACCCAGTTGGGTTCCATTTTTGGTAGAGAAGGGAGAGAATTTGAAGCTACAAATCCTGACTTCAGGTCAGCTTTCCATCCCTGCAGAACCAAACTTTGGCCAAATGGGAACGACCAAGGGAACATCAGATGAGCATAAGATGGGTGTGGGTTGGACACAGGAAGTGGGATTACTTAGGAAAAACATGAAAGGCATTAACAGGTTAATGGGCAGGAGTGTGGAGTTAAAACATTGGATGGCTGGGAAAAGCTCCCTAAACAGCCTCTTGCATATGTGACTGTTTTCAAAGGGAAGTGCTGGAAGCAGCTGTTCCTAGAGATATTTTCGACTTTGGGGAGGCCAAACACCAAACGTGGTGAAGGGAATATTTGCATTAGCAGGGAGGGGCAGCTCTTTCCCAAGTGTTATTTTTCTGCTCTGCTCCTCTCGCAGTGACATTTTCTCCCTCCTTGGCTTTGAACTCTGTGACACAGCAGACACCCCACTGTGCAGAGGAACATCCCCAGGGACATTCCCAACCTTCCACATCCCTCAGAAGTGGAATTTGCACCATGCTGGGCCTCAGGACAGCGTCACTCTTGGGCTGGGCCCTGGAGATTGCAGAGGGTTCTACAGCCTCTGTTCTCTGCACCATAGCAAAGGCCAGAGAAGCTGAAGAACAAGCACCACAGAATGGTTTGGTTTGGAGGAACCAACCATCCAGTTCCAATCCCAATCCAGTTAAAGACCATCCAGTTCCAATCCCCTGCCATGGGCAGGGACACCTTCCCCTATTCCAGGCTGCTCCAAGCCCTGTCCAGCCAGGCCTTGGAGATCCAGGGGCAGCCACAGCTGCTCTGGGCACCCTGTGCCAGGGCCTCCCCACCCTCACAGGGAAGAATTTCTACCCAATACCTAACCCAAACCTACCCTCTGTCAGTTTGAAGCCATTCCTCTTTGTCCTGTCCTCCAGACCTTTCTCCAAAGTCTATCTCCAGCTCTCCTGGATCCCTTTTAGGCACTGGAAGGGGCTCTAAGTTCTCCCTGGAGCCTTCTCTTCTCCAGGTTGAAATCTCCAAGGCTCTCAGCCTGTTTTATAGCAAAGGCTCTCCAGCCCTGTGTTCAACTTAGTGGTTTTCTCTGGACTTGTTCCACCAGGTAAAAAGGTTCCTTCTTGTACTGAGGCCCAAGAGCTGGATGCAGAGATGCCTCTGAAGGGGATCCCAATGAAAATGTTAGAGAGAAAGGGAAATCTGGGAGAACAGAAAACATTTTCAAATCTTTCTTGTGCACACTCACTGCACAACCAGTGCTGTGCTCAGCGCTCCCACTTCAGCATTTCCTCTCAGGAGGAGGGCATAGGTTTTTGAGCCCTGACTAACTCTCTGTGTCACAAAGAAGGAGCACTTCTGTTTTTCTGACATGTTGACTGAGACACAGAGCACTGAACTCATGTTCTGAAGCAGTTTCTCTCCAAATCTCAGCATCAAATGGGATCAGCAAACAGAGGTTAAAGGGACTTGGAGATTATCTAAACCCTCCCCTCTGCTCAAAGCCGAGGCCCTCTATGCCTCTGTTATTCCCAGCCATTCCCAATATCAGTTGTTTATTGCTTTTAGAAGATCTAGTGTTAAAAGTCTCCAACTCTCCTGCATTTCCCCCCCTATTCCTGGATTTTAATTGTTAGATGAGCAGCAGGTGCATTTCCTCTCACTTCTGTATTTCTCTGTTCTTCTGGAGGACAGAAAAAAACCAACAAGAGGCACAAGGTTTCTTAATTGCCCAAAGATGCCACTGACAAATTGGTTAGTTTTTACTGACTCTCAGTTTCACTGCCGTGGGCTTTTTTTTTTTCCTACAGAAGAAAAGGCCACGCTAGAGGAATATTTATGAGCCTGCACAATGGGGAAATGGCTTGTAAAAGTATCTACAGCAAAGCACAGCACAGACATGTCTATTTGCTAAGGAGCAGGACCAAGTTACTGAATCTGAGGAGCCACTGATGTATGCAGTAATAGAGTGAAATCAAGCTCCAGAATAAAATGTGCAGTCAGGCAGAGACCCAAATGAAATGCCATTGCGGGATACAAATGAAAAATTATCAAAGGATAAAATGAAACCCATCAAAACACAATGTCCTTCACTTTGTTGTTTTTATTCTAATTCAGAAACATTCGGGTTTCATCTCCAGCCAGGCCCTAAACAGAGGCAGACTTGCATGTTGTATTTCAGGCATTCTTTCCTCACTCTTTTGTTCTTCTTTTTCTCTTTTTAATTCAATATTTTTAAAGCAAATCCTAAAAAGGAAAAATTAATTCTGCCTTTGTTTCTAATCTGAGCAGTTTGCCCTTTGCCTGCAGGCTCTGCCCTCAAACTCCAGCCCATATTCTGACCTTGCTCCTTGACCTCCCACATCCCTGTGGCTTTGCCTTGAGCATCCTGGTGTTAAGACCAGAGCCTGGCTTGGGACAGGAGTGTCTGTGTAAGAGAGATATCCAGGTTTTCTTTCCTTAGAGGACAATCCACCTGGTCCCTATTATCTTTTTCTCCTCCTCCCTCCATCAGTACAATGTTTAAAAAGTGTAATTGCCCCAATTTTAAACACTCACAAGTGAGGTTTTTTTCCCTGGCCATGGATGCCAGCTGCATGGATCTTTTACTCACTGAATGGCCAAGTGCTCTGCTCTAAGAAATCACCTCCCTGCAGCCTCGAAGGGACTTCCAGGGAGGAATGCAGTGGCTTTTTACTCCATCATGCAGTGGCTTTTTACAGCATTATGCAGTGATTAGTCTGAACCCTTTATTGAAGCACAGGATTTCCAGGTCTGGGCACCAGCCCTGTAGTGCTGACAGACATTGCTGCTGACTCCCTGGGGCAAGGAGCAGAAAACTGGCTGTGTTGTACTAACAGAGAAGGCAAATTACTTCCTAGAGGTGATTTAAGTAATCAAGCACAGTCAGAAGGTGCAGATGTCCTTTCCTCTGTCTGTGCATCACCTGGGATGCAGACTGGGTGCAAGCCATGCTTGAAATGATGGCAAAGAGCTCTGGTTTGGGTACTTTTCATAGGTATTTGGGTCTGTGTTACAAATGTTACCTGCTGCACCTGCATGTGCTATTCCTGCTGGGTGTACCTTCAATCTCTGGTGTTGGTGAGCAAAACCAAAGAGTTTGTAGAGATTTAGAGGGCAGATTTAGACTGGATATCAGGAAGAAATTGTTCCCTGTGAGGGTGGTGAGGCCCTGGCACAGGATACCCAGAGAAGCTGTGGCTGCCTCTGGATTCCTGGAAGTGTCCAAGGCCAGGTTGGACAGGGCTTGGAGCAACCTGGGGTAGTGGGAGGTGTCCCTGCCCATGGCAGGGGGTGGAATGGGATGGGATTTAAGGTCCCTTCCAACCCCAACCATTCTGTGATTCCATGATTTCTATGGTTTGGGGCAAAAAAACCCTTCTGTTGTAGAATGTGGGGAGGTTTCCCAGACTGAGTGCTGAGAAAAGTCCAAAATTTGATGTCCATTAGACACAAGAAAACATTACAAGAATCTGATCAGCACATCTTGTTCCAACTCAGGCCAATCACACTTTAATTCACCACAGAAAATCACTGTTGAAATCCAGGCTTAGAATACGTGGAGTTATTTCCCATCAAGGTTTTATCCTCAGGGCATCCAGAAACATCACCCCAGAAAGTTCCCAACAGCCACCTCTCTTTAAACATGCTTCTTCAAATCTTATTTTTCCACAGTTGTTTCCTAACCCTTCTAGCTGAGACATTCAGATATTCTGCTCTTTTTGACCACACGGATCATTTCAAGCACATATTATTGCGTTGCTATGGTTATATTAGGATTGCAGTTTGCCTTTGTATTTGAGTCAAACCTGAAATGAGTTCTTCCTACATAACCAGTTTTCTAATATAGAGATATCACAATTGTGGGGGTTTTTTTTGTAGCCAGTATCAAACATCATTTCAACATTTCAATGTAATGAATGGGCTGATGTTGATGCAAAATTCAATCTACCCTCTGAAGGAAATTTTGTAATCAGTTAAAATTTGGCTGCTTAACTTCTAGATGAGTAAAATTAGAGAAGATGGATGCTGGTTGAAGCCCTGAAAATATTATATTTCCAAGAGAACACACTTTTGCAAGAGCATATATGATGTATCTTGAACTGTCATTGCAAAAAAAAGGAGTCAAACTATTTAAGCCCCTTTCATTTGGGTTGATTTCTTAATTAACACAAGTCCCAGTATTGGATTTGGGAGAAACATCAATTTTTGCCATAGATTAAAAATTCTGTTCCTTCTTGCTAAGGTGAAAATACTCACAGAAAGTAACTATGAGACTCCTGCAAACTCTCTGGAACAAAGCTGAAGGAAAACGTAGATTGGTAAAGCAATTTTGAAGACCAAAGATTAATCTGAGAGAAAGACACTGACAAAAACACAAAAACCTTTAAGAGTCTGGCTCAAAATTAAGGGTGTAAGATCAAATTTTAAGCACCTTTCTTGTACATCATCTTGGAAAGGGAAAGGAATACAGAGAGTTGTTCCCATCACAAAACCTTTACTCCTTGCCTGGCCAGCATCCTTCCATTGGGAATAGGAGATGCAAGGATATCCTGTTCCATCTGCCTGCCTGGAATTCATTATCCACCAGTTGCTGGGGTGGGATAGACCCAGCACCAGCCTGAGTTGCTGAGCAGGGCTGCTCCATCCCAGGATTTTTGGAGAATAACCCCTGGGGCTCCTGGGGACTCCTCTTTGTGCTCGAGGGTGGGCAGGCCCTGGCACAGGGTGCCCAGAGAAGCTGTGGATGCCCCTGGATCCCTGGCAGTGCCCAAGGCCAGGCTGGATGGGCTTGGAGCAGCCTGGGACAGTGGGAGGTGTCCCTGCCCATGGCAGGGGGTTGGAGTGAGATGATCTTTAAGGTCCTGTCCAACCCAAATCATTCCATTTTTCCCTGATGAGTGTGCAGTGCAGAACCCCAGAGCTCCTTCTCTTCCATCATTCCAGCTCTGGGCTGTCCAACACCACCACCTCCCATCCCAGCCTCTCTCCAGGCCCTCTTTGGGGATCAGCCTGAATTGTGGGGATATAAAATAGGGGCTGTAAGGCAGCGCTGCTTTATTCCTTCCCCCATCTCCCCCTCCTCCTCCTCCTCAGGCTGCGTGAACACCCAGCACGGATGCACGGGCTTCTCCTGCCCTCAGCTGGCTGCTCCCCGCAGTGCTAAGTGCCCGGTTTTCCAAAATCCCAGCCGCCTCCAAGTCGGGAAGGAGAGGGGATTTCACCTCAGCATCCCTCAAGCATCGTTTGATGCCGCCCCTCTCTCCAAAGCCGATGGACAGAGGCACAGCCAGACCTGGGAGCAGCTGAGCAGAGGAAGGCTGAGCTTTCCTGGTGGTCTGGGTTAACTCTTCATTTCAGTGTCACATCAGGCAGGGAAAGCACTGGAAATGCAGGAAGGGCTTAGAAGACAGAGGTCTGATTTGTAAAATGTTGATGGTAAACAAGGAAAGAGTGATTTATCCTTGATAAGGGGGTGTGAGGTGTGGGCTCCCAGGACACGGGGCAATAAAATGTGTGGGATCAATGCCGTGGCAAGAGGAAAGGGAAAATTCCTTCCACAAAAAAAGATAGTTAATGAAATGAGTGACTGTGGCATTGCAATCATAACACTACAGAATGCCCCGAGTTGGAAAGGACCTACAATATCATCCAATCTGATTCCTGGCCCTGCACAGGACATCCCAAAAATCCCACCCTCTCCAAACACTCCTGGAGCTCTGGTAGCCTTGGGACTGTGCCCATTCCCTGGGGAGCCTTTCCAGTCCCCCCCCACCCTCTGGGGGAAGAAACCTTTCCTGATCTCCAGCCCAAATCTCCCCTGGCACAGCTGCAGCTGCTCCCTCAGGTAACATCCCTCAGACCATAACTGCATTTATAAATGCTCTTATTTAATGTCACCATGATGTCATGGGACGGAGAGGACATGGTGTACCCTCCTGCCTGCTCGTGGGTCCACGTGGAAATGAGTTTAATGATTAAAAAGTGTCTTAGAGGTGCTTTTATAAGAGCAGATTTCCAGGAAAATGGAGGTGCCATTCAGGTGGGTTTTGCCGTGCTGGGTGGTTTAGAGAACTTGCCAACTTTTGTTTCTGCAATAAAGCTTTGCATGGGTTGTGAGCACTGTGAACTCAACAGAGCCAAAAATCAATAATTACACCATCTTCAAACAAGCTCCTCAGGGCTCATTTGTTTTCCTCAAAGATCTTGGGGCAAGCCTTTCCCCTGTGCCTCAGTTTCCCTCCCCTGTGAAGGTGTTGTTCTGCTTCTCTTATGTGCACACCAGGGTAACCAGTGGAGACCTGGCCTGGCCCTGCCATTTCTAAGGCCTTTGGTGCCTTCTCCAGATGTGCAATGGATAGAGGCTCATCCCTGGCTGGTTCCTCATTTCTACAGAGGAGAACGGATGTGTTTTCCTCCTACACAGACCTCAGCTGGATCAGCCACAGCAGAGGCTGACACAGAAGGGTCCCTGCACTCAGCTGTGTTGTTTCTTCATCCCATCTACCCCCACCAGGGATCTCTGCAAAGGAGAAGGAACTTTGCTGTGCGAGAAGCAGCTGAGATCCCTCCCTACAGCTTCCCAGTCTGGGATTGTCACCAAGGAGAGTGAGGCCTGAAGAGGCCACCTAAAACAGAAACTAGGCAAGAATAAGGGAATAAAGGTTGGTATTTATTTGAAAGGCCTTCAAAGGTACGCCCTGGGGAGACAGAGGCCACTGCCAAGATGGACCCCAAGATGGACAACAGGTCAGGAGTTCTTCACACTTTTATAAGTTTGGTTCATTTGCATATCAGGGTTAATTCTCCAATTAAAGCTTCAATCAATGATATAGTTTCCCCAAGCTCACCTGCCTCTTAAGATGTTGGTTTACACAATCTGGGCCAATGACAATCTGGGTGTCCTTGCAGAGCAGGCCTGGAGAGGCTTTGCTTTGCCTCCCTGGCATGAGAGAGCAGAAGTGGACAGGCCACTAGAGACTTCCAAGTTACACACTGGGCAGTGCAGGATGTAAATAAATATAAAAGTTAAAGCCATGTCCATCAGTACACAAGGGGCCAGGGGTTATAGGCAGGAGTGGCTGCCACCAGTTGTCCTACAGTTGTGTCCCTGGTCCCCTCTGACAGCACCTCCTGCTCTTCTGGAGATCTCACAGCTGCAAGTGAAGGGAGAAAACTTGAAGATGTCCTTGGGGAAAGCATGGCAGGAGGGGGCTGCTGAGGAGGGGAACAAAAGCTGCTCCACCTTGATAAGCAAAAATACTGCCTGGGGATGCCATGAGCATCAGCTTGGTGGGGACACAGCTGAGTTTTCTCCAAACCAAGGCTCCTCAGGAGCATTTTCTTCCCTGTGAGGATGGTGAAGCCCTGGCACAGGTTGCCCAGAGAAGCTGTGGCTGGCCCTGGAAGTGTCCAAGGCCAGGTTGGACGGGGCTTTGAGATGGAGCTTTGAAGGTGTCCCTGCCCATGGCAGGAACTTGGAACTGGCTCTTTTAAGGTCCCTTCCAAGCCAAACTGTTCTGTGGTTCTGTGGGCTTTGGAGGTTTTTCCTATGTCTATTTTCAAGAGTACAGCAGGGCATAGCGAGGTACCAGCAAAGGCAGAGGTTGCACAGGACATTCAATTCCTTTGGGAAAAAAACCCAAACCTGTGACATGAGCAAGTTACTTCATCAGAGGCACCTGCTGAGATATGATCTTGCTTTGCTTAGGGAAAATCCTCTGATGTTTTTGTTTGTGGTTTGGGGGTTTTTGCTGTTGGATTTTTCTTTGGTTTTAATCTGACCAACACTAATTCAGAGTGTTTCTTTCCTAGATTAACTTTGGGAGAAGTCTATTCCTTCACTCACCTCTTGAATCCCCAGTGCCTCTGGCTGGAATGCAAATGCCACCAGGGAATGCCCCTCCAGGGTTTATCTTTCCCAGGGAATCCCCAGAACTTGAGAAACCCAGATGTTAGAAAAGGTTGTTTTGTTAAATCTACCACGCGAGGGCAGCCTCTTCCACCGTCCCGTGTTAAAAATCCTCCCAAATCCAGGATAAAAGGCTCTTTAGTTCGTTTGAAGTCCCTTGGTGATAATATTGTGGTGGTGACACCAGCTGCCGGATGATTTTCAACGAGAGATGTACAAACAGTTGGGCTCGATGATATTAAAAGTGCCTTCCAACCTAAGTGATTCTATTATTCTATGAAATACTGTTCTATTATATTAAAAAAAAAAAAAAAAAAAATCATCACAGGTCTTCCAAAAGGGATGCCTGGAGCTACAGGAACATTGCTTAAGGACAGGGTTGAAAGTACTCCCACACCTCAAACTGTGACCACCGAAAGCACGGGGTTAAAACAAACATAATGACTGTAATGACTGATGAGTCCTGTGTGTGTAACGCTGAGTTCCTGGGCAGGTCATCCCCAGCAGGCACAAACCTCATTCCTCTGGCTCTTGCATCAAGGGCCACCACGTACAGCAGACAAATAAACGCTGATTTTTGCAGCCCACAGGCAGCAGCAGCAGATTTATCAGCCACTGTTTGATGGAGTCACTGCTGCGTGGGGAGAGGACATCCCACTGAAGGCGCTGAATTACACACATATTTTGCCCTGGGTTGTGTCCTCTTCTTGATTTGTGCCCTCACAAGCCAGTGGAGGTAACAGAGCTGCTTTGCCAGAGCAGGGAGCAGGAGGAAGAGCCAGAGTGGTTTCTTCCAGTGGTTGCAGCAGTGCTAAAACCCTGCTGTGTCCGAGCTGGCAGCTCTGGGTGTGGATGCCAGCCCTGCAGTCAGAATCTCTGGAGAGAGGAGGAATAGCAGTGACTATCATTAAGTGAATTTACTTCTGTGATCACTCCTTAAGGACTGGTCCCAGATTTCTCCCTGGGGTGCCTTTAAAGAATTTTATGAAGGGTTATGCTTAAGCTCTGTGCATGGGATTAGCCTCTGGAAGATTTCTTCCTTCCCCTCTCCAGACAGAAATGGTGTTTTCCCATGGACTGGGCCTTCATCTGGCAGAGCACTCAGCATCCTCCCAGGCTTGCCACAACCCAAACACTGCAGATTGGCCAAAAAGACCAGGGCCCAACCTGATGAACTATCAGAGCATCATTTGACAGCCTGTGGAAGCTGAATTTGTGCAGAAATCCAAGCCTTGAGCTTGATTCCCCAATGCCTCAGCTCTGCAGACTGTCCCAGCAAGTTAATCAGGAAGATTATCAATTTACACCCACTATGCTTGAACATGAGCAATTGACTATCAGAGCAGGAGTGAATTTGGCACCAGCCTTAACATATTAAGCAAATTAAGAGCTGGGATAAAAATCATTATATCTGACAGAGCAATTTGTGCATCAGAAGATGGTGTGCTTTTAATTCTTTGACAAGAAGGAGGGGGGTAGGGGGAGCATCCATTCTCTGCAAACCCAAAGATAACTGGGTGTGGTTTATTCTGGTGCCAACCCTTCCAAATAAGAAATAAATTATCAGGCAACTGCCACAGACAGATAAACATGCCAAAGAGGAATTGGCCGTTTATTGCAGAGAAATTCGTCCTGTTATCCTGGCACCACGCTGAGGGAAAATGTGGCCTGGGATAAAAGCAGGTTAACTCAGGACACCCCAGGAATGGTTTGTTCAGGCTGAAAGAAGAGCTGTGAAAACCTCTCTTACCTGACACTGTCATGGCTCGACCAGGTTAAAACCAGAGGGGCCCAGAGCATGGACAGATTTCTGGGGTGGGAGTAAAGGTTGAGTGATGGAAAGCTGAATATTGGCATGCCCTTTGATCCAGGCTGGAACCTCAAATGAGAGAGATGACACCCTGATTTCCACCTTACCTACCCTTCATCTGTGTGGGAGGACATTTGTCAGCCTGAATCACAGAATTCTAAAATCACAGAATGGTTTGGGTTGGAAGGGACCTTAAACCTCACCCAGTGCCACCCCCTGCCATGGGCAGGAACACCTTCCACTACCCCAGGTTGCTCCAAGCCCTGACCAACCTGGCCTTGGCCACTTCCAGGGATCCTGGGGCAGCCACAGCTTTGTTGGGCAACCTGTGCCAGGGCCTCACCACCCTCACAGCCAAGAATCTCTTCCAAATATCAAATCTAAATGTCTCATTTTAAAGTGTTCCCCTCTGCCCTGTTACTATCTGCCTGTGCCAAATCAGTCTCCCTCTTTTCATAAGCCCCCTTTAGATACAGCAAGCCCACACTGAGGTCTCCTCAAAGCCCTCTCTTCTCCATGCCCAACAACCTCAGTTCTCTCAGCCTGTCAAGATAAACATTGCACCTTTGTTTTAGCATTCTGGAAGCAAATTTCTACATAAGACCTGTCTACATTCATGGGTACCTCATGACATAGAATTAGTTCTTCAGGTTGAGGTAGATCAAGACAGAGCAAGTAAATTTGGAGTGAAAGGGGAAAAAAGCAAATTGATGAGTTACTATATCACCATCGTGAAGGACATGGAGGACAATTCATCAGCCTGCCCAGCAGAGCAGCTTCTAGACATCTTCTTTATTCCTCTGCCCTTTTTTCTGTCCCTTCAAGTCTGAGACCCCACTGAGGACTGCTTTGAGCCTACAGTGCCATGATAGAAAACTTCTGTGGGGCTCAAGGCAGAAGTGTCCTGTGACAAAGAGGACAGAGGACTCTGCCCTAGCAGCTCTCTGTGCTACCCTTTTGATTTAGGGGATGAAATAACCCAAAGCTGGCTCAGAGGTTAATGTTCTTTCTGCAGGGGTGGCAAGAAGCACAAGGGCTTTGATGAAAGGGGTCTCAGAGCCTCTGCAGTACCAGGTGCTTTGAAGGAGCAGAGCTGAGTCGGACAAGACACCAGCAAAGTTCAAACCAAGCTGCCCTGAGGGTTGGAGCTTCCCCTCAGCTCACAGTGATCTAAGAGGTCTGAGCTCCTCCTCAGGGGTTTTCTCTTGCATTCAGGACTTGTAAGATAAGGGACAGGCAGGGATGGCCAGGTGTAGAGCAGCTGCTGAGATGTGATGCTGGAAAGCAGAGGGCACTGCAGAGGGGGTGGGCAACCAGCTGTTCTGGTTTTCCAGCTCTGAATAATGATCTTGAAAAAATTCATTCCACCATTTTCAGACAGGCTGAGAGAGCTGGGGGTGTTCAGCCTGGAGAAGAAAAGGCTCCAGGAAGTACTTAGAGCCCCTTCCAGTGCCTAAAGGAGCTCCAGGAGATCTGGAGAGGGACTTTGGACAAGAGATGGAGGGACAGGACATGGGGGAGCAGCTCCATGCTCTCAGAGGCCTTTTCCAGCCTTAATGATTCTATGGTATGTGTGGCATGGGCATTGCCCAGACACTCACACTGCCTGGGAAGGGCTATCTGGAGGGTGCTGCTGATGTTGGCATGGTGGGATGGGGTCAGGAAGGGCCAGTTCCTGTTCTCTGGTGGACTGCAACCACTCCCAGATCTGCCTCCTCATGCCTGTCTGCTGAAACATCTCCATGGTTTTATAGAATCACAGAATGGTTTGGGTTGGAAGGGATGTTAAAGATCATCCATTTCCAACCCCTGCCATGGGCAGGGACACCTTCCACTATCCCAGGTTGCTCCAAGCTCTGTCCAACCTGGCCTTCAGCACTTCCAGGGATGGGAACCCACAACAAGCAAGCCAAGTTTTCCATTTTCATTCATCTCCTGACACCAAAGAAGCATTGACCATATTTCTGCTTTTATAGCCAACATCCTTCTCTTCCCCATGCTGGCTCCTTGGCTACATGAAGTCTGGGAGGAGAAAGGCTCTGGAGCTGCACTGCTTTAGGAAGTATCTAAAGCCCCTCCAAACCATCTCAAAGACACATTGAAGCCACACAGGCCTCAAGACAGATCTCCTTTTAAGAGAAGCTGGCTCACACTCCATGCCAAAGGAGATGGCAAATGAAGAAAGAAAAAAGCTTTGACTCCATAAACTCATAAATCACCAAAGTCCTGAAAGAGAAGGGAGGAAAAAAAAAAAAGGCAAGAACCCAACACAGCCTTTTTGGTGTGCAGATAAGCACAAAGTTTGGCAGGAAGGAGATTAGGGCTTTTTTCCAGTGTGCCTTGCAGTTGATAATTCCCACAGCAACAGAGCCCCAGGCTGCAAACAGCCACACGTGTTCCCTGCAGAAAATGGGAGAGAGCAGAGGGGCAGAGGGGCAGGGCAGGGGACAGCTCATGATCAACTCTGCAGACACCAAGGGAAGGTCCTGACTGATCCCCTCCATGCTCCTTCCTCTGGCAAAGCATTTTTGCTGTCTTTTCTCATTCAGAGTTTTTGGAAGGCCTGTGATGCTTCCTGGGAAACTCCAGCCTGACACTATCAGCTCCTGCCAGCAGCCAAGAGTCATTATGATTAATGACAGCAGAAAACTGTCAATGGCAGGCACGAAGAATTAAGTTGTCACTAACATTTAAAAATCAACGTTAGGCCATGGGAAGGATGGGGGAGGAAGATGATGGTTGTACTGTATCTGTAGCTTCTCACTCTCTCCACAGTTCTTCCTGGGGTGGCCTAAATCCATCCTGAAAAGGAATTTTTAAAAAATAATTTAATATAATAATATGATTATCAAAATATTTTTATAAGTAACATAAATTATTATCTTTCTAATTCATGCCTCGTGTCACCAGAGATCCCCAGGGTCCTGCCAGACACCAAACTGCTACTCAAAGGATGCACGGTGTTGTGTCACATCTGCCACTCCTGGATGGACAGTGGTGTACTGGTGGACACTGAAGGTGCTCTGGGACATCTCCAGTGACATCAGTTGTGTTCAGGTAGCTTGGTCAAGTCCCTGCATTTCTTCCTGGGATACAAACACTGGAGAGCCAAGTGAGGGAGAACAAATGTCACCCTGGTGCCAAGTGACAGGATGAGAGGAAATGGCCTCAAGTTGTACCAGGGGAGATTTAGGTTAAATATTGGGGGAAAAAAAAGGATGGAAAGAGTTGTAAAGGATTGGAAAAGCCTGCCCAGGGTAGTGGTGGTGTCACCATCCCTGGAAGTGTTCAAAACCATGTGGATGGGGTACTTGAGGACATGGTTTTGTGGTGAACACGGTGGTGATGCTGCGTTGATGGTTGGACTTGATGATCTTACCAATCTTTTCCAACCTAAATGATTCAATGAAATGGAAAGGACCAGGGATGGTGAATAAACACAGCAAAAAATTCAAGCAGAGTTGATTGGAAGGAGATACAGAGCAAAGTGTCCCCAGGCTCCATGAAACATCTTCCCACTGCTGGAAGATGCAAGAGGCCAAGGGAGAGGTAGCAAAAATCCTCTAAAACCAAGCATCTCTCCCCAGGCTGTAAGCTCAGGGCAGGGGAGATGGAGAAGACCTCATGGCTCCAAGGAAGATCTCATTGTGTACATCAAAGGTGAGAAGTGAAGCTGGAACTGCAGGAGTTTCTTTCTTCAAGAAAAGAAGGTGCTCCTCTCACTTCTGCAACTCTTTGTGCCTCCCACCCCCACAGAGAACACAGGAGGATGGACCCTCCAAAGCCCGTGCTCTCCATTCCCACATTCCCTGGCCATGGTGGAATTCCCACCCCTCCATCCCAGTGGCCTGAGGAAGCTTCATTCTGTCATTCCTCACATCCCTGACTTCCACAGGTGACAGATGAAGCAGAGACAGGGAAGGGGACTGCAAACAGGCCCTCCCCTTCCACAGTGGGGGGGATTTTCCTATCAGGAGCTGATCAAACTGGGGCAGAGTGCTGCTTCCCACAGCATTCCTTCAGGAGGGGTCTGTGGGAGCCGAGTGATGCAGCCAGAAGGGCGTGGTGGCCTCGGTGACAGCCACAGGCTGTGGGATGTCAGGTCACACTCCATCCCCGGAGCAATCCCAGCCCTCCACAAGGCACAGATGGCTCCTTTCCGTCATCTGACCTCATTGTTTAATCTGACCTGATCCGGTGCTCTAATCTAACGTCCTTTTTAATCACCACTACGGAGCTGGGATTGTTTCCCTGGGCTCCACCCTGAGTTCCTTCCCTCCGAGGGCGCACGCACAGCCCGGATCTATCCTCCATCTGGGGGGACACCCTCAGCTGACTCCTGTGTGGGGGCTGTGTGGGGGCTGCTCCCAGCTGACGTAGAGGAGATGCTGCTGCTCACAGCCAGCACTGCAATAAAAGGATATTTCCACTTTATGAAGTCAGCAGAAGTTTTTTCCTATGGCTGCTACAGGTCCCAAGGGTTTCTAAGACCCTTGACAATTTTTGATCTGTGCTTTTGTAGTGTTTGGGGACCTTTAACAAGTATCTGCTTGGTCACAAGGCTGTAATTACAGAATCACAGAATGGTTTGGGTTGGAAGGGACCTTAAAGCTCATCCATTTCCAACCCCTGCCATGGGCAGGGACACCTTCCACTGTCCCAGGTTGCTCCAAGTCCCATCCAGTCTGGCCTTGGACACTCCCAGGGATGGAACAGCCACACTTTTTCTGGGTTTGCATCATGACTCTGCATGACCTTGGTCAAGTCACTTGGCCTTGGTGGCAGCACCCAAACTTTTCCCACTTTCCTGCTCTGCATTGTATCCTGGTCCTGCTTTGGCTGTCAGTTCAGACAAAGGTATCCAGAGGTGATTCCCAGCCCGTTCTTGGGAGGTAGCAGAGAGGAGAGCCCCAGGGAAGCTGCAGTGGTCTCCAGCTGGGTGTTTGCAGATAAAACCTCCTCGCCTCAGTTCTCCCTCTTTGAAAGCCTCAGCCCAGCCTCTCCAGGTTGAAATCTGTGGATAGTGCAGCAAAGAAGAAATGGGCAGGCACAGAATGCAGCCAAGCACAGCTGCAGACACCGATGACTTCCAAATTTGTTCACCCAAATCAGGTCTCAGCCATGTGTAGGACTCACGGTGGTGCTGCCTGTACCCAGGAAAGCCACACACCCATCCTTCCCTACAGCCAGAAAGGGTTTATTCCACACAGCCCCCCCTGCCCACAGCCTCAGAGGGTGGGAAGGGTCCTGGAAGGGTCACACAGCCCATGACATCCCCTCAAGGCACGATCAGCTCTCCTCTGGCCCCGCTGACAGATGTTTGTGTAACCTGCCCTCGGAGACCTCCTGTAAAGGAAGGCCACGTCCTCCCCCCAGCCACCTCCTCCTGCTCTCTCCAGGGTAACTCCAAGGATTTTCCCAGGCTGTCCAAATTACACTGCATCCCCCCGAGCTGCAGAGAGCCCCTCTGCTCCCAGCTGCAGCTCTTTTCCCAGACTGAAGGAGTAGAAACAATTTGCTGCTACCTTTTCAGCACGGAAAATAAAAAAAAATCCATCCCAGGCTGTCTTTGCCTCGCATCAACACAGAGCCCCTAATTCACAGCCCTGTCAGCATCTGGGAGATGATGTGGCTCTGCCAGGGTCTGTCTGACAGCAGAAGTGCTCCCAGCTCTTGCTCTCTCACAGCACAGAGGGCCTGCAATCTGATGGTGAGAAATGAAAATAAAACATTTCCTCTTTTCTGTCCCTACCCCAGGCTACTCTGAGATGACACTTGCTCAGGTGCCTTGTTCCGCACACTTCGTCCCACTGTGGTCTCCCAAAACTTCTGTTTCAATAAATTTTGCCTCCACTTCTCTCTCCAAGCCCTCATGAAAGGTCACTGACAGCTCTGCTCTGTACTCCTGCAAGGAAGAGCCCTCAGGTGAACGTGGGTTTTGCACAGGGAAGATCCCACTTCCAAAACACCTCAGAGTTCTCCACCCTCCTTCCTTCCACCATGGATAATTTTTCCTCCAAGAATAAAGAAGTTGGCAAGTGGAAAGCAAATATTTATGCCCAGACTGATGGCTGGTGGTAAAGCTTGTGTCCAATCGAGATCCCTTTGGGATCTGGGTGTTGATCCCCATGTGCCTCTCAGGGGCAACATCCCCTCTTCCCTCTGTTTGTGTCACTGCCTATTTTAAAGACACTGCTGAGACCCTGCCCAAGAGGTTTATTTGCCTTCTGACAGGGAAATTGTCCTATTTTTGCCATTTTTCTCTGCAGTCAACTGTGCTACAACTGCAATGTAATTCTAGGAACTCCAAGACACACCATTATTGCAGCAGCTGGGGCTTTACATCCAAAACACACGTGATCAAATTGAAAGGCTTAGCAACACCAATTCTTCTATTTCCTCTGGTATTACATTGACTTTCTCACTGAAACAATTTTCACTGCAATATCCTACCAGTGCAACTGCTCCCAGATGCCTGAGCTTAGGCTGCAGATTTGGCTCTGAAGGCAGGCTTCACAAAATGCTCCTGGTGGTTTTCTGCAGAGCTTGGAAATCCTGGAAGGTTTCTTTTTTTGTGTGTCAAGTTCACTTTATTTGATTTGATAGGCTGAAAACAAAAACGAGATCTCTCAGCAGCCCTATTTAAATGTTATTTAAATGTGCTGTCACGCTGGCCACAGAGCTGCTTGAGAAATACTCACTCATCTGCCCCCTTGGAAAGCTGTGGCTTCCAGGAATGGCAGGCAGGAGGATGATTTCTTGGTGCAATGCACCAAGGGATTTAAATGCTATGTGCTCTTTTAGTTCTGAGACGCCGCCTAATTAAGGACTGAATAAACTTTGGGGATTATTTTGTAGCATAATCACTGTTTTGCAGGGACTGGTGCTCTGCCAGGACTGGCTGCATGGGTTACACCCTGGGCATTCAGGGAGCACAGGCATCTGGGGCCAGGTTCTGTTAAAGGTAGATGTACTTCATTTGCAGAGGGGATTTGTACCACTTGTTCATCTCTCAGCCCTGTGGCACACTTTATGTCCCAGATGTGGCAGGAAAAGCACAGTTTGTGTCCTAGATGAGGCAGGAAAGCTGTACTTAGTTAAATCAGAGAATTATGGGTTTGGGTTGGAAGGGACCTTCCAAATCCCTCTAGTCCAACCCCCTGCAATGGGCAGGGACATCTCCCACTAGACCAGGTTGGTCCAAGCCCTGTCCAATCTGTCCATAAATGTTTCCAGTTATGGGGCATCCACCACCTCTCTGGGCAACCTGTGACAGTGCTTTACCCTTCTCATTGTAAAAAATCCCTTACTTTTTTCTAAATTTAACCTCTTTTAGTATAAAACCACCACCCCTTGTCCTATCACCACAGATCCTGCTAAAAGCTCTGTTCTCCTCTCTCTTATAGGTCCCCTTTAGGCCCTGCAAGGGGCTCTGAGCTCTCCCTGGAGCCTTCTCCTCTCCAGATGAGCACCCCCAGCTCTCCCAGCCTGGCTCCAGAGCAGAGGTGCTCCAGCCCTTGGAGCAGCCCATGGCCTCCTCTGGACTCACTCCAGCAGGTCCATGTCTGATGTTGAGAAGCCCAGAGCTGAAGGCAGCTCTGCAGGTGAACAGAGCAGAGGGGGAAAATCCCCTCCCTGGCCCTGCTGCCAGGTTTGATGCAGCCCTGGACACAGAGTTCCCTGGGTGGAATGAGCAAACCCAGCCCTGCTCCCAGAAATCTCCTATTCCTGCCTTCTCCCATCTGATTCCAGGTCAGCCTGCCACTGCCACGCCATCCAAACGTGTTCCCCACACCTGGGCTTGTCCATGTTGGATGGACAACAGCCACGGGGCTCCTTCTCCTCCCTCTGAACCTCCTTCATGGCCTCAAATCATCTCCTAACCCACAGCAAATGTTTTTCTCTGCTCAGCCTCTTCCATCTCATCGTATCAGCTCTCCCATCGTGGTGTTTACGCTCTTCAAAGAACCCAAAGCCGTTATCCTATCTTCGCCTTAGTCATAATTTGGCCAGGACTTACACATTTCTTTCTCCTTTTATTTCCTAATCTGCCCTCTCAGGTCTCTCTCATCAGGAGACTGCTCTCACAGGCTGCTTGGGTTTCTCTGTTTATCTTGGAGCAGGAACAGCGTGGATTTTGCAAAGCTAGCTGTGAAGCAAGAGTCTTTCACACTCAACAAGCTCACGGGTGGCAAAGTGCCATGGCACAGCTGTGGAATGAAAAGGGATTAGAGGGGCTAAGTGGATGCCCCTGAGATGTAACCCTCAGTCCCTCAAGTCCCTTCTCCAGCTGAGGGACTGATGTGGGCTGTGCTGTCCCACCCTGATACAGCTCGGCCGGCAGGATCAGAGCACGGATCTTGGCAAGAAACTCCTGTGAAAACTTCATGAAAATCACATCTTGGGGCTGTAATGGGAGGGCAGTGTCTGCTCTGGAGACCCTGGGCTCCAGGATCTGGGCTCTCAGGGCCTGAGAAATGTGTCCTTTCCTGCGGCTTTCCTGAGTCTTTTCCTGAGCCTGGCACATCAGTTGATGGGGTTCTTCTCTGTCAGATGTGGGATCTGTCAGAGCAGGTCCAGAAGAGGTCACCAGGATGATTCAAGGGCTGGTGCTGTGGAGACAGAATGAGGAAGTTGGGGTTGTTCAGCCCAGAGAAGAGAAGGGTCGAGGGAGCCCTTGTTGTGGGCTTCCAGTACTTGAAAGGAGTTTATAAAAGAGGTGGAGAGGGACTTTCACAGTGCAGGTAGTGACAGCATGAGGGGGAACATTTTCAATCTAAAAGAGGAGAGATTCAGGTGTTAGGAAAAGATTCTTCACTCAGAGGGTGGTGAGTCCCTGGCACAGGGTGCCCAGAGAAGCTGTGGCTGCCCTGTCCCTGGGAGTGCCCAAGGCCAGGTTGGACAGGGATTGGAACAATTTGGGATACTGGAAGTTGTCCCTGCCCACGGCAGGGAGGGTTGAACCTGGATGACCTTTAGGTTCTTTCCAACCCAAACAGTTCCATGATGTCAACATGCAAACAGGCTGGAAGTCACAGCTCACCCCACTTGGGTCTGGCTGGTGGGACCCTTTTGGAGGGAAAGACGAGCAGTTATAGCAGGAGAGGAGGAGGGAATCAGTTGTGCAAGGATCTCTCCATGCACGAGAGATCACGGAATCGTAGGGTCATTTAGGCTGGAAAGGACCTCCAAGATCCTTGACTCCAACCATCAACACAGCGCTGCCAAGTCACCACTAAATCATGTCCCTAAGCACCACAGCTCCTAAATTTGGCAGGTCAGCTCACTGACTGGTGGGAAGAACATGGGAAAAAGGCTCTTCCCATTTTAAGATAAGGGTAGATCAAAGCCCAGAGGAGTTCATGAAATCAAATCGCTGCCAGAAAGCCCTGAACCATCACAGCCCTTGGGGCTTGGAATAAAGTTTTAGGCTTCTTGTGACATTCTTAGTGCTTTCTGTCCATGCAAACTGAAACCTCTCACTGTTCACAGCAAACTCTCTCAGGTTTGGAATGGATGGAAAAGTGAAATGAGAGTGAATGGTGTGTGGAGGTGCCCTCTCTCACCCTGCAGAGCAGTGACTTCTGGTGGCATCAGCACTGGGCACGGGCTTGGCATGGCTGTGCCATGCTGACAGGCCAACAAAAGTGGCAAAAACCAGCAGAAAGCTGGATTGGGAGAGGGTTAGGCTGGATATCAGGAAAAATTTCTTCCCCCAGATGGTGGTGGGGCACTGCCAGGGCTCCCCAGGGAACGGGCACATTCCCAAGGCTGCCAGAGCTCCAGGAGTGCTTGGACAACACTCTTAGGGATGCACAGGATGGGATTGTTGGGGTGTCTGTGCAGGGGCAAGAGCTGGACTGATGATGCTTAGGAGTCCCTTCCAACTCAGGATATTCTGTGATTCTATAAAACATCATTCCTGTAGACACTGTTCGTGTTCTAATCCTTGTAAAAATAAAGGCAGGCAGGGGAGCAATGTGATCCTGAGGGAAAAGCCAGGACAGGGTCATGGGATACCAGAAATCCCTCTCTTGGCTCACCATAGGCTTGTGTGGAGACTTTGGCCAACTCCACCACTTTTTTCCATTTTTGCCCCGCTTCCTTTTGTGTTGTTGCATTGGCAGTTCATGGGAGGGTTTCTCTGTGGGCGTGTGTGGGTGCCCACATGTGTGTGCAACATTCTGAGGTCTCTCAGTACAAAGGCAACATAAATTATATCGTGTCAAATTCTTGGAGTGGTGGTATTGGCGCTTTCCTCCCTCAGAGACTTTGCAAAAGAGCTACCTGTGAAATTAAATTAAACATTTCTTCTCCTGGGGTTTAAACAATACACTCCCTCTAAGTTGGGCTAAGGATTTCTTCATGCTGTACTACTTTATAGATTAATACAGTGCAGAAAATTAATTACCTTTTATTCACTACGACACTTTTATTTTTTCCCTTTGCAGACTTTAGATTTTCAATTTGCAAAGAAAACTGAGGGGGGATCGCAGGAAATCCCACGTATGTGAGGAATGCAATCTTACGATCTGGTTCCTGGTACCTGGCCTGCTCTGCTCCTGGGATCTGCTCTGCCTCCCCCAGCTGATAAGAGCACTGCTGGGCCTGCCTGCCATGCTCATTCCATTACTCCTGACACTGTCTTTTGTCTCTGGTGGGCTCTGGACAGGCACAAATCAAAGCTGTCACATCCTGCAGAGCCCTGGTTTGGCCTGGAGTGCAGAGATCTCTGAACTCTGCCTTGTGCAACCATTTATTACAGGCAGGAGAGGTGCAGGGTGGAAATCTGGATGCCTCTTTTACCTCTTTTCCCAGCCTCGAACACTGATCTTGAAGGGAGAGGTTTTGCAGCACTGCATCAACCAGGGCTCTTTTGGTGGTCCAGGGAGTGCAGCTGGGAGAGCAAAAGCAAAGCACCACTAAGATCTTATCTTAGCAGGGATTTGAGGGGCAGTAAAACATTTGTGAACACCCTTTTTGTCTTCCAGATCATCAGGTAGAGATCTCAAAGGAGTGTGTGCATGTGCACACACACACACACAGATGCACAAATTCCCCACATTTCCCCTTCAGGGATAAATAAAAATCCCTCTGTCTCATTTTGCCAGGAATTTTTTCTGTTTGTTTCTACTCTGCTGCTATAACTTTAAATCCTTTTGGGACCAGCTTGATGGCCACCTCCACTGCCACCACAACACCTCTGCTCATGAATCCTCTGACCAGAGCTGGCAGAAGGCAGCCCAGCTGGAAAGCTGCCCAGGGATGGATTTGGCCAGCACAGGTACCACCACGTTCCAGAGGTCACCCAGCCACCACCAATGTTTTCCATGCAGAGCTGGCTCAGGGAGGACCTTTCTGAAGTGCAGAGGGCAGCAGTTTTATCTGTTGCAGCTGGCTATCTTTAGACAATTCTAATAAATCAGTGGGATTAAAAACATTCCAGCCTCCTCTGAGGTGTTTAACCCCGTCAGGCTGGGTGATGAGGAGGAGAGCTTTTGGAAACCACTTGCATTAAGAAGGGGGATCTGGGGGAGTTGGCAGTTATATCCTCTTGAGCAAGTGCTTAGGGATGGTGCCAGCTTCCAAACCACCCTCTGGGGTTATTCACACTTGTATCAGCCCTGATAAGGGTGCCAGGAGCCATGCACAGATGGAAACCTCTGGATCTGTGCTAGCCTGGCTCCATGGCACATTATCTCCGTCGTGCAGTGGCAGAGACCTTCCTGCCATCTGTTAAGTGGTGTGAATCATTTCCACAGCTCTGCTCTGGAAGACAAAACATTTCTTCCTCGGTTTTGGCAGTTTGGGGGACCTGGAGAGGAAGGAGGTCTTGATCTTCTGGTGAGCAAAGTAGGGGCAGAGGCTGTCCCAGAGATGGTCTCTGACACCCATCCAAGGAAGTCCCTGATTATGCAGCTCCTGTCCTTCTGCACCCCTGACAGGTCAAACAGAGCTCTGAACAACCTGATGTAGTGGAAGATCCTTCTTCCACTTGAGAAGTCCCTTCTCATTGTAAGAGGTTGGACTGAGTGACCTTTAAAGGTCCCTCGTAACCCAAATCACTCCATGCTTCGACAATTCCATGCCCCAGAGGGCCTTGCAGAGTGTGGGAGCACATTTCTGCAAAATGGCCTGAAAGGAAAAAATCCCCATTAATTGCCTTTGCAGGGACAGTCTTCAAGCCTCACAATCCCAAGATTTTGCATCTATTAGACCATGACAGAGGTCCTGAGCTTGACATTCCCCATTGCCCCCCAGGGAATGCTGTCACTGGAGTGACTCTCTGCCATCAGGGTTTTGCAGTCTGGGGCCACACTGAGACCTCCCCAAACCATGACCCTGAGCTTGCCTGCTCGTCATTAGGCATTATCTAATCATCCTCTGAGGTTGTTCCCTAAGGAAATGGGCTTCTCTTCCCAGCAAAGCCTTTTCCACTGACAGAGATGGAGCACTCGTGAGCTGAGAGGTGCAGGGGTGGCTACAGAGACCTCTCACCTTCCCTCCTGGCTCTTCATGGAGAAAAGCTGCTCAGTGCAGCTCCTTTTCCTAGAGTTAAGCTACATCAGGGAAAAGTCCTGATATTTCTGAAATAACTGAATGTTAGAAATTCACCAGTATTTTCTGCTCAGATTGTAAAATAAGGATAACTTCGACTTCAGTGGGATTTAGAATCGAATGTTACATTTGCTTCAATATTTTTTTCCTAGAAATTCTCAGCTCTTTACAGACAAAACCCAAGAATCTCATACAGCAGTCTCAGTGGTTGAGGATGAACAACAAACACTAACAAAGTACAATAAAACTTGCTGAAAACATGGGATTGCTCCCTCATTTCTCCCTTTCCCAGCTCTTAGGATACATGATCTGAAGTTCCTGACCTGTGACTATCCAGTGGCGTGGAGCAGGTTCTGCCTCTGTTTGACCCAGTAAGAAAAACCAGGTGAATTTTTCATGAGCTCAGGGTACATTTTGAATTTAAAATATGGTCCAGACATTTCCTCTGCAGCAGCCCTGTGCTTGTATTTTCCAATTATCTGCAAAAGTGGATACAGCCTTGAAGGGGTGACTTTCCCTCTTGCTGCTCTCATGCACATGGGGCCCTAAGCTCTGAAGAGCTGCAGCTTCAGTCACTAATGCAGAACACAATAAAGAAGAGTTCTTAAATGGAGAAAAAGTTTCATTTCATAGCTTTATTTGTCTGTTCTTAATGTCCATTGCTGCTGGTTCATGCTCAGCTGTTGATCTGTGCTGATTGACTGATGCTTTGGGGGTGGCCAGGTCCAGCTCTTGATTTGGGTGCTCTCTCCAAGGTTGGTAAATGCTGAGGGTGAGGTTGCAGCCACCTCTGGGAATGCAGAAAAACAGTCAAAAATGCACCTCTGTGTGTAACAAACTTCTACCAGACCCAACAAGCATTAGCTGACTGCACCATGCAAACCCTGACTGTGCAGGACATAAGCACCACTTCCCTTGTGGAACTCAGAGGGGTCCTCCACATGTGATTTCTGACTGTAGAAGCATCTCACATCCTAATTAAGTGAAGGAATGACAAAAAACAGCTGTCTTCCTGAAAAGAGACCCTCCTTACAAATCTGGTGTTAGCAGGGGGAGCAGGAAGATGCCAACAGCTGCATGGAATCACTCTAATTAAAAAAGGGAATAAAGAAAACTTTCCAGTAAGCAGAGAGCTGTGGGCGTCCTGCAGTGGGGAAAGGTTAATTCCAGTTTCATCTCCCAGCTGGCTCTGTGAGGACAGAGGTTAAAGATGAAGCTGTAACATACACATGTCAACACAGCTCAGATCTCTGCCTAACAGCCACCCTCCCAGAGTCTGCCCCGATAAAAACACTTCCCTCCTGTTTGGTGAAGAGAATCCACCTCCCAGCACTTTTTAATGGAGTTAAAAATTAAGTGTTATTAAATATGAATGCTTAAGAGGCTGTGTCTCCACTTGAGACGTCTGGTCTCAAGCTGAAGAAGACAAGTATTGAAAAGAGAGGTCCCTTGGGGGCTCCAAACAACACAAACTTCTGAAAATAACTGGAAGCTGGAAAATATCTGAAGGGGGATATTACATGTGCTTGCCCTGTTTGGACCTCTCCCCTGGGGTCTGCTTGCAGCCACACTTCTGTTGCCTTTCCTGTTAGAGACAGTGTTAGCCTGTCCTACCAAAGCCAAACACACCTCTCCAAGAAGAGCAAAAACTAAAGGAAGGCAGGGAAAATCTAAAAAAAAAAATAATGTTTAAAGCCCAGGAGCTGATAGGCTGCCAAATGGTGTTCTGTTGCTCCTGGCTGGACAAAGGAACAAAAACTGCCCCTGCTGCCTCTCCCCCACCCTGGTTTGCTCCCTTGCTGGGGCTGTTCAAAAGGAGGTCCTGTTTGCTGAGGCCCTGGAGGAGGAAGGTATAAATGTATAAATACAAAGGTGAAGGAGAAGGACCTCAACAAGGAGCTGTGGAAGGGTGGCTGCTCGTTCCTGCACTGCAGAAAGGACCTGGGGCAGAGGATGGTGCAAACAGCACCCACATGCCCTGCATTTTCCCCAAGATGAGCATCCTCTGGGTTGTTCTCTGGCTGGCTGTGGTTGGTAGAGAAAGGTGATGGAATATTGCTGGGACTTCACTTACACATCTCAGGGGTAGCTGATAGAGAGAGTCATGGAAATGTGGGATGGTTTGGGCTGGGAGGGACCTAAAGATCATCTTGTTCCATCCCCTGCCACAGACAGGGACATCTTCCACCATCTCAGGTTTCTCCAAGCCCCGTCCAACCTGGCCTTGGACACTTCCAGGGATGGGGAAGGCACAACATCCCTGGGCAACCTGTGCCCTCCCCACTCTCACAGGGAAGAATTCCTTCCTAATATCTCATCTAAATCTCTCTTCCTTTAGTTTAAAAATATTTCTCCTTATCCTATCACTATCTGCCCCTGTAAAAAGCCCCTTTCCCTCACTTTTACAACCCTCTTTAAGTACTGGAAGCCTGGAAGGCTGGAATGGTTTTACTCCCTGGCTTTTAGCACACCCTCAAAACCATTTTAGAAAGATACATCACTCTCCCCTATTTTGACAGCAATTCCTTCTCTCAGCCCCTCTCCTGAACTTTGCTCCTCAAAAGCCCAAGGTGTGCCTCAGCAGAACCCCAAGATCTACCCTCACCCAGATTTTTCTCCATGGAACCCCATCCTTCAGCATGCCAGAAGGCTGATGTGTTAAAAAAGTGATGTATTGAAACAACAGTGCTCATTCTCCGGTATCAGAAAGTCTCTGCTGCTCTCCTGGAAATCAGAAAGCTGTCCTTGAAATGACTGGAAGGAAAACAAATTAAGCAGCCCTTTTATACTTGTGTTTGCATGAGTTTAACTGGTGTGAACTGGTGCTGGGGTGTCCATAAACAGATCCCATTCTCATCCCCTGCAGAAGTGTTTTTACCAAGAAAATTAAATTATTCCTTTCCTACCAATCCTGAGAAATGTAATTTAAATTTAGAGCTTGAAAATGGGATGGAAATGTAGGGTATAAAAACATGGACAGTCTGAGGAGAAGTGTGTAAGCTACAGAGCAAACTGGGAAGGACATTTCCTAAATCCTTGGAAGATTGCAGAGCAACATAAACCTTCCACCTGCCTGAAATGTGATTCCCTGGGTGGGGGGTCTGGGTCACCTTTATCTCTGAAGGTTTCCTGCTGGCATCCAACCTCTTGTAGTTTGAGGTTTGGACAGCACAAGTCAGGGAGTGGATTTTTAGTTCTTTCTAACATTTTGTGGAGAACAAACCAGTGTTTTGAGTGGATGCTTTTTCAAGTGACCAAACTTTTCTTTGTTTTGTGGGTGGAAGTGTTTTCTTACAGTGGCTTTTCAGTGGGTGTTTGTTTGTTTGTTTGTTTTGTGAAACCACTAGAAGTGGGGAAAAAGAACAAATAAAATATGTTTTTCACCAAAAATGCTGAATTCTCTGTTTGAAAGATTTGGGGAGGTTTTTTTTTCTTTTGAGGGGGAAGGTGGCATATTTAAAAAACTAGAAGTTAAAAAATTAAAAAGCCGTGGTGAATTGTTTGCCAGCAAAGATGTGGACAGACTTTTTACATGAAACTGTATTGATAGGACAAAGAGTGATGTTTAAAACTAAATGAGTGTAGATTCAAACTACATATAAAGAAGAAAATTTTTATGGTTACAGTGTTGAAGTAGTGGCACAGGTTGTCCAGAAAGGTGGCAGATGTCCCATCCCTGGAAGTGTCAAAGGCCAGGCTGGACAAGGCTTGGAGCAACCTGGGCCAGTGGAAGGTGTCCCTGTCCATGGCAGGAGGTGGAATGAGATGAACTTTGAAGTTCCCTTCCAACCCAAACCATTTTAGGATTCTGTGATTCTGTGAATGAAACTCAAGGAATGTTCTTGGAGGATCCCCTTCTCTATCCCCTCAGCCTTCTGAACCCATCAAATCACATTGAGGATTTCCACAGTGGGGTTCTGGGACTCAGCTCTGTGGCTGGACCCTCTGTTTCATCCCCAAAATGTAGGACTGAAGGCTGACATGATGTAAAGGATTGTAGGGGGACAACATTCCTGCAACTCCTCCCTTGCAACACAACACACACATTGAGTCTACACAGCTCCTTTTCTCCAACTCCTACCCTGTGATACCACAGCCATTCTCAGTTTTCCCTTCAATTCTGAGTCATTTCTGTTGCTTTTCTTCAAAATAGGAAATAGAAGGGCTGGGTTTGCTTTTTAAAAATTATTTATTATTAAGCACTTATTTGCAGCAAAGAAAGGAGAATTTGCACCAGATAAGCAGAGTAATGCTGAAACATAGGGACAGAAATATTTCAATCTTTTCTGAGAAAACAAGTTTGAGGTGACCTCTGGGAATCAAATAAAGTGCACATACACACAGTAGCTAAAACCAAACATGCTGCATATTAATTCAAAGCCAACTTATTTTTTAGACTAGAACTTGGAAAACATAAACAAGTTACTACAAAAACAGAAGAAATTGGCTGGCATTTCCCAGTCTTCCTTTCACAGCTTTTGAAGATGTTTGATAAGAGATCCTCTCAGACTTTTGAAGCCAGGGACAGTCCAATTCCAATGCCAACCAAAAGGCAGAGTCATCACTTTCAAAGGAAATAATGGCTCCATCCCTGCTGAATAAAGACCAAACTCCACCCTATGGATCACAGCTCCTCCTCCAGTGGGACAAAGCACATCAGAAGGTGCCTGAGAGCTCTCAGACAGAGTTTTTCCAATCAAGGGGACTCCTTAAAGGACAAATACCCAAAGGAAATGAACTCAGGCTCTGAGAAAGTGGCCCTTTCTGAAGACAGAATTTTTATCATGACACATTCAATACTTAAAGCCTTTTTTCAGCCTGAAGTCCTGGTGGCAAACCCCCATTTTCAAGCAGAAGCTTGGTTCCACTGCTCAGCTCTTTCACTGATTTTCCTTGGCAGCTGCATGGATATTCCAAGGACTGGGGTCACTGGAAAGGCTTAGCTCAGCAGCTCCCAAGTTGTAGAAAACCCTAAGGTCATTCAGAGTGGTCTGCACGTACACAAACACACACAGGCTGAACCCATGTGTGCAAATGGACACATTTTTGAACCTGTCTTGACATCTTTTCCTGGAGCAGTTCTTTGGGCAGCAAACACAGCTGGAGTATCTCAGCTCCTTCTGCCCTGCTCACAACACGGTGCTGACTCAGGTGTCACTGCCAGCATGCCACATCTCCCTCCTCCAGAAGGTTTGTGTCCCTGAAAACCACTTTAGCTGGCAGATAAAATTGCTTCTGGCTTGGATAGAAGCTCTCCTAAATCCCCCTCTGTGGCTCATGGAGGCACACAAGAGCTCAGCAGAGATATTAACCCTCCCCATAACGAGCACTTGGCTCTCCTCAGGGTGTTTGTGCTCCCACCTGGGCTGAGCTGAGTGACCTCCACTCTGATCCATGGGTTTTCACATATTCAAGCCTTTTTCCATGGCTATGTAGATAAAGTCTGTTTTTCCAAGTGTAGGCAAAGCTGTCAGCACCTCCTCTTGAAGGGCATCACTGCTGGGCTCCCCAACCAGGAGTTCCTGGGGAAATCCAGAGAGAGCTCATAGAAATTTTCCAAACCCTTCCCAGGGATGTCATGCTCTTAATTCCCAGTGGCTACAGTAGAATATCCCTCAGAAACTGTTGGATAAAACACACCAGTGGACCTCCTTTTTATCTTCTGAGTAAGTGATGTGTTGTCCTTTCTTGCTGCTGGGTTAACACTTGGACTTAATGACCTTAGGAGTTTATTAAATCTAATTAATTCTATAATTCTACTACAGTCAGAAGCTCCTGGTGATGGGAGTGTTCCTCTTGCTGGTCATTGATAAACATCAAAATCATCTTGAAATAAAGTGGTAGCCTTGCATGCCAATCTTTGCTGTCTTTGTACTTAACACACTAATTCCAGGTGTTCCTTTTCCAGGAAGCTCAGCCCGTTTGCAGTGCTCCTGTTTTATAGGGAACATCTAAAGCTGTTAATGGCACAAGGATCAGAGAGACTCCACGAGGTCCCTTTCAACCTCAGAGTGTCACCCTGGGAGCTGCCTCCTCCCAAAACTTGAGCCAGGAGCAAAACATCTTGGACCTGACAGATCTGCTTCTCCCAAAAATGCCCTAAAACAGATTTTAGGGATTTTGCCTGGACAATAAGACAATCATCTAGGCTGCCAGCACAGGACAAAATGGGCAGTTCCAGGGGACAATTCATCTCCTTCTACACCAGACAGCCAAACCTGTGTGGGTAAGCAAATCCTGACAGATACCTGTTCGTCACCTTTAAATATTCAGGCAGCAAACATGAGCAGATCAAGTGGAGGAATCTGAATTTAGTGAAAGTAAACTCTTTGTCTTGCCAAAACTACAAGCTCTTTTGCCTCCCAAGAACTCCCAAGCGTCTTGTGGTGCAACCCCTGTCAGAATATTTTTTCAGACTCTTAAAAAACAAACAAACAAACAAAAAAACCAAAGCAACTTTATGGCAGCTGCTGTTACAAATGTGCTTTTTTCAGCAGCTGGGGAGGCCAGGCCACAAGTCCATTGGTATAAATCACTCTCACTCTCAGCTGATGTCTTGTCAGGAGCTGGTTAAAAGCACTTTTAAGGTTCAGAAAGAACTTTGTAGAGGACAAAAAGCCCTCACTGGGGTGAATCACCATCTGCTGTAATAGGGACACATCCTTCTCAGGGTTATGGGAGGACCTGTGCTCAGGAATGCTTTATTCTTGGAGGAAGCCATTTAAAAAAAAAATACGAGGAAGGGTGGGGTCACAATCTCTGATGTTATAAATGAGTAGAAACTTTTTCATTAACCCATCATCTGATCTGCAGTAATTAAGGACCCTTAGTTGTCATCTTAAAACTTAGGGATTGCCAAAGTGAAGGGCTGGCTCTGGCCACTCCTGCATTTCTCCAGGTGGGAAAGCCCACCTGGCATGTGCTGATGCTGATCAATAATCCTTCAGGACTGTGGGGTTGTGGGCTTGGAAGAGTCAGACAGGAGTCCAAGGCTGGCAATTTTTCTGTCACTGCTGAATTGAGAAAAGGCTGCTGAGCTCTGACTTACAGAAACCAAAGATCCTCTGCCTCACCCAGGAACACAGGAGGTGAAAGTGAGGCTCTGGGAAAAGGAGATTTAGGTTTCAGACTGAGCAAGTCTGAGGAAAGAACCTCTGGGAGTCATCTGACCTGGGCTTTGCTATTTACTGTGCATTTCTTGTCTAACTAATATAACTCATAAGGCTGGAATGTGTAGTAGCCCAAGAGACAGCATGTTTTCATTGTATATGAAAGCATAATAAAAGCAGAGCTTGCTCCCAGAGAGCTTTAGAGACTTAGAAAAAAATGCTGTTCATATTTGAGAAGACAGAAGAAGGATGAAAAGGAAAACAAAGACACACCCAGGAGTACCCAGATGGCAGAAGCAGATAGGAGATGAACCCAGGTATCCTGGCAGCCTGCTGCTTTGTCCTCTTGCCCTCTCTGACTGACAGAATCAAAAGCTGGAGGAAGAGAAGGGCTGGCACGTGGCAAAAACAGGCAGATGTGATTTTTAGGAAGGACACCTGTTAGCAGGAGCAGCAGATTTCCTTATCTCATTGATGCTTCTGTTCTCTGAGCATAATTATTCACTGTCCCCTTGCACCACCAATATCAAGAGCAGCAGATAACCACTGATCCTCTTTTTCTGTGCTTCCCATCTCCATCCATTTTCCCCTGGCAGTTGCTGTGGGCACAGAGTGTGCAGCCCAGTCACAGAGCAGTGGCTGGCTGTGATGAGCAGCATCTCCTTCTGTGTCATGTTTGCTCTGCCAAAGAGACAGCCCTGGACTGGGCAAGGAGCAACAAAGAGCCCATAAAGGAGATAATTTATCCCTTTCCCAGACACATCCATGAAAGCAACTTATCTTCCCTTCATCCACCCAGAGCCAGGATGTGGCTCTTATCTGCCTGTAAACCAGACAGAGGGGAGCATGTTGCCCTTTAAGGTCAACCTGTTGAAAAAACAAAACAAAAAAAAAAAAAAGAAGAAAAAGAGAAGAAGTAGCATTTTTAAGCTTTGGTTTCTTTCCCAGTGGCTTGGGTGTGGGTGACATGCCTGTCATCATGGGAATCCCTGGGAAATGGGACCTGTGCCTGCCTTTTGTGCTCCTCTTGAAGTTCTTATCTCTGATGTTTGAGTTCCATTTGCTCAGAGCGAGCTCAGAGGCCATGAAGGTGCTCCGAGTGCTGCAGCCCCTCTGCTGGGAGGAAAAACTGAGGACTTTGGGGTTGTTCAGCCAGGAAAAGAGAAGGCTCCAGGGAGACTTTACTGCAGCCTTTCAATGCATGAAGGGTGTTAAGAGATGGAGCAAGACTTCTTACAAGGACATGCAGTGGCAAGATAAGGGACAAGAGTTTTAAACTAAAAAAGGTAGATTTTGGTTGAATATAAGGAAGAAGCTCTTCCCTGTGAGGGTGGGCAGGCCCTGGCACAGGGTGCCCAGAGAAGCTGTGGCTGCCCCTGGATCCCTGGAAGTGTCCAAGGCCAGGCTGGATGGGTCTTGGAGAAACCTGGGACAGTGGGAGGTGTCCCTGCCCATGGCAGGGGGTGGCACTGGATGGGCTTTAAGGCCCCTTCCAAAGCCAATCATGCTCTGATTCCATGGTTTTGTGTGTGGGGAGCTGGGCAATATGGTCAGTGGGCAGTGAGGTGTTACACAACCTCTGCTGACAGAAAGCTCTGTAGTGGGTGAGGTGAATCACATTCCTACCAACCCTGCCTCTCTGCTGACTGTCGGTGGAGCCTCAGTGCCCAGCTCAGGAGTGGCCTCTGGCACAAAAGATGCCCAGTTCAAACAGGGTGACCCCACTCTTAAAGCTCAGTCAGATGAATCCCACCCTGGTGACTCAGAGAGAAGGAATTGCACTAATACAGGCATGTGTGATGAAGTATTTCCTTTCATTTCTCTTCCAGTCTGACTCCTGGTCATTTTACTGGATGCTTCTTGGTTCCTGGGTTATGAATAATAGGGAGTAAAGCACCTTCTCCATTCTTCCCCACTGTTCACAGTTCTAAAATGTGATTTTAGAAAAATACTAGAATGATTCCACACAAGAGACAAGGATACACTGCGGAGTTAAGCAGCTCCATGCTGCCATTCTCTGGTTTGTTCACTATTCCCTTCCAGTAATTCCTAACATTCAGCTCCCCTGGGCTCTGGTGCCAGGATCTCTTTTCTGAGTGGAAATAGCTACCCCAGAGACCCTCACGGGGTATAAATGTTTAGAGCTGCATTTCCCACATGTGCATTACTTTGCATTTACTAACACTCAGTGTCACCTGTCTCTTGGTTGCCCAGTGCTGAGATGATCCTACAACTCCTGATGGGAATATTAGTTTCAATTATCATGAATAATTCTGTTTCATCAGCAAATTTCATCACTCTTTTATTGTCAGTCGTTTCCAAATCATTTACAAGTGCATTCAAGAACACAGTTCCCGGTGGAAAACCCTGCAGGACTCTCCTGGCAACGTTTTCCATCATCAAAAACAATCAATTCTTTGTTTCTTACCTTTTAATAAATTAATAATCCACAAGAATAATTAACCCCACTATTTTTTGACTGCTCTGGGAAAGACCACGCTGACAACTCCGTTTCCACTACACCAGCTGGGTGGTTTTGTCACACATTCACAAAGTCCCTCAAAACAGTTTGATTTGTGGGCATTAATTCCTCTAAAAGAAGTGTTGCTTTTTTCCCCAACGTGTTGCATTTAGCCCTGGTGCTAAATGGGTGCTGCTCCTCCTTGCAGACCCCACCAGTGACTTTAATCCCAATGTCAGCATTAATTTCCCAGGTCCTTCCTGGTTCCCTTCTCAAGAATTCCCAGCACAATTGCTGTTTTACATTCCCCTGCAGCTAAGTCTGATTGAAGTGACAAGCTGCACACTCTGATTAATAATACAGTAGTTTTGTATCTCCATTCCCTCTTGAATCATGTTTCCTTTCTTTCCATTGATTTTTTTTTGTAGTTTATTCTACTAACCCTTCCGTTAGGGATCATTCCTGTGATTGACTCACTCCTTTTTCCCCAAGATAAATATTGGTGTAGGAACCATCTGAAATTACTCCACATTTAAAAGGATTGGAAGAATTCATCAGATCTTTCTGCTGCATGCAGTGACCATCTCTTCCTTGCACACCTCCTTTAGTCCATTTAAAAGTCCCTTGGAGTTCCAGACCGATTCTTGTACCAATAAATTGGAGTGTGGTTTTATTGATATTTCATTCCGTGAGTAAAATGTTTCTTCAAATCTTGTTGGTGTAATTTATTGATGTTTTGTTTTAAACTTCCAGATATTGACTTTTTTCTATGCCTCATTTCTCATTTAGATATTTTTAAGGATTTTGTTTTGCTTCAATCACTTTTACTCTTTTACTAACCACTTATTTATCTAGGTTTAGTCTTTTTTCAAAAATTTTTTTACTACACAATGTATATTTGTCCTCAGCATCCAGTTTGTTGCTTTTGAAGTATTTACTCTGCCATATATAAGAACTTTGCTATTTCTTATGTTTTCTGTTAAAAGTTTCCCCCTTTTTTGAATAAGTTAAACCCCTTTTGGAGCATAAAATTTCATTAGAGAACTTTTTTATCTTTTCCTCCCTTGCAAATATTTGAGTTTATGTGCATTTTGTTCACTGTCACAGTACAGAGTAGGTTGCCTTTGGAAGTTGCTGGAAATTCCCAGGTTTCAGGAACAAGGAAATAAAATCCAGTATCATGCCATTCTTTGCATAGCTTTTTTTAACCACTTCTATACCTCTGGTAGAGAGCAGGAAAAGCTGTTCTCTGAGAGGTGAGAGTACACCACAGGTGATCCATCATTCAATCATAGCCTGATTTAATCAGAATTAATTTCAAAGTTAGATTTTGTTGTACAAAATCTCACCTAGTCCAGCTTTTAACCTCTCTAAGAATAGTCTGAAGCTGTTTCAATAATCAGTCATGCCCATGGTGAAGAATTGTACTTTAAAACAGGACCAAATTTCTTTATCTGCATTTTTTTAACTTTTTCCTTGCCATCTCACTGCTCACCTTTGGCTTCACTGAGCAAAACCCATCTCCTGCTGCAGCCTCACAGTCTGCCCGTGCAGTCCCCATCTCTCCCACCTGTGCACAGACCTGTGAGACCACATCACAAGTCCTGCTTAGATACAGGTAGGAGACATCAGCTGCTCTTGCCTGTGGGCTCATCCCAGAAGTCAAAGAAGTAGCCCAAACACAGAGTGTTCTCAGTAAATCCTGTTCATAATCCCCTTTTTTTTTCCTTCCCGTGTTTGTAAATAGCTCCCAGGGGAACTTGCCCTGTTATTTTCCCTATGGGTGAAGAAAAGTCAGCCAGATTTAAGTTCCTTGGTCATTTTTACCTGCCTCTTTGAAGCTGAATGGGGTGGTTTGCCTTTTTTCCATCAGAAAACCCCAGGAGTTGCCACAGTCACTTAGACATTGGCCAGCTCCCTCAATCTCCTCGTTCTCTGCTGTCCCCTGGACTTGTACTTGCCTACAAATGTTCCTGATTTAATCCTCCTTTACTCCAAGTAGTGTTTCTCTTCCCTTGCCACAAGGCAGGTAGATCTGGGAAGTTTGGAAAAGAAGTTTCCAGTAAATATTGAAGCTAAAAAGCCCTTGGTTATTTCCTTATAAAGCATCCTACACAGTTTTGCTGCAACAGAGAAAGCAGCTGCCTCTGTGACCTTTTCCTGGAGCACTTTCAATCAGAGACACCCTTCTAAGGGTGGCTTTTCTGTGTGATGTCATCATCATTAGAGCAGAGCTATGGGATACCTGATGATGATATCAGCTGCTTGCTTTGGAGCTAAAGCTGTTTTTCTCCACATGTTGTACAAGGCTCAGTAAATGCTAACCCTTCCCACAGATGTCAGATATCAGCAGAGCTGTGATTAGAGAGCCCTACCAACAGGTCTGAGATTGCTGAGTAGGGAGCAGGAGGAAGAGCATCCTCTTCCTCTGCAGGACAGAGTCATCCACCAGTTACTGCTCACCCACAGTTCAGGACTAAAATCCAAATGTACAACCACACACTGCCTGCAAAGCTGGGCTGCAAGAGAGGAGGGAGTGTTGCTGCAGTCCATCCTGTTTGTTGTTTTTATAGGATCAGATTCTGGCTTTGGTGTGGGTCAGTCCCTTGTCCTGATTTTTCTTGTACCCCAAAGCAGAGTCCAGCTCTGAGTTTGCCCAGGGTGAGTTGGAGGAGGTTGGACTGACACCTCCTTCCTCAGAGAGCCGTGTCTGGAGCTCCTGGACTCCACTACTACTTGGAACACAGGTACATTTTCAACCTGTTCCTCTTTCCCCACTGCCAAGCTCCTTCCTATCCCCCTGCCCCACTGTTCCTTCCTTAAATCAGCCCTCTCTTGTTGTGGCTCTGGTCTGAATTCACACTGAACCCTGCCTTTCAGTTCTCTGCCTTCCCAATGCCAGCTTCCCTCCCCTCCCTCTGCTCCCTGTCATTTACCTTCTCCCCCCTCACTGACACCGATGGGATTTCACATTTAAACAATGTTCCACCGTGTACCATTTCCCCCGATAAGCAGACTCAGTCCCAGAGTGACTCAGCCCCGTGGCACGCAGGTAATTTCTCCAGCTCCCTCCCATGGCATTCCTTCCCGTGCCTGCCTGGGAGAGATTCCCACATTCTGGATGCCTGTGTGTGCTGTAGGTGACTGCATTCCCTGTTTGCAGTGCACGAAGATGTAATGCACAGATTTAATAGAAATCTTCATAGCAGCTCTGTCTTGAAAACCTCTAATTGTCCTCATTAGGAGAAAAAGAGTGGAGCGTTCCAGGGACTGGGCAGCCACAGCTTCTCTGGGCAACCTGTTCCAGTGTCTCACCACCCTCACAGGGAAGAATTTTTTCCTAATATCCCATCTGAATCTCTCCTCTTTCAGTACAAAGCCATTCCCCCTTGTCTATCACTTCGTGCCCTCATAAACCATGTTGAAAAGCACCACATCTTGTTTTTGGAACGGGGATTCCACCACATCCCTGGGCAGCCTGTCCCAACTCTGAATCAATTTTCCAGTGAAGAAAATCTTCATCATATCCAACCTGAACCTCCCCTCGTGCAATTTGAGGCCATTCCTCTGTCCCATAACTACACATCCCTTTTTGCTGATGAATTTTGAAGATTTCTCTGTGACTGTTTTTGGGCTGCCTCATCTCTCAAGTGAGTGGTTGAGATGGGTCAGAATAACACCACGAGGGACTCTGCCAACACAGATAGACATCACCACAGGGAGAAACACAGATTTTTTTCCCCCAAACATATGTTCCTCTTGTTGCCATAACTGGAATCAGCCTGCTGGAGAGCCAGGTGAAGTGTCCCAAAATAAGCAATAATTCACTCCACAGATCTGATGGGTTTGCGTCAGGATTACGAAGGCAAAATCCAAGACAGTCACAAATCTATGGAGTAATGGTGTGCTGATAAAAGGAAAGAGGGAGGAGGATCACATTCCTCCCAGCCCAGCTGGCTGACAGTGCAAAAGGAATAAGAACATTCAGTGCTCTGTACACTGAGTCCTCAGCCTGGCAAAGGGTGTGAGCCTTATCAGCTGGACAGGGACTTCATATCTCCCCACTGAGACAGGTCACAGCTCTGAGGTGTGATCCCCATCCCAGGTTTGTTTCTGCTTTGTATTTCTCAGCTGGGCACTTCCCCATCCTGAAAAACCCCACTGGGGCTAAATTAACTTTTTTTGCTTCCAAAAGCAATATTTTGGGGTTCACCCACAAGTCACTGAAGATTTATTTGTCCATTTTTCTTCACCTTTTTTATTCTGCTACCACAATGTCCAAAAATGTATCTTTTTTTCCCCATTTTTTTTTGATATTTGAATACTGCCTGGTCCCCTTTTTTCTAGCTGTCCAAGCAAGGCTTAGAGGGGTCAAAAAATGTGCTTATTATTGTTTTTTCTCAAGGCTGGCAGATCAAGATGGTCCAATCTAAATATAGAGAAACATCCTCCTCCAGACTGAGTTGTGGTGGCGAGGGTCCTGCTGGAGGGTGCCACAGATCTGCCTGTGATCTGCTCCAAGGAACACTGTCAAACAGGAAAAAAACCCATAAGTGAATAAATAAAGAAGTCAGAGGTGTTGAGAAAACATTTTTTTACTCATTTTCAAACTGAAATGTTGAGGTGTTAAACTGCAAACCTGGCAGTGATTTAAGATGACCTTTCCTAAGAGCTTGCAGGGATAAGCAAAAAAAAGCCACCTGATTTGAAATGTTTCATTTTAAGACAAACCCAAAGTGATGACTCAACCTGATGTGATTTTTGCCTGCTTTTCTATTTCTGTGACAGAAAAAAAAACCAAAAAAAAATCATTTTAATTCAACCAATATCCATATTTTGATTTTTGACTATTTTTCTGAGAACAGCTTCTGAGCCAAAACATCTCCCAGATGAAGATGTAACCCTCGTTCTGACTGTGAAGCAGCTGATAACCACCTGACACTTTCTCTGTTCTTATGGAGGTCACCTACATTTAGATAGGTATTTCTGGCAAATATCTATGAAAACAGGAGACCTCAATTCCCTACATCAACAACAAAGTCAGAAATCCCTCCCAAGTTCCTGGGACATCTCCCTGTGCTCAGTGTGCTGTAAATGACCCTCTTTGGACACACCAGAACACAGGGAAGGATCTTGAAAAGGAAGATGAGCCTTGGATCCAACTAAAGAGCCTGACTGAACACCCAAAGAGCAGATATCCTGCTTCCTTTCTGATCTTTTTCCCATCTGACTCTACTTATTAACTTTATTTCTAACCAGCAAATCTCCTAAACTGACTCCCTTGATGCCCTGAAGATGCACTGAAAATTGTGCAAGTGCTTAAGAGCTGTTTTCCATGTCTGCTCTGCATTCCAAGAGGAAACTCAGACCAACTCTCACATCCCAGCTCAGCTGCAAAAGTGAAGAGATTTTCAGGCAAAGCTTCAGAAAGAAGACCAAGTTCACCAAAATAAGTTTGTGCCTGGCCTTGTTACCTCCACACACACTTCTAAGCAGCTGAGCCAGAGCTCTGGGATCAAAGTTAGGGATCTGTTTAAATTTTACATTGCAAATCTGTCTGGAGAGCAGGAGTGCCATGATGGTGTCCCCAGCCCATGTCCCCAGTCCCTGAATGATAATAAATCATTCTCCCTCAAGTGCCCCTCACTGCCTATTGAAAACAGAATAATCTGAATGAATACTTTAAAATATTTACCTCTTGTGAGGGAAAAACTTTGTCTGCAGCACTACAGTGGGAAGATACAATCAGATTTTTGGGAAAAGATTATTAGATTATCTTTGACACCTACAAGATGATTTTTGGGGTCCTTTCCAACCCAAACCAGCCTCTGGTTCAATGAAAAGATGGTGCCTGCTCTCACTTTCACTCCCTAGGCTGGTGCAGAGGAAAGGCACGGAGACATTGTGCTATTTGCCTGGAGGAAGCACAACACCAGTGACTATTTGCTTTACCTTTGTGCAAACAAAATGTAGATTCTTGCTCTGAAGCTGATTCTCAGTCGCTTTCAGCATCCACCTTGCACACAGTGTGGACACAGTCCCTGCCTCACACATCAGCACAGAGACAGGGAGGTAGGACATGCCTTAGGATGGCCACAAAGAAATACCCAGGCCCTTGGGCTTGGCTTTCTCCATCTGATGGCTCACAGTCTGTTCCAGCAAGCAGCCAGGGCACTGCAGTGCCTGCCAGCACTGCTTGGCACAGAAATGTGGTGCTGATCACACCCTCAGAGCTTCCTGCAGCCGTGGGCATGAAGTGAACTCCCCTGGGCCAGGCCAGCAGAGCAGCTCCTTCAGCCAGGATTGAATCTTTGCCCCCAAAGCCTACATTTCCCTCATTGAGAACCATGGACTGATTTGGGTTGGGAGGGAAATCAAAAACCACCTCGTTCCAAGCCCCCTGCCATGCTCAGGGATACCCTGGCTGTAGGGCTGTGCTTCTCCAGCTCCAAGGCAGCAAACTGGGAAGGATTCTGGTCACCTAAAGACTAAATGTCATCATTCCAAATGTACAGAAAACACGTGCCTTGCCCCAATCCCACCACAGCAGGAGAGCTGATCTTATCCAGCTCCTCAGCTCCATGTCAACCAACAATATTCCTTGCAAGACTTCCCACTGTCACCTCTTGGCATAAAGAAATCTTTGTGGGTCCCTCTGGATGTTCCCCTCAGCCATTAATTCGCAGTGTGGAATCACAGGAATGTGTGGAATACATTATGCCTTGATTCCTCTGAATTTTGAACTTGCTTGGCTTTATTTGCCATGTTGCTGTGAATATTATTTCATCAGCCCACCCCAAAACTCCTCTTTGGACCCCATCTTTCCACCACACTGATGGTGCCAAGTTCATTCTGGCTTTGTGTCCTTGCTTCTGAACCTCTCAAGTGGTTCTCCTTGCAAAGAGGGGTTTGTATAAGTGGGTATAAATTGTTTCCTTTCCATGAAGCAAATTTTCTTTGATTTCTTGAATAAGAATTTGTGGAAAGGTAGATCTGGTTTCAGTGATCAGTGTGTCCCTTTCATTTTCACTTACTCTTGTCCTAGGAAGGGCATCTTTTCAATTTATCCAGCAAGAAAACTCCAACCACCACCTCTTAGTATGAAACCTCTTTCAAGCAGCTCCACTAAAACAAAGGTTTCACTTCACAATGCATTTCCTTATGTTCTTTAACTCTCAAGAGCATGGGAGCATATAATCAAAATCCTGGCTAAACAGAAGTTTATTTTAAATGGAAATATCTATAGAAATTGTCAAGAAGGATGTTCCGTCAAACGTCACCGCTCCTGCCAAAAATACATCTCAGCCAGCATTGTGTGATGGCCTCAAACCCACAGAAAGCTCCTTGAGGGTAAACAACACCCTCCACTGCCCTTCCAGGCTGCAGGACAGATGGTGACACAGGAGCTGTTAGCTGGGGGTGAAGGAAAAGATCAAAGGTCCCAAGAACTCAGATAATGGACATGTTGGAACTTATTACAAGATAAAATACCTCAATTCCAATTCTTTAGCAGAATTATGGCTGGACACACTCCCCACTGAAGGCTCAGGAGCCTGCCTGCTGGGACAATTGTGTGCACAGCAAGACCTTTGGAGGATCAGGGAGGTGTCTCCAGTGGGTCAGACGATCTCTGCAGTCCCACTGCACAACTTGTGCTGCCTCAGCTCTAAGCTGGGCAATTCTTCCTAGCCAGGGATATGGAATTTACTACCCAAACCCTTTGGTTTAATATTCCCTGGCCCTGTTGGATGAGTTTTGATAGGTTTGAAATTTTGGGGGCGGTAGTTTTGCTTGCTAGCAGTTCAGAATCCAAAATGTGGTGCTCTGTTTGGCCATGAAAGCCAAACATGGTGTAGTTTAGGTGCTCAGATGGACAGGAACATGACCCTTAAGTAGTTCAAAGCAGCCTAGAAAAAATATGGAAAGGGTCATTCATGAAATCATGGAGTGACAGGACAAGAAGCAATGGCTTCAAACTGAAAGAGAGTGGGTTTAGATTATAAAATAAGAAAAAAATCCTTCCTGTGAGGGTGGTAAGACACTAGAACAGGCTGCCCAGAGAAATTTTGGATGCCCCATCCCTGAAAGTGTCCAAGGCCAGGGTGGATGGGGCTTAGAGCACCCTGACCATGTACAAGGTGTCTCTGCCCATGGCAGGGAGTGGAACTGGATGATCACAAAGTCCCTTCCAACTCAAGCCATTCTGTGATTTTATGATTCCATAAAAATAAATGTCCAGTGCAAGTGCACAGTTATGTACGTACATATGGAAAAACATGGAATTTTTGCCCCCATGACTGGAATTTTCTTTCTGTGAATAAATAAACATCACATTTATAACAGGTATCACACCCCCATTGCACCAAACACACGCTGAGTGAATTTTGAAGCACATTGCAGCTCTGACCTAATCAGGAGCACCCAACTTCCTGACCCAACAGCCTTTGGGTTTAGGATCCACAATGACAAAACCGTAACTGGGAGGCATTAACTTTCCTCAGCAGGAGGGTTTGAAAAATATCCTTATTTATCATAGTTCATCTCCATCACTCAAGAGGACTTTCAGTGCCACAAATACTCTGGGAATATCAAGATTTCCTTGTCTGGCGTCCTTTAATTTCAGTGATGTTTCTAATTTAAGCCTAGAGAGAGAGAGAGTCCTCAATGACAGTGAGATACCCAACCATAGGCAGATGATTTAAGAGCAGATGCAACATTCTCATTCTCTGAAGTTTCCTCTCTGCTTGCCTGCCTGGTGAGTTCAAGATATCCCACAGGATGCCAGTAGGTAAGTGCTTCCTGGAATCAAAATATGCCCTAAAATTCTGCCCATGACACAAAATATGTTTGGGGTGATGTCTTTAAACTGACAGAGGGCAGGTTTAGATTGGACATTAAAAAGAAATTCTTGGCTGTGAGGATGGTGAGACTCTGGCACAGGGTTCCCAAAGAAGCTGTGACTGCCTCTGGATCCCTGAAAGTGTCCCAGGCCAGGCTTGACAGGGCTTGGAGCAACCTGGGACAGTGGGAGGTGTCGCTGCCCATGGCAGGGTGTTGGAATTGGGTGAGTTTAGGCTCCCTTCTAATCCAAACAACTCTGTGATTCATTCTGTGATTCCATCCTTTTGAGTTGGGTGTTTAAACTCCCATGGAAGTCAATGGAGACTGAGGGCTCTACTCAGCTGAGGTGCTCTGGGGTGTCATAGGATATCCTGAGATGGAAGGGATCCCTTAGGATCATCCAAGTCCAACTCCTGGCCCTGCACAGGACACCCTAAGAATCCCACCCTGTGCCTGAGAGTCCTCTCTGAGGGATATAGAAATATTGCAGATGTATCAGACACCTCACAGAGACAACTCAGATGATCCAATAAACCCATGATGAGGCAGCTGAATCCCACCTACTGTGCATGGCATGGACAGGAGGCCAAAGTGGAGCTCAGCTTGAGGAACAAGTGGCACAGAAGGTGGAGGATACCTGCACTCAGTAAGAGCTTCTTCACAAAGGGAGCAGAGACAGGTCAGGAATACCAGACATTATACAGGATTAGTTTGCATAGCCAGAGACAGTTCCCAAAACAGAACTGGTCTGGATCTCATCGCTTTGTGGGGGGCTGGTCCAAAGCAGTGGCCGAAGGCACCACCAGCTGTGTGCTGCCACTGTCCCCATCCCTCACATCCCACCTCCTCCCTCCACAGAGGCAGCTCCCAAGCCTCAGGGACCGGGAACCCCCCAGTGCTGTTTTGCTGCTGTTTGTTAAGCGCCAGCAGACCCCTGCCAGCAATGGTGGAAACTAAATATAGACTGGCTCAGGCTCACAGATTTCATTATCGAGCTCGGAAGAGGAAACACCTGGAGAGAGGGGAGGAGGGGCTGAGCACAGCCAGCGCTGGAGCTTGCAGGGAATACCCGCCCCAGAGGCACCGGCGTTCCCATCACAGCCTCCTGACAAATAACAAACAGACAGTGTTTTCCATCCCGGTGGCACATCCCTTCGGCACACCCCTGTCCAAGCTCAGGCTGTCATTACTGCACCAGGCTGCTGCAGACTCCTCAGAGAGCTCTGCAGATCCATCCCTCATCCAGGGACTTGGGGAGGATGAGGAAGAAACATTCTGTCCACCTGCCAGCCCTTCGCTGGCCAGGATTCCCCTCACAAGGGACAGTGATGACTTGCACAGGTTGGATCCCCATCCCACTGTCCCCACCACCACCTAAGGCATGGCAGGTGCCTTTTCTGCCATCCCAGCCTCCAGCTCAATCCACCTCCTCCATCCCTGGCCTCGACTCATCAAAGGGCTCTGTGTTGCCCCTCCCGCTCCCTTTGAGGTCGGCACTACAAATTATCCTTTCATTGCTGCTGTCCCCTCGGCACAGCACTGAAGTCCCTGTCCCCCCCCTACTCTCTCCAAGTTCAAAGCTGAAAACAAAAATTACATTCTGGTTTTCCCCAAGAAACACAATCCACCTGCTCTGATTTTTGTCCCCATCTCAATTTTCTGCCCTTCCCTTGGTGTGTTGCCTGTTCTTCTGGGAAAACCTCCACAATGGAAGGGATCGGAGGCGGATCACACAGGAGCCAGCATCCATCCAGACAGCTGCCCCTGCTCCACCAGCCAGCAATAAAGATTTTGTTTTCCTC
>JACBWW010000049.1:781278-811278 GCA_020086605.1 Lanius collurio
CGGCGCGCCAGGTGCTGCACCCATGGAGGGTGAGCCAGAGATGGCGCGGGAGGAGAGGGGGGGAAAGTGCTGGAGACGGCAATTCCCTGGTGGAAGTTGATGGTGGAGTTGGGAAAAGGTTCAGCTGGAGACTCTCAGGGATGTGTCGTGCTGGGGAGGTTTGGGAGAGGAAACAGTGCCTGGGGTCCTGGGACAGTTTTGGGGTTCAGGGTGAGGTTCGGGGTGATGGAGGGAGAGTTCTGGTTGTCTGGTGGGGTGTTTTGTTGGAGAGGTGGCCATAAAGCACACGGAAAAGTATCAGGGAAAGGAAATGCACTGCTGCTTTCCAGAGTGAATAGAGGTAGAGAGGAGTGGAGCATTTCTTCCGTGTAATCAGGGAAGGCGAGGGAGGTGCGAAATGAAAATAAATTAAAGAGAAAAAAATCTAAAAAAATAATAAAATAAGAGGAGGTGAAATCCTGCTCCAAGCCGTGTCTCCCAGAAGAGCCTCTGCAGAGCTGAATGTGCTTTTATTCAAGGTAACAAAAGCTGGGGGATGCTCCGGAGGTAAAAGCACAAGTGGAGGCAGGGCCCAGGGGATTTAACTCTGGGGTGAATTCCCAGAGGTCTGGCTGAAATCTCTGCCTGCTCCTTTTTCTTTCCTGTTCCTCTTGGAGCTCACAGGGTTTGGTGGTGAGCAGGTGTTAACCCCCATCTGTCCCTGATGCCAACATGGGCTTTAAAAGAGATTTCACTTCCCACTAAAACTCAGGAAGCCCTGAGCATCATTAATATTGGCATAAAGCAGGAGCTGCTAATGCAATTTTTTCTTGTGCTGGCCAGAATTTAGCTGAGTTTAGCTGACTTTGCCTGCTCAGAAGGTTTTGATCTGTTTTCCAAAAGGAGGTGATAAATACACTGGGGTTGGAACAAAACAGGCTGTTAGTTGGAGGAGGTGTTGGGGACCTGTTTCTGTAACACTCTGAAGTGATCCTATTACATTTTTCTCAGAAATTAATTGATTAAATCCCTCCAAACAGTGTTTTCTGCTATTTGTTGCTGCTCTTAAGTTTTGAAATAAGATCCTTAGAGATGCTTTTATGTTGCTCCCTGGGTATTGGCAGCAGGATTCTCTTCCTTAGGGGCCAGGATAGGCATCCCTATTTGCTGAGTGTTTGGGCTCAGAGTCCTGGCAGTGCTTAACCCCAAGATTGGTATCTGCTGTGATCATCTGAGTAACTCAAAGCCTAAAATTCATCTTTTTTTTTTTTTTTTTTTTTTTATTTTAAGTGAGAAGAAGTTGGGTTTGTAAGTGAAACTGTAAGATTTGGGGTATCTTAAGAAATAGTGATTGGGATGGAGCCTGTGTTTGAATTGTATGTGGAATGAGAGTTGGGATGTCAGAGATGGTGACAACCTCTGTGTGTGGGGCAAAGCAGAACCAGCCCAGGGTTGCTGAAGTTTTTCAAAAGCAGCTCTCTGGGGTAGAGTAATTTCCCTAGAAATACTGACTTCCAGGCTTGTACATCCCAATCTCCTGATTCTGCAGATTTCCCCTTTATATTCCTGCTTAAATCAGAAGAAAATCAGCCTCAGACAAGGCAGAGAGAGATGCAGCAAACATGGCATTAGGCAAAAAAAATCTTTAAATTCCACCAACCAGAGAGAGGCTCAGAGTTACCCACTACAGCATCTTCATGGGATATTTTATTTTACTTTACTTTATTTTTATTTTTTAAATTTTATTTTATCTATTCTTTCTCAACATTGCATCTCATACTCCCACAGGGGATCTGATAGCAAAATTGCATCAGGAAGAGACAAACAATAGTTTTTATTCTCAGGCAGTTCAAAAGAGCCACAGCTCAAACCTGTCCTGGGGGCAAAAAAGGGCAGGAAGAGCTTTTACCGGAGATCAAGCACCGGGCTCAAAGCAAACCTCGGATTGATGGGTTTGAAATCCTTGTTGCCAAAACACCGCTTTTCATTCCCAAAGCTGAATTCCCAGGGTACCTCCCTGGTACTGAGAGTTCTCTGGTGCTGGGAGTTCGTGTTTGTCCAGGAGCTGTCAAAGATGTGCTTTTTAAAAAAAACCAACATTTCATCCATTGAATACTAATCCTAACACGGGCAGGAGGAGGCAACTGGGGCCATGTCCCCAAGAGAAGAAAAAAAAAAGTGTTTAAACAGAGGGTTTTAGAATCAGCATCAAAGCAGAGAGACTCTTCTAATTTAAATTGTCTTGGAGAAACTTTAATAAGATTTTTGCAACCATTTTTTGCCATTTTAGTGGTGCAATGCCTTCAGTTCCCCGCACAGACACAGTAACACTACCCTGAGGGCTGTCTGGGAGGCTTAATTAAAGAATTGTTTGTAAATCATTCGAAGATTCCTGGATGAAAGGAACTGGAACCATGCAATATACCGATTTAATTCCAGGGACCTGCTCTAAAGGCGTGTGACGAGGGTGATCCTTCATGCTGCTGTGACAGCTGGAAATACCTGCCCTCAGCACTTCCAGGGAGGCTGGGGTTGCACTTTGGTTATTGTTTTTCCCTATAAACCATGTATTTTCTCTCCCCATCTGCATTTCTGAAAGGTCTAAAGCCACCAGCATCGTTCTGGGATATTTTTGGGGACTGAGGGAGGTCACTTACAGACAGTGAGGATCCCTCTGGCTGTGCAGTACCCCCCTGTTATCCTGGGGGTTTTACCACTCTACAACAGCAGAGAGGAGCTGTGGAGTTTAGATGCCCTAAATTTCGTCCCTTTATCCATGATGCTGCTCTGGGTGGCCCCTTTGCGCTGTCCCCAAGGGCCCACCACAGCACCCAGAGCCCCCTGAAGCTCTGCAGGGCCAGGGAGGATGGGGTGAGCAGGGTTTGTCCTTACAGGGTGATGCTCTGTAGAGGTGAGAGACTGCTGTACCATCTGCCTGAGCTGCTCTCACAGTCTCTCCAACAAACACCGAGCTCAGGTGCCTTCAGCAACTCCATCTCCAGGTGGTCCAGGTGGGATGAAGCCCATGGCAAACCCACCTAGGGATGAGCAGGAATTCCATGAGCAGGAATTCCTCCCTCCCCGCTGCTGAGCTGGTGGGGAGTGACACTTAAAAACGTGCAGGTTGGGAACCTGAATATCCACCTGACTTGCAGTGTTGTTCCCAGCCTGACAGCACTCCCTCCTGACCAGGACCCAGCCTCAGCTCTGCCCAGAGCAGAGCAGCACGGCAGGGTTTGAACTCTGCAGGAGTCTGGGTGGCCCGCTCGGGTCCATTCCCCATGTGCAGGCATGTGAAATCTCACCAGCCCTCTCCAGAGCTTTCACAGGCTCCTGCCAACTTCCTGCTCCAGAGCCTGTTTACGTGCTCAGCTCCTTCCACAACTGGCCCATCTCCACCTAAGGATGTTGTTTCTGAATTCTTGCAATGCCTGCCCTTTCCTTCACAGAGAGATCCTGAGCAAACCTTGCTTTATTTTTTTTTCCCCCACTCTCTAAGCAATGCACGCAGTCATTTGGCATTTGTTGTTCTCCACCTACCTGTGCTCTGCCCACTGCAGCCCCCAGGGCTTTGCCAAATACTCCACGTTGCAGACAGCAGTTCCTTTGGGCTTGGAATTGCCAAACAAATCCATAAAGTCTTTCTCTTGGAGTTTGTGAGACCGTTCTGACTCTGCATGGGGGTTTTGCTGGTCCTTTGGGGATATGCCACCAATCTTCCCCACAAACCTCTCTATCCACCATTGGGGTTTAATCAAAAAAAAAAATCCCTATATTTTTCCCTGAACTGCCTGGTAGGATGGTGTCTCACACCCCAGGGCGAGGGTGCTTCCTCCTGTGCTTCATTATTTGGGAGGTTTGGGGACAGTTTGTCTGAGCTTCATTGGGTTTTAACTGCTCTAATTACCTATTTGTTGGGATGAAGCCCCGTGGTGTTTTGCTCTGGAGATCCTTGAGGGAAACAAAGATCCACTCAAAAGAAGCAGGAGGGATGTGCTCTGCCTGTATCACGGCTCCAGATGTGCCTAAGCATTGGGGCTGTCCAAAAACCTGCTAATTTTTACGCTAAAAATCCCTGTCTGGAAGGTAGACAGAGCTGAGAAGAATCAGATCAAGTTTCTTGTTACTGTACAAAAATCACATGAGTTTTTTTTCAGCTATGAACTGGAGGGGTGAAATGCTGCTTAAAGGACTGGCTGTGGTGGAGTTTATTTTTTCTTGTGTTTGATGGAGAGACTGTGCATTGAGTGGTGAGGGATGGGGAGATTCTCTCAGTTGGGGCTGCTGCAGTACAAATAATATTGAGAAATGCTCAAACATGTAGATGTGATGCTTAGGGACACAGTTTAGTGGTAGACCTGGCATGCTAGTCTTATGGCTGGATTTAATGTTTCTAGAGGTCTCTTCCTACAAATTATTCCATGATTCCATGGGCAGGGACACCTCCTACTGTCCCAGGCTGCTCCAAACCCCATCCAGCCTGGCCTTGGACACTTCCAGGGATCCAGGGGCAGCCACAGCTTCCCTGGGTATCCTATGCAAGGCCTCACAGTAACCCTGAGGTTCCTTCAAGGGTAAGTAAACCTGTTTCAAGTTACCTGCTGGCTTTGAATTGCAAAAATGCTGGAAATAGTGACTATTTGGGGGAATCTTAGAAATGGCATAGTAACCTTACTGCTTTTGGGGAGTGCAGAGCTCTGTGGTGGCTTATTTGGGGTGACTTTTGGGGGTTACATGCCCATATCCACCTGATTTGAGCTGCTGTGTGTCTCAGAGCCAGCCTGCAGCACTGAATACTGCTGAAATCCATTGGGAACCAAAAAATGCCAGGACACCCTAAAGAGAAAAAAAAACCCTCCCTCCTTCAAGAGGTGAAACGAAGCTGCTCCAAACTCCACAAGCAGCGAAATCCTTCATTGCTCATCTGCCTGTTGGGTCCCAGGTCTCACTGATGGAAGTTTTGTCATCACCACATGTGCCTGTTTAGCAAACCTCTGCATCCCTGCAGCTCTGCCTGTGGCAGGCACCTTTCCTGCCCTGTAAATAACGTGTGCCTCCCGCCTGGCGTGGCCGCGGGCCAGGCGCTCGCAGCAGGCACCGGCGACAGTTGGGTGACAAAGCACTGCAAGGACACAGGGACAATTCAGACAAATTATTAAAATCAGCTCAGTGTGATGTCTCAGTGCCCAGCAGAGAGCGGGAAGGGGAAGGAACGGGAGCGAAGCTTTTTTTGGGTGATGGGAATTCCAGCACTGCTGGAACATCTACTTTTAGATGTGCATCCACAGCGAGCCAGCAGAGGGAACAGGCCAGGCTGAGATTTTTTTCTCAGTTTTCAGAGTTTTCCTGTTTTCAGCAGGACTCCATTTGGGAGTAATGTCCAGGATTCTGGGTCTTGGGGTTGGGTAGCAGCTGGAAAGGAATGGGAACGTCTTTGGACAAACTGGGATGACTGGACTTGAGGAGGAAGGGAAAATTGGAAGTCACAGTGTGACTCTTCTGTGTTTTCCTCCCACTGGGGGACCCAGAGTAAGGCCATGCAGGTTCAGATATTTAACTAAGAGACTTAAGCTTGAAGCTGGGTTATCCCTGAATCCAGCTGCCTCTGAAGGCAATTCAGATGTGTCTTGGGATGATTTGTCCACTAGAGAGGCTTGTTTCCATAAATGCTTCCCAACACGGTCTGATGTCCCACCAAAAATACCCAGGATGTGCCCCTGGAAACATTTATGTTTTGTAACACTGTCTGTATGTGCTTAAAACATTTTAAAAATTTAGTTTCGGGGTCTGGAAGATCTTGCTGGTGGGTCAGGAGTGCACCCTAAGGGCTGCAAGATGAATAGTCAAATAAGAAGAATACAGTCCTTGGGCTTAGAAATAGGCAGAGATGGGATCTGCTTTAAAAGCTTCTCCAAAATTGAAAAAGTAGGTTTTTTTATTTCTGAGTCAGTCCCATTTTAGATGATTTTGAGGTCTGGTTCATATCCTTATCATCCTTAATATAAATTGGATTAATCCAGTGGCTTTTTCTCCATTTCACAGGCTCTGTGTGCAGGGAGCTTTGGTCTTAGGCCACATGGCTGACGAGGGTGGTGAAAGGGGAAGGAAGGTCAGTGGGAGAATAAGGCCTCAGTTATTAATGGCAAAGGCTGAAATTTTCTCTCTCAGCCTTAATTGATTTTGGCAAATTTAACTGGAGGAGGAGGTAGAAATTGGCTTAGAAATTAAGCTCTGGTACTTAAATATATATCAGATCTATTGTAGAGAAATGAGGAGACAGCCTTGTTAGACATTTATTCTAAGTGGCTTCTGCTGTGCACAGGCAAAGAGACAAATAGCCAATTTCTAACTTGGACAAAGGGGATTTGAAAGGCTCTTCAGAAAGGCTTGAAGAAACTCTGTTTGAGAAACTCCTTCTTTGAAACTTAATAGCAAAAATCACTTTTTTTTCCTCCTCCTCCCTGGAGTCCAAAGGCAGGAGGGCAAGATAAGACATTCCACCACGTAGGCAAATGGAGGGAAAAAGGGAAAAGTTTAAATGATACTGCTGCAGGCTGTGAAAAGTGGAGAGCTCTCAGGGTGACTGTTATGTGCTGCTTATCAAAATACTGTGAGCCCTGACTGTGAGAAAAAGCAGAGTATTTGAAGAGATGCTCTGTGCCAGCACGGATCTGGTTAGCAGTGATTATACTGGAATAACATCAAGTAACCAAGGTCCTTGAGATGTTTCTATAGCCACATTAAACAAGCAGTAAAGTTGTCCTCATTTCCAATCTATCAAGCAACAGAAGAAATGTTTAAAGCACAGGTAAGGGGAGAAAGTTTTCTGAGCCAGTTAATAAGGAACAGCCTAAAGCAGGTTGTGATTGCTCCACTCCAAACCAGTATTCTTGTCATGCATTTTTTCAGCCACCTCTTTTTGCTGGCAACCTGGTTGGGTTTAGGAGCCTAAATGAATAAAAATAACAAATAAACAAACAAGAATTTGTTCTGGTGAGAACTTGGAGAAAGTAGCAACACTCAGTAAAAGCATAAAACAGCCTCCCCCTGGTTCATTTTCTTCTTTGTTTGTTTTTTCCTTCTAATATTGGTCTCATTTTTAGATGGATCAGCCCCCTGATCGGGTTTGACACAATGCTAAGGAGTGTTTGTTCTCTCCACTGCCTCATTTAAGGGCACACAAATCACAGCAACTCCATAAACACCCCAAAATCTTATGTGGTGACAAAAAGCTGTGATACCTGTGCTGCAAAATGGGATGAACAAGCAATTCTGGAGCTCCCAAAAATCCTGATCCAACTGAGAGACAACCAGAAAAAAATATAAGCAAAATGGGACATCAGCTGTGAAAGCAAAATTCAGAGGCTTGAGCCCAAATTTCTGGTGTGCAGGATTTAATCTCCCCATCACCTCTACTTTCCTGACCCTCAGGGTCATTCCCATGCCAAAAAGCCAAGGAGAGATGCTGATCTCTTTGACATAAGGAATAAATTTTCCTGCCCTGTATGTGGAATACTGTGGAGAAAGAAAGTTTAGAGATTAATGCAACACTCTGATAGAGACAATTATTTTGTTTCCTTAAAATTTTCCCAGATGTCTAAAAAAAGCCCTCAAGGCTCTCAGTCCATTTGATTTTGTGGGTTTCTAAAACAGCTTCTGCCCATGAATGACACCAATAAATCCCCATTAACCGTATTCAACAGGAGAATGATCTTTTTTTTCTCATTAAAGCCTCATAAAGGGTTCAAAACCTCATTTTATGGCAGGCTCCTTTGATTTGAATTGATGTAGCTTAAATTATGAATTTTAATCACAACTTAAAATACGGAAGGAGAAAGTCATAATTTGAATGATTTGATTTTAATCATGTTTTTCATTTAAAATTCATAGCTCTATCTCTTAAGCAGGGCTGATTCTCCTCATTGTAAAACTTGGAGATTTACAGCCCACTCTTGCCTTTCAACTGTGTTTTCTAACCAGCCTGGCACACTCTGAATATATTTGTTGAAAGAATTTTAGAGCCTGAGATCTCTCTATTTTGATTTCTAATTTATACATCCCTGGAGTTGTCCTTGATAATGATGAATAAAACTAATTTAGGGTTTATTGGTAGAAATCACTCTTTGCTTATAGAGGAAATTTCTGTTAAATTGACAAATGCAAAAGAACATTTAAAATTCCTTTAAGATACATGAAATAACTGAGGATCTGGGTACCTTATGCAATAAACTTTTCAACAAACTTTTGAGTTTAGTGCTAAGCAATTCACTGAGCAAATCTGCAGCCTCAATCTGTGATGGAGTTAGTGACTGAAATGAATTGTTCTGTGTCTCTCGAGGGTTTCAAATAAACAGGACTTGTTCTCTTAAAATTCACTTTTACTGTTGAAAATGGGAGAGGAGACAATTTTATTTTTTGGCTGCCAGTTTCCAGTTGTTTTCACAGCTTGGAATTAACTGTTGGTGGGGCAGCTGAAGGTGTCTCTCCTTGGTCTGCAGAGGGAATTTCAGTGGATAGCTGAGGTTTGTGCATGTAACTTTTGACTGTCTGACTATCCCATGCTGAATATCTGGATACCCTGGAAATCTACCTATAGTGTGGGCAGAAAGTAATTAAAGAGAAGCAAAAATTAACAAGTCTTCCTTTAATTGACTGCCCTGTTTTTGTCTCACATCCAAATCCAGCCCCATTTAGTGTTGGAAAATACAAGTTCCCCAAGTGCTGTGGGTGTCCTGGTTGGCTTTAGCCTCACTGCAATATATTTAATGGGATTTTTGGTGCTAGATGATAACTTTTGGTCTCTCAAAAATTAGGAAGAGGTTTGGCCTTGATGGATTGTAGCCCATTCCCCTCATCCAGCCTGTTCTGACGTGCCCCCTTGCTGATCCAACATGGGAGCCTTTTCTCCAGCAAGTTTGACAAATAAAACTTCTCTGTTTAAGGCAACAGCCACAGAGGGGAGAAAAAGAAGGAAAATGAACCAATCCTGAGGTGATTGGGGTTGCCCCTCCTGCTGTCACCACTTTGCATGAAGCCTTTCCAGTGGAAGGGACACACCTGCTCCTGCTGCAACACATCACTTTAGGCTGATAAAGGTCTCTGATAAGCTGCAGTTTGACCCAGCTGAAGGTGGAGGATGCACCAACAGACCCTGGGCAGGTCCCTGCAGCTCTCACTCTGCATTTCCATAGCCCAAATCCCTCTCAGGCCCTTGGGAGGAGCAGCATCCCATGATGGCCATGCTCCTGAGAAGCTCTTCCATGAGCTTCAAAACTTGGCCAGTCGTTCATCCTCTTACCCCAAACATTATTTTGTGGGGAGTTTTCCAACCAGGAGAGGGGGTGGGGTGATGTTAAGCAATTCCTAGTGAGGACAAGGGTGGACAACACAACCCCCACTGTCAGCTGCTGAGTGAAGGACAAAACCTGTCACCCATCACTCTCCATTCCAGATTTCTCCAAATTGTGGCTTCAGTTGCTGAGGGTGATTAAGGGCAGCCAGTTTGGGGGAAAAAAGCTTTTATTTTAGCAAAAGAAGTGGCACAAGAAGGGCAGAGTGGTGGGAGGGTGGTGAAAAGCGGACATGTGAGGTGGGGTTGGTGGCAAGAGCAGTAAGGGATGTCATGAGCAGTGTGTGCATTTATGAATGCCCTTCACAGAGGGTTGGGGAGGGAAACTCAGGAGTCCAAACTGATAAACTGAGAAAGGAAAAAAGATGGTTTTCTTCTCTAAAAAATCTACCTGTTTGTGTGCTCCTATAATGCACCTGGCCACGGGTAGCTGACAGATGCACCTGGTAAAATTTTGGGGGTTTAAAGGAGTTTGGGTGTCACAGGAAGACCCCAAGGGAGCAGTGCTCTTCCTCCCTGATCATATCAGAAATGAAAATTCAAGCATCTTGTCACCATCCCTGATGGAAGCAAAGTGACCTGGTCCTGCCAGCAGCTCCTGCAGGAGTCTCTGCACTTAATCCGTGACCAGTGCAGAAGATTCCAGCATTGCAGGGCATGCCATGGACAGTTGGATAGGCCTCTGGATAGGTACAGAGCCCCAGCACGGTGGTTACTGGTGAGAAATTCATGGGGAGAGCGGGTTATTTTGGACCAGACCCAAAGCCAAGCTCTGGAGTGGTCCCACAGCGTACAACCCTGTGTGTCTCAGCTGTGCTCTGACAGAGAAAAAATCCCACTGCCAATCCTGATAAAATACTGCAAGGAGAGGGAAAAAAAAAAAAAGAAGTCATGAAACCACCAAAAGAAGCTGTGTGTGCCTTGGGGGTTTGGTGGGGGATACTGGGGGGACAGCCAGGCCGAAGGAACGCCGGCTGTTTCGGGCCGTGTGTGTGTTTGATCAGCAGCAGGAGGAGGAGGAGGAGGGTTGCAGCTCCACACTTTGTCTGCCCTGAGAGCCTTTTTCGTGTCTGACAGGATGGCTCCAGTCTGATTAGGAGGGGTCTGGAGTCGGAGGGGGCTCGCTGTGGGGCAGCAGCAGCGATGTGGGGATGGATGTAAAGCTGCTTTCCCTGGAGCAGTGGCTGGGGGATGCCCTGAGCCCAGCTGGCCTTTTGGGGAGGGTTCCCTTCTAATCCAGCTCAGAAGCAGTTTTGGGGCAGGGGTTTATCTCTGTCTTGGCTGGTCAGATTGGCACCCTGAGGTGCTGGAAGAGGAGTGCTGATAAAGTGGGTGGGTGAGGAGGAGCAGCACAAGGAGAGCTCTGTGGGGGGATTGGCTTTGAAGGTGGGTTTTGGAGAGTGCTTTTGGGATTGCACTTTATTTATTTATTTGTTTGTTTGTTTGCTTGTCCTCATCCTGAAGGCTGACACTTCTCACAGTGAGGGAAAGGGTAAGAAAAGTGCAGTCCATGAGTTGTTCCTGCAAGGATTTCGACTCGTTCTGAGCAGAGACATTCACCCCACAGAGGGACAGCAGAGAGAGGGGGCAGTAAGATTTTGTCTCTGCCCTAATCTGACAAGGCCAGATGCTCCCAGCCTATGTCTGAAGTAATTAGAAGCATTCACGCCACAGGAATTTATTTCTTAGAGGAATTTTTTAGAAAGGAAATAGAGGGATTATTGGAGGAAATATTTCTTAGTAGTTATTTCTCATGCTCTCAGATCCCTCAGCCCTTGTTTTAAGCACCAAGACTGTTCTTTGCCGAGATGGACAGTTGTGCCTGTGGGCAGATTTCCCATTTTTCTCCTCACAAAAGGCAAGAAATGGCTTGTTATAGGAACCTGGTGCCACCTGCACCTCTCAGGACTCCCCAAAGCCAAAGAGTTGTAAATTTTCCCAGCCTGTTCCAGCAATGGCTGTTGTCATGACACTGCCAAGAGTGGGGAAGGGCATAGCCCTCTGCTTGATAATCTAGATTAGGAATAATTAATTTGTTTTGTAGTAATAAGGATCAGCTTTTGAATCTGCTTGGATTTGGATTTGAGCCATCTTCCCAGGGGTGAGGGTCTGACATCCAAATGTCCTGGTACTGTAACTCATCTCCATCACAGGTTTGTGCTGCCCTCCAAGCATCAGGGATTTGCTCCACATCTTGCTTTCCTCCAACACTGTTCTGCTCCTGTTCAGGAGAGCTGATTCCAATCCTGCAGCAGCACAGGACCTGGCCATCTGCTGCATCATCCACAGTCCCAAAATGCAGTGCTTGGATTCCAGCACATGTCCTATTTATTTGGCAGCTCTGCTGTGCAGAAACTTACTGGGCAATGGATCTGGTGCTGTTGGTTTGCATCATTTGAGCATTTCAGCCTCCCATCAGTGACTCTGTCACCCACATTGAGAGGTCTGGGTACTGCAAAGGACTGGTGATGGACAAGGAGAGCAATTCAAGGCCAGGATGAATGGGGCTCTGGTCTAGTGGGAGGTGTCTCTACCCATGGCAGGAGGGCTGGAAGGAGATGATCTTCAAGGTCCCTTCCAACCCAAACCATTCTGTGATTCTGTGATGATTCTGTGCCAGGGGCAGGAGCATGCCTGCATCACAGAGTGGTGTCTGCAGTACATAGGCTTGCAAGTTATTAATTATTTAAAGCAATCAGCTGCTAAGAATTTAAAGCAAACAACAATTACAGAGAATTATCAATTAGTATTGCTAGAGGTCGTCATGGTTTTGATGGCTCAGCTCTTTCTTGCCTCTGTGGTCAGCAGGCTCAGGGCCTGATTTCTGAGTGGTGTCCAGCAGCATTTTGCCCAATTACAATTTCCAGAGATGTCAGGTTGAGATGGGGCTCAGGGCAACGAGAGGGTATTTTTGCAGAGCTGATCGTGCTTCTCCAAATGTGCATTTAAAATCTGTGTGGGGATTTTTCAGCTGTCTCCTCTGCCTTGCTGTAATCAGGGATGCTGTTTTGAGGTAGTTTTGGCAGCAAAGTCATGCTTTGATTTGGCCAGGGATCACTTGCAGACATGCCAGGAATGTTCATGTGGCTGCAGCCTTCAGCAGTGTAGGGGCTCCATCTCCACTGCCCAGCTCAGGATTACAACCAGCAGCACCCACTGAATCCCAGTTCAGTGCCCTCTCTCTGCTCTGCTGATGGATTTCTGTGGGTTCCATATGTCCCCACCCCCTCTTCCCATCTCCAACCCCACCATGACTCCAGCTCAGCTTCCTGAAGGAAATGTCCAAGCTGACATGTCAGAGTTTCCCTGCTGAGCCCAAAGCAGGACCTGGTGTCTCATCCCAGGAGCAGAGGAACTGGGATATCATCAGCAAGCCCAGCCCCAAGGCTCCCTCCTGTACCCAAAGCTGCCACTCACCTCTGTGGATCCCCTCCAAGGTGGGAACTCAGCCTGGTGTTTACAGACCTGATGGTCTCTCTTAGGAGAAAGAGGAGGAGGATTAGCAGCAGGGAGGGGATGCAGCTCCTCCTTCCTTCCTGCTTCCTCTGCTCTCTTCCCTTGCCCTGCCATGGCCTTCCCTGCAGCACAACCTCCAGGCACTGCCCTGGAGAGAAGGGTTTTGGTGGCAGGGAGATGTTCTGGTGACAGCTTTTAGCAAAGCCCTGAGCTCACAAGGTGACAGGGCCTGTTCCATCCAGACCATCCTGGGTGCAGTTGCTGTAAACTTTGCATTCCTCCAGATATCATATAGGATTTCCCTCCCTGACCAGTGAATCTCTTCCTGCTCCAACTCACTACCTGTCCAGGCAGTTTCTGGGGAGCAGAGTATGACCATTGTTGTGTGCTGTATTTTTTTTCATATATTACTTTTTTTTTTGCTGGGGTTTCTCGGCACGCAACCGCGCCATTGAAACCTACTGAGTGCAAGGCCCAGCCCAGTGACATCCCACAACTTCCCATGCTCTGCTCAGCTGTAACCACGCAGGAATCTCACTTCTTGCTGGGCTGCTGGGTGGACAACATTGTTCCCCTATTGAGTCATTAACAATGAGGTCATTGGGCTGGAAAGACAATGTCATTCAGCAGCCAAGAACCCAGCTGGCTGATCCCGGTTGTGTCTCATCTCCTATGACAAAGCCACTTTTAATTGACTAATTAAAGCTTTTGCAGGCTCCATCTTGGAAGGGATGACCAAAACACGTATTGTTCCCTGTCAGCATTAAGTCAGGCCAGTTGGCTGATTAAGAAGCAAGATCTTTCTTCCTTCTCCACTTTGCTACTTGCTATGAAGGCCTAAATTCCTGATCCTGGCAATGGGAAAACCTTCTCAGAGGATTCCTCAGAGATATCCCCCCATGTGTATCAGAGCTTGAATAAGGACCCATGGACCTCAAGATAGCTCACCCAAAGCCCACTCAAGCCACTTTGGGATGGCCTCTCCATATCACCATCAAAGCTTTTGTTGGACACTTGATATTTTGGGTTCCCAGCTCCTACAGGAATTCGATATTGCACCTAAACCTGTGGCACTGGAGTGCTTCCATATCTCATATGCCTTACAAGGACAATTTGGTCCACTGGCTGTGGGCCAAGAGCATTTTTCTTTTCATTTCTGGGCCATCTTTCCCTTCAGGCACTTTTTGGGTGGTGCAGTGTAGGCAGAAAGCAGGGAAAGTCCAAGCACTGGCAAGGGATATGCCCACAGTAAATCCCTGCTTGCCTCAGCTGAGGGCTCCTGTGCTGCCAGGACCCTCACCACTCTCTGAATGAAGATGTTTTGAGCCCAGAGACCAGTGGGCACTTGACATTTCTTGCTCTCATTGCCACTCGGAGTAATATCATCCTGAAAACAGTGAGTAAATGTGCTCTGAGGGACTCCGCAGGACAAACAGAGTTTCATGCAGCTACATTGCCATTTCCATGAAACCTTCAGGGTTTTTTTCTGCAGTGTGATTGTCTCAAATCAGATTTATCTCCTCTTTGCTGCCCAGGCCCAGCTGAGCAGGAATGCTGGGTGTGTGTTTACCAGGGCTGCAGTCCCAGCCCTAAAGCACAGCAGCCGCTTCTTTTGAAGAGCACACAAAGCAAGGAAGAGGAGCAATTGTTTGGGAGGAAGTTGAACCATAATGTGATAGACTCCCATGGGATTTACTATTAGTAATTATTTGTATTGCTCTGGCACCTGACCAAGGTTGGGGCCCCGGTTAGAAAGGTGCTGGATCAGCCTGTAAATGAAGACAGCCCCTCTGTAGGAAATCTGTCCACTCTTGCAGGTAGAGATGGGGAAACTGGGACAGGGAGAGTTTGACAAGTGTAATGAGGGTTGTTTAGGAGAGTTATGGCTGAGCAAGGAGGTGAGCCAGCCAACAGTGCTCACAGGAGCATCCTTCCTCTCTGGGGGTAAATCCTAGACCATGGAATTGCAGAATGGTTTGGTTGGGAAGGGACTTTACAGACCACCTCATTCCGCCCCCATGCCCTGGACAGGGCTACCTTCCTCTGGACCAGGTTGCTGAAATCCCATCCAACCTGGCATTGGACACTTCCTCTACTTGTGCTCTTCCCAGTTCCACAGAAGCGGCCACTCAGTTTCAAATATGCTGTGCTGGAGATTCCTGCACTGGAACAGCAATGGAAAAGGTAATTTCTCACCTTTGTGCCTTTAATAAGTGATTTCTGTGAGCATGTGTATTATTTTAAGGAGGGTCAGAGCAGGAGCTTTCGAAGAACACAAGTTTGTCAAATGGAAACTGAGTCCCAGTACTCCTGAAAAACAAAATCAAACAAACCAACAACAAAACAAATAGATAAAATGGATTTTTTTTCCAGCAAAACTGAGTGTTTCAGGAGACTTAAATAATAAGGCAACTACAAAATTGCCAACAATAGAAACTGATCAGATTACACAGGCCTGCAAAGCCAGATCGTCACTGGAGCCATTTGGTGGGAAAGAAACTCAGTGCCAGACAGTCTTTAAATAGTATTGAATAGGAGGGAGGGTTGGTTGTGTCCTTCCCTTCCGAGGCTCTCCCCACCTAAAGAATAGCACTGAGCCTCCTGCCAAGTCCAGCCTGTCCAGTTCATGCCCGAAGGCTCCACTCACAGGCCCAGCTATATAAATATATGTAGGTGCTCCTGCATGCACATGTGTATATATAGAGCTCCCAATTATCCGGGAAGACCCCACCCTGAGGGAGGTGAGGGTGTGGAACTGGAGAAAAAATAAAAAAGGTGGGACCCAAAATAGCACCAACACACAAAGGATTCCAAGGAAATGTTGAGCTCTCCTCACGGCATTGACAGGAAACCTCCGGGCTGCTGGCTCGGTAACCCTGGCTAGCCAAGGTCATGGGGGACTGATCGCAGTGGAAGGACGGATCCTGACATCCATCTTCTGCAAAAATCATGGGATGAGGGGTGTGAGGTGGTAGCTTTTATGTCAGTGAAGATTTGCAGGTGTCCCAGATGTGCCTGCAGAGGAATCTGTCTCAAGAACAGCACTGAACAGTGAATATTTAACCAGGAATCACCCGAAGTTTTACTTAGAGAGGCTGGGATGCCTGAGGAAGTCACCAGTGCCCCTTGGCTTCTATGTCACTGGGCATCACTTGTGCATTTCACATCACCTTAGAGTGTCAGTGGACCAAAGATCACAGAATATCTCTAGCTGGAACGACCCACAAGGATTATCCAGTTCACGACATTTCAGCCCATCCTCTTTGGGTCCACCCTGGCCTGGTGGTGAGTGGTGTGTGAGATGGGCTGGGGAACACAACGTGACCCCAAAAAGAGTAAAAAAAAAATTTGCTGGCTGGAGGGCGTAAATTTGGGCTGATTGGTGACTCATCAGAGGTGCTGGGAGCACAAAGGAGGGTGAGGCTCTGGGCCTTATCGTGTCCCCACCATCTCTTTTCCGCTGGTGCCTTCTGTCCTTGGGATAGGCAAGCAATGTCCGAGCCCTGCCCTGAGCACAGCCCTGGACACTGGCAGCCTCCCCACGACACCCATGGTGACAGGAGCAGGCAGAGGATGTTGTGTGAGGGGGATTCCTGCTGTAAATCTTCGGGGGAGGTGGAAAGGGAGGTGCAAGAAGCAGGGGACAAGGTGTTGCAGTGCCACAGCAGCGCTGTGTGCCAGCACAAACTGACCTCCCACCCACCCATCTCCATTTCTTCCCCTTGTACCTCAGCAGCCTGTGGCCAGGCTGAGGCCTCCTTATTCTTTTGGGTTTAGGGATTCTCCTCTTGTTTTCAGCCCCTTAGGGCTGTGGCTTGGGCCCCCCACATGCTGGGTCTGAATCTTCAGCCTCCAGCTGGGGATGGCATCCTTGGTTTTGGTGCCACAAGTTTGGGCATTAGAACTCTGCTGCTAATACCAGCCTTAATGCCTCTCTGTGGACTGGCTTTGTCAGGCTGTGAGGTCCCAGAGAAGCCAGTAGTCCCTCCTTGGGTTTGATCCTTTTTCTTTAGAAAAAGCCAACTCCACAAGAGAGGCAATATTTGCACCCTTCTTCTTCCTCACTGCAAAAATTAGAGTGAGGCTGCCAAAAAGTGAGGAGAGTTTTGGCTGCACATCCAACCCACGGGAGTTCTGCTCCATGAGAGCCTTGTGGCCCTCATTGCCCATGGATAAAGTCTAGACACATCACTGATGCACAGCACCCAGCTTGAGTGACATTGGATGTGACAACTCCTCCCTGGTGCTGGCCAGCTGGCAGAGGTTCAGCTGGCAGGATGAGTAGCTCAGGGCCAGCTCCATCCCTGCCTTGCTCAGCATGAACCCAAATATGGACCCAGCCAGCTGGAGAGGAAAGCAAGGCGAGGAATTTCATCCCCCATGCCACCCCACAAGTGGTAGAGTGCTCTCTCCACTGCCTTCTTGTGATCCTGCCTTTCTCTGGGGCAAAAACTGAGAAAAATGGAGCTCCAGGGAGATGTGATTGGGGCCTTTTTGTAGTTAAGGGGGCTTATAAGAAAGATATGTGAACAAACTTATTAACAGGGTCTGTTGCAGTAGGAAGAGGAATGATGTTTTAAGCTTAGATTAGATACAAGGCAGAGATTTTTGATAGGAGTGCTGAGATGCTGGCACAGGTTGTCCAGTGAAGCTGTGGATGCCCCAACACTGGAAATATTCAAGACCAAGTTGGGCCAGGCTCTGAGCAACCTGATCTAGTTGAAGATGTCCCTACTCATTGCAGTGGGGTTGGACAAGATTTTAAACGTGTTCCAACCCAAACTAATGTATGATTCTATGATGTGACATCAAATCTGACATCAATCAGAGCTTTCCATGCCCAGGAATTAGGAAAGGATAACCTCAGCTGGGGAAGAAGTTGTGGCCCATCCCTAATGTTTGGTCAATGCAAATTTAGGAGCTTGTTTTTGTGGGGATCATCACCAGATTTCTCCTGAATTATCTTTCTTGAAGTGCATCAGCTCCCCATCATGAGCTTTGAGAGCTGAGGAGACTTTAATTTGATTTAACCTACTTCATTTGGGCTAAATTAAATAAAGACTGATTTAAAGCTGAACAAGAGTGGCCACCTGGTGAGTTGTGTGCACTTTGACTAATCCATTCTGAAATCATACCTCCTTTTAATTTTAGATTAATTTTTTCCAAGTACCCCTGTGTAGACAAGCCATCAGGCTGAATAAAGATCAGTTCTTGTCTTGTGGGCTCACGTCCTCACTCCTTCCCAAGCTGTCTGGAGTGAAGTCCTCCAGGAAAAGCCAGCAAGGGATGATTCATCTTTCTGGGGTGAAAAGCAGGGGGAGGAACTTATTCTCTGTCTTAATGAATAAATGTGTCCCCAGACACCCTTGTTGGTGAGAGGCAGGGCTGGAGAAAGGAGGTCAGGTCCCCAGGAGGGGCTGCTGCAATGTGACAGCTCATCCCTCAAGAGCAAAGCTGATGCTTTGGCCAAGCAGCTCCTTGTGTTGGCTTCTCCAAAGGTCTCCTTCCCACCACCTTGCCAGCAGCTCCACAGCTCCTCAGTGCTGGAATCAACTTAGGGCCCAGCCCTCAACCCCAGGGAGCAGTGCTGAAGTTCCTCCAACCCTTCTTCCAGCCCGGAGAGAGGTGGTGAAGCTGGGTGGGACCCTCATGGGGTCAAGGTGGAATTCCCAATCTGGCAGCCCCAGTCTTTAGGTCCTTCCCATGGACCTGAGGTTCCTGTGGGAACTCAACACTTCTGAACAACAAATCATTACAATTGCACAGAAGCTTTAAAACTCTCTAAAATACACACCACCTCTTTGGGCATCATGCAGGAACTCACAGCTTCCAACTTTTACATAATACCTTTCTTGTATATTTTTCTTATACATTCTACCAACTTATAAAGTTCACTTACTTATACATAACTCACTACTTATTCATCTTACTTATTTTATACATGTTACTCTAGTTATACACTTTATTTTTACCTACAGTACATACACATTTTACTAACATATACTTTTCACTTACTTAACACAGTACTTACACATTTTACCAACTTACCCATAATACAGCCCATATGCACTTTCCAACTGCAGTGCACGAGATCACACATTATTTGATTGGTCCAAGAGCCCTGCACACACTTTCTAGAAAATAGGATTGGCTTTAATCCAGTGTGGGACAGTCCTTTTTTATCTATGCCTTGTTGCTTTGGTACTTAGTTTTTCAGCTTCTTCTTTCCCAATACTTTCTCAATTTATCACCCTTGATGAATTCCTGAGGGCTCTCACAGGTGGGGCTCCAAATCCAGGCAAGCAGAGTCGAGATGATGGCAGCAACAAAACCCATCCAGTGATCAGCAGCCAAGTTAGTCCAGGAAATCCAAACAATCACACAGTAAAGGACAGTGAACAGATACAAACCTATTCCACATCCCCTCCTCCTCTTTTTCTGCCTGACTAAACCTTTAGGCTGGAGCTTAAAAACCCTCCAGGAGCTGACCTGCTGCAGCTGAAGGTGGCAGGCCAGGTGAAGCTGGTGAGGGTAATTCCAGCCTGGTCTCACTCTGAGGGCTCCAATAGGCATAACTACAGATGCTGGGGCACACTATCATGGTTCTAAACACCTTACAACAAATTCCTCTCCAAATTCAGACAAATCTAGACTTTGAACCAATTTGCCTTTTCTTTAAAAAAAAAAAAAAGGGTTTTTTAGCACTCATTCACAGATAAAAGCCTGAAAGACCATCCTAAAGACTTACAACATTGAAGAAAAAACCCAGATTTTCAGTGTATAACAAAGTTCTTTGTTCTTATGGCTTTCCTGTGGTTTTCAGTGTTCTGTTGATTCATAGCCACTGTTTTGGGGCAGAAACACCTGGGTTTTACCTTGATCCAGAGAGACTTTTCTGGTCCATCACTCAGTGTAAACCTTGAGTTCCTTCCAAAGTCCTGTGTGACTTTTGCAGAAATAGAGGGGCCTCAGAGCCAAATGGAACAGACACCGTGTCCTTCAGCCGATGGGTGATTGATGCTCGTTTAATACAGGCCACAAATCCTCCTTTAAAGCAGCAAGGTCATCGTGGGATAGCTCCACTCCAATGGTACAAAGGATTCAGGAGCAGGACAGGAGCATGGCCTCACTCTGTGCTGTGGAGGGTCTGGTCAGGCTGGGACATGAGGCTTTTTTGGCTCATGCTCCCCATGTTTCCGCTCCAGCAGCTCCGGTGCCATTTCCTCCATGACAAGGTGTTTCTGGCTGCAGACACCCCAGCTCATTCTACAGCCCAGGGAAGGGTGCAGGGCTGCAGTCAGGTCCCTTAGAAACACTGTCAGCTGCTGATGGAAGAGGATATTTCCAGGCTTAGTTGTGAAAAATGTCTGTGGGTTATGTGGATAGAGGTGGGCACGTGTGTTTGTGTTTGTTTGCCTCCTTGACAACCTCCTGTGAAGGATTTCGGAGATTTCATTTTCCACAGTGGTCTTCCTGTCTCCTTCTGGTGGTTTTTTCATCTTTCCCTTCACTTCTTGGATAGCCACAGATTTTTCCATGAGAAGAATCGTGGAGACACAATCCTGAATAGGATGTCCTATGTTTATCCATCAGAGAGGTTGGACTTTCCACTGCTGGCGTTCCTCACCTCTGGCTGGAGCTGGCCATGGGATGCAGAACTGCCTGGGATGGACCAGTTGGGTCCATTTGAGTGAAAAATGCCCCTGATCACAAAATTTCTGGCAAACCCCAGACTTTGAGGAGAAATTCAGGAGCAGTCCAAGCATGGCATGGAGGGCAATTCAACAACAAAGTTTTTGAGACGGTGAGAGTGAGAAACACTGAGATACTCCTGCATTCTCAAATCCACTGTCTGGTTGTTAATTAGTACAGCAAATTAACCCATTTCTGCCTTCCTGGATGTGTTTAGAGGGATCAAGGGAGCGAGGAGGAGACGAGTCAGGGCTGCAGGGAAAGAGGAGTGTGGGGAGGTGTGCCTTGGGATGATTATTTTTAATATTTGTCGTACTTCCAAATGAAACACAGATGAGCTGAGCTGGCTCAAATACTTGCAGAAAGAGCTGATGGGGAATTTGTTAATGAAGCAGCTTTCTCATCAGAAAATGCTGGTTCATCAAAACCTGGGTTCTGGGGACATGTGGTGCAGTCCTGGCAGGAAAAGCACACCAGGCTGCGGGTGGGTTTCTTGGTTGAAACCAAGGAGGTTTAAAGGCTGTTGTGTGAACAAAATAAAGCCAGACAGATCTAACAGAGAGGATGAAGCAGCCAAAGCTCGTGTGAGGTTTGTTTCAAGTCCTGCTCTTTGGGCTTAAGGGTTACTTGTACTTGGTAAAAATAGGGACAACTTGAATTTTTCCCAGTTCTGGAAGCAGAGTGGCCTTTTGGCTACTGTAGGGATGTGACACACTGCAAAGTGCTGCAGACTCAGAGTCCTCAAGATTATGCTGAAATGCTGTGAGGACATGCCCCAGATCTCCTGCCGAGGGGTATCTCCAGGCTGGCAGTGGAGCAGGGAGCCCTGGATGCTCCTCTCCATCTGGAGATGAAGCAAAACTGCTCAGGGCTTGAAGCACATCCATTCCCCCCCTGCCCAGACAGCAAGGGTTTATGGTGAAGGCTTTTCAGGGCAGAGGCTGTGGCTGCAGATTCCTTTAATTTGACAGCAGAGAAGAGGGCACTCATCAGTGTTATTGCCTCGGTCTCACTGTCACTTCCACGCACAATCTAAACAGCAGCAATTTAAAGAGTTTTTTTTCAAGAGTCTTTTCACAGCAGGGCAAAGGAGGTTCCCTGCTGACAATAAAGCCAGGGGTTCTAAATTACAGTCCAGGCACACTTGTTCCACAGAACCATAGAATGGTTTGGGTTAGAAAGGACCTTAAAAATCATCTCATTTCAACCCCCCCTGCCATGGGCAGGGACACCTTCCACTATCCCAGGTTGCTCCAAGCCATGTCCAGTCTGGCCTTGGACACTTCCAGGGATCCAGGGGCATCCACAGCTTCTCTGGGTAACCTGTGCCAGGGCCTGCCCACCCTCACAGCCAAGAATGACCTCCCCTGACCTGCTGCCCACACTTCTTTGATGCAGCCCCTCCCCAGGTGTTCCTGCAGCACTAATTAGACCCAGCCATTCCATCTCATCTTTAATATTGTGCAGAGCAATTCTATCAAAAGTGTTCTGCAGCAGTTTTTATTCTGGCAGGGGTTTGGAGAGGATGTGTGTGCACTGGATGATTGGGCTGAGGGATTAGAGACTAATGCTCTGGCAGCTGCTTTGGACCTTTCCCCATTCTCTAACCCAGGAAGCCAAGTTGATCTTTGGCCTGGGTGAAGCCATTTCATGAAGCTGATAGTGAGCCTGGCAGCAAAAGGGTTGGGTGATGCTCTTTAGGAAGTGCATGTTAAGACATGGAGAGTGCCAGGGTGTGTCAACCATCCTTGTACCATATCCCTCACTAACATCTCCACCAGCAGCTCAGGAAGACTCTGCTTGGATCCCATCTACCCCTGAGCCGATGGAAGGGAAAGAGCCTCTGCACAGGCAAAATCAAAAACCTTGTGAAGTAACCATTTGCTCTGGTAGCCCAGCTTAATTCCAGGATAAATAACATTGCTCTGTGATGTTCCGCCAATCTGATCCCTCTCACAGTTTCAAAAGGAGGTGACAGATTTCCTGTCCTCTGCAGTGACTGGGCTCTGCTGCACCTCAGACATGGCTGCACTGCAGTGGGTGGATAAAACCCTCCTTGCTCCCAGGAGCTTCTTGTAATGCAAAGAAAAGTCCAGGAGCTTCCTCACTCACTTTGGCAAATGCTGTCCCCAAGGAAAGGCCACCCCCAGAGCCTCAGCCCCTGCTTTGCCTTTGATGAACTCAACCCGCTGCCCCTGTTCAATCAGGAAAGGCTGCAAAAAAGGGGAGGAAAATAGGAACTTCCTCAGGGCCTGGCTCACATCCCTTCCCCTTCCCTGGGTTGCTCAGGCTCCTTGGCTTTCTCATCCCACCTTGGGAGGAGCAGGAGCTGGCTGGCGTAAGGCTCCAAGCCAGGCTCAGCCTGCCGGCGTGGGGTGTGTCACCCACCATTTCCTAAGTTATTCTTTTGAGTTTCCTTTTCTCACTATTAATAGAATTTCAGCCAATATCTGAGCTGTTTCAACAAGGTGGATGGGGGAGGGGGACAGGGGGAGGCGTTACCAAAATAGGAAGCGGGAAGCTGTTGGGCAGGGAATTAATCAGTGAAGCTGCATGGAGAGGGAATTAATTGCTGGCTTGGGGTGGGCTGTGGGAGGATGCACAGGACATGTCCTTTCACTTTGCATTTTGAGCCTGTTTAATTCTCTTTTTGTGCTCCAAGTCGTGACCTTTCCAAAAAGCTTTTTCCCTNGCTGGAAATAATATATGAGTGCTTCATGGGGAAACAAAAAGTAATAACATTTGTTCTGCACATTTCCCAAATGGATGAACCTTCTCCCCAAATCAGGTTGTTGCCTTGACTCCAGAGGGATCCATGGAAAAAGTGATTGAGTGCAACCCATGGTACCTGAAAGGTGAAAAACTGGTAAAACTTTTCCTGGGGTGAATTTGAGCAAGAGCCCAGAACTGGTAGTGACCATTTGGGGCAATTCTCTGTGGGAATTCTGGAGCTCCTGCAGTGATTACAAACAGAAGAAGAGACGCAGGTTTTTATACTGGTTTAGCAGTGAAAACACCCTTTTGGCATCGCAGCTCATGGCAGAGCTCTCTGCAGAGGGACAGTTCTCTCTTGTCAGGAGAGTTGTCCTTCAGCTGCATCCCCCCCTGAGAAACAGGGTCATCATTTGAAAGTTCCTTCAGAAACCAAGCACAGATCTCTTTGTGTGTGATAATGGGAGGTAATTGATTGGGCTTAATGATCTTGGAGGTCTTTTCCAACCTTAATGAATCTGATTCTGCGTCACCTTACACCTTCAGGGATGTGAGAGACCTTCATAACAGGGAGGGACAATTGCAGTCAGTGCATTCCTTGGCTGTCCCCTTGCAAGGGCTGGATCTACTTTATTTTGGCAACCACTTGCAGAGTTCTGCATGGAAGCTGGTGGACCTCCCATCTGAGGGAGACCTCTGTCCTGAGACCTAGCAGCTCTTGTCCTCCTGCTCTTGCTCTGAAGTCCTGTGAGTTTGACTACATTTGGAGGTTCCTCAGATTTCCCCCTCTTGTCCTCCTCTGCTCTCCTTCCTGCTGGACACAGTGGTACCAGAATGTGGAATCTGATACAACTTTGGAGAGCAGGAGGCAAGCCCTGAGTGAATAACTCGTAGTTTATGCCAGGGTTTATTTCTACAAATACCTGTTCTGATGGGAAACCAAGGGCTGTTTCCTTAGTTCAGAGTTTACCTTGGCATTTTTATTTTTCACCAGGTGTCAGCTCTCAGGATGATGCAGACCCAGGACAAACCACGACCACTGCGACCCCAGCAACCACCAAGATGACCACCCCTGCAAGCACTACAGAGACCTCACCAACCACCTCTGCATCGTCACTCACCATGGCTCCAACGACCAAACCCACTAAGATTGAGGCTGTACCCATTCAGACCACTGTGGGAACCACTGCTCAAAGCACCACCATCACTACCACCAAGCCAGGAACGTCATCGTCCCCCACTACGGCATCACCTACCACAGTGACAGGGACCACCCCCACAGTATCAGGGACCACACTGGCCGACACCACCATCACATCCACCCACAAATCTGGGCAGGACAGCTCTTCACACAGCACCACTACTCCCACAGCCAGCCCTGATGCAAGCACCACTGCTTCCCAGCCTCCCAGTGGTGCTACAGCCAGTTCGGGAATCTCGGGGACCACCACTGCTGCAAAGCCCGGCCCTGCTGATGCCATCAGTCCTCCAGGAGCTGTAGGGGCTGCTGCCACATCCTCTCCCAGCACACAGCCTCAGGGAAAAGCGCCTTTGGATCATTTGCCCAACACCACTGTGAGCGCCGCAGTGCCGAGGACTGACCCTTCCCAAAGCTCCAAGGATTGTGCTGTCTCTCCTCCTCCATGTGCCACCAAGAAGCCTCCTTCTTCTTCCAGTTCTCCAGTCCAGGGACCAATCCCTCCCACCAGTCCTGGAAGCACTGGCACACCTGTTACCCCTCCGATGAGATCCCCGTCCCTCGCCACCACTCCGATGCCACAAGCTGGCAGCAAAGACACAGTCCCAGAGACAGCCACCAGGACAGCTCCTGGGGCAGGTAACAGAAGACAGGAGCCTTGCTTTCTTGTGCTGGGGAGGCTTTTTTGTGGTGTCTTCTTCCAGCTACCCTAAACACCTCCTGTCATGACGGGCTGTCACCACCTTGTCTCATTTTAGGACTTTCCAGTGCAGTTGTCTGTGTGACAAGTGGTTTAGATCCCCGTTGTCCTCGGTGGAGGTCGAGTCAGTGCAGTCAGTGAAATTCAAGGAATGAATCAACTGGCAAAGCACAGGCATTGGCTTTTGGATGGACCAAACAGTGCCTGAAGCACCACCAACTGCAGTGACTCGATCCTCATCGACGGCAAACGGGAGCAGCGGCGATGGGTTGGGGCCTGACGCGGGAGAGCGGGGGAAGCAGTCTGACAGCCCCCATGGAAGATCCCTGGGGAAGCAGTCTGACAGCCCCCATGGAAGATCCCCTAAACTGACAGCTTAGGGAAGGCTGGCTGGGCATGCCCAGAAAATGAGCTTTAGATGACTAAGGAGATTTTGTGGCTAAACTCCGAGCTTACAACCCCTCAGGAGTCTGGCTTTGGTAGGACGTTCATCAGTGCTGTGGGAGGGCTGTGGCTGCTGACTGCTGTCTAAGCAGCATTGGGAGTGTCCACTGCAGAAAAAATATTGGTGCCGTGGGACTCAGTTGGTTTGGGTGATTTCTACAGTTCAGGGCAGCTCCTGAAACGTGCAGTTTATTTGAAAGGGTTGTGGGTGCAGGAGCTCTGCTGGAGCTGCCACAGCTCAGAGCATGGCCCAGAGAGAGCGAGAGACTGAGACTGAGAGAGAGTAAGAGAGAGAGAGTAAGTGTAAGTGTAAATGACCTAAAAGTCTGGTTCCATGATATTATATCTCTTCCTATACTGAATGTGGTAATAGTACAATGTCCAATCAATAGAAGACAGAAATCCTTATAGAATTTACATACAACCTATCAAAACTACTACATTACCATACTGTGTTACATTTTAACTCCTAAAAACTATTTTCTAAAACTACTTTTTTCTTCCCTGCCACGCTGGCAGGGTTTTTCTGACTCTTGGACTTTTCTGTTTGCTGAAGCATCCTCTTCTTTGCTAAAGACATTGTTCAATGCAGAGGGATTCTCCTTCAGCTGGCCAGCCCATTGTTTTTTGGCTGTACAGTAACTCACAGCTCGGTATCTTATATCTCAAAGCCGGCTTTCATTTCTATTTCACTTACAGGTTTTATATTTTCAGAATCTTTTGCCAAGCAGTCATATTTATAAGGTTTCCTTATTTCATCCTCCCCAACAGTCCACGTGCTGTTTGGGACCTTGCTGAACATCATTAAGGTGTTTTCTCTGACCTCTGGAGCTTTACAGAGTCGTGTTAGTTCCTAAGTGTCCCAGTGAGGCACAGTTTAGGCCTCCCAAACCAGCATTTTGTCTGGTGGCATTTACAGGGAAGTCATCACCCTGTGGGACTGTGAGGGCTCCGTGGAGCCTTCCAGACTTGGATGGGATTGTGGGTTCAGCTCACAGGGCTCTGAATAAAAGCTGTGATCATGCTGAAGTCCTTTATTATCTTCCCCTGGGAAATCCTGTTCTTGACCCAATTTCCAGTTACCTGGCATTAGAAGCCACGCAAAAACCTTCTCCACCCCACTCAGCCTCCCAGCTGTTGGCATCACGAAATGGGCCAAGGTTTTATTGCAAGGTCATCTTCACTGGCTTCTCCCAAGTCATGTTTTCATGTGTGGGCAGGAATGAGGGGAAATGGGTATTTTCATCAAGGATGTTTCTTTTAGCTTTCTTTCCCCTCCAGCTCCACAGGACTGTTCTCCAATGAAGGATGATATATAAAATTATGTTAATTCAAATTTGGCCTCAAGCATTAAGCCTGAAGAGGTCTAAAAAACCCCTTATATTTAATAAATAGCTGACAGAATGCAAGAGAAACAGATGGCTTTGGAATGAACTCTCTCCTGGAGCCTTCAGAATGTTTCTGAGAGAGAAATATCCCTCATCTTTTCTGTGGAAGAGGCAGGAGTCCCAGAAGCAAACAGGCTGTGAACATCCTGTGGCATTTTAATTCTCTTTGCCACCACTTAAGGATCAACCAGGAAGCCAGGGATGAAGGTCCTTGCCTTCAAAGGACCTGGGGAGGCAGGAGGCTGCTGTGCTCCTTGCACTATTCCACTGCACAAATAATTCTAAGATGCTACAGACTGTAACCAAGTCCTCAGAGCTGACCTCAGGTATCAGAGACACTTGTGTGGGGCTGATAGATTTGGGACTTGTGCCCTTCTGGAATATCAGGCAGGACACCCCAGTCTGTCTCCTGTAGTAGCAGGCACCACTTCTAAGCTTGTGACCCTGGAATTTTTCCATGGAGGTGCAGTCAGCAGAGGTTATGGCATTACATCCCCTCCTAGCAGAGGTGGGTGGCAGATCCTGGATAGCCAGGTCTGTCCCTGTTGAGGAAATCCCCATGGAAGACACCCCAGATAAAGTGAAATGAGGGTAACCCTGTACTTCTAAGTGATTGCCCAGCTACCCACACACAACAATCCAATAGCCTTTGATTCCTCTTTCCAGAACACTCTGATGGGTTTCAGCAGCAGAAAATAAAATCAGTTATCATATTCTTTCTATATCAAAGTTAACTAAAAAAAAAAAAATTAAAGAAACAACTTAAAGACTCTCCAGCCTTTGACACAGCAAACTTTGATGCAGGGCTAGAACTGAAAACTGATTTTGAGCTGATCCCTAAGAGAGCTGTGCCAGCTGTATCCTCTACACTGTGTCAGTGTCTCTCTGCTTGTTTTTTGGTGTGTACTGGGGAGCCAGACCAGAGTACCCACGATGTTGGACCTACTTCAGCCAAACCTACCAGTGCCTCCCAGCGCCCTGCCAGTGCCCAGACATCGGCCCCAGTCCTGAGGGAGCAGACAGACAGCTACAGTCCTGGCCAACAGGACTCTTTCTCAAATGAGGTAACAGCACCAGAATGCAAAGGAGGGCACTTGGCAGTGGGGCAAATTTAGCTGCCATCCCACCTGCACGTGAAGCTGCAGACTTTTCACTGTTTCTGTGTCAGAGAGAGAGATCTGCCAGTAAAGTAATTGCAGATTGTAGAATCACAGAACTCTTTGGGTTGGACAGGACCTTTAGAGGTCATTTATTCCCATCCCTTTCTCCTGTAGTTTTCCAGAGATGAGACAATGAGGATGGAGGTGAAGGGGAGCGTGTCCAGGGGAGGGGTCTGCAGCACCAGGAGGGGCTGAGGGAGCTGGGGGGGCTCAGCCTGGAGAAAAGGAGGCTCAGGGGAGATCTCCTCCTTCTCCACAACTCCCTGACAGGAGGGGCAGCCAGGTGGGGGTCAGGCTCTTTTCCCAGGAAACAAATGATGGGCTGTTGGATTGGTGACCAGCTGTCCTTCCAACCTTTGTCCACCACTGAGAGTTGCTTTTCTTCTGCCTTTCCAGCTCATCTGTAAAGACCAGGTACAACACACCGGGCCCACCATTTACCTGAAAGAACCCAGAACCTGTGTAAGTACCACATTGTTGACTGCCATGGAGGGTTAGCAGCTGTTGGAGGTTCAGCTTTTAACCTCTGGTGCTCTGAGCATGTGAGAAATGCTCAGAAATGAGGAAATTTCATCAAAGATGAAACCAGTGTAAAATGGTGAATGCAAATGCAGGCTCAGCAGTGTTACCAGTGGGAGATGTGGCAGGAGAAGAGGCTGGTGAGGTCTTCTCCAAGTAGAAGTCTCAGCTGAGCCTACCCAGGTCTTACAGAAAGATAAATGGCAAATTTTAAAAGGTAAATCTTTCCCTATGCAAAAGCTATTAGGAAAGCTTTTTGTCTAAATTGAGGAGCATGAATTTTGTCCCCAAAATTCAAGAGAAAAATGAGGTGTTCCTCCACAGTTCGCTTGTACTTGTGAGATCTTGTACCTCACACTGGGGGAGGGTGGCATCCAACTGCAGAGCAACAGGGAAGGACAGGAGCCCAGAGCTTGAGACTCACTGTGCTCCTCAGTGCTCTCATAGAGCCCCAAAGTGAGAGGAGAAAACTCCATTTCACTTGTTTCAGACCCTCTACAAGACCAGGAGAAGTACAATGTGGTGAAAAGTGTGGGGACAGGCAAGACCAACCCAGGACCACACTCCAAGACCCCTCCTGGTGGGTGGGCATTGTCTGCTGTTCCTGAGGGATATCCACATTCAGAATGGTTCTTGTGGAAACTGTGAGCTTCCTGCAGCAGGGAAGATGCACTAGGCTGCTAAGTTCCAAATAGGAAGGAGTTTTAAGTGGGTGATAAGGAGGAAGAGACACCAGTAAATGGCTGGTGAGGTCCTGACAGAGTGATTGTGGGCAGAGCTCAGGGCTGGGTTTTGGCATGATAATGCCCTGGTTTCTGGCAGTGTAAGCAATGGAAAATTGGCACTTCAGGGACCTTCTCACAGCCTGTGCCATGGGCAGGGACACCTTCCACTAGACCAGGGTGCTCCAAGCTCTATCCTGCCTGGCCTGGGACACTTTCAGGGATGGGGCAGCCACAGCTCCTCTGGACAACCTGCTCCAGTGCCTCACCACCTTCACAGTAAAGAATTTCTTCCTAATATCTAACCTAAATCTCCCCTCTTAATTTAAAACCATTCCCCTTTGTCCTGTCACTCCCTGTCCTGTGCTAAGTGAATCACAGAATCAGCTGAGTTGGAAGGGAAGCCACGCCAGGTTCACAAAACCCCTTCAGACACATTGTGAATGCAACTACTGACCACAGCAGCTCTTGAAATTCCCTGTGCCTGGGTGATGGCCCTGCTTGGCAACCCTGGAAAGGGCTTGGGCCTCCCAGCATCACCCACTGTTCTCCTGGAGGTGGGAAAGCACCTGCCTGTTGTCACCTTCCTACTCTGGCTGCTGCTGGGTGTGGGTGCTCCTTCCCCACACACCTGCCCAAGTGGTGATGTCCTTAATGCTGAGGATGATCCCAAGGAGAGAC
>JACBWW010000049.1:816278-925881 GCA_020086605.1 Lanius collurio
AAGAGCTGGGCCAGGGCCAAATTTCAGAGCAGAAGCAGCAGGATTTAAGGAAGAACCAACACAGAAAGAGGAAATAATGTGATTTTTATCTCAGGAAGCAATCCTGGGTGATTTTAGCCCACCTGCAAGGACTGGCCATTCCCAAGTCCTGAGGCACCAAGGTTTGCACTGGTCCCAGCTGCTCTTCCTGAGGATTTAGCTCTGAGACAGACAGAAACAGAAACAGAAACAGAAAATAATTATGAAATCAGATTATACAGTCAGAGTAAACCACCCTCCCAGTGGAGAAGCAAACCAACTTCACTCTTACTTCAAATCCTTTTCCCCTGGACCAGCTCATTCTTCCTCAGCGATCCCAACCTCTGCCCCATGGGAAAACAAGGGATAAAGCTTTAAATATTTCGAGTGCAAGGTAGATGAACACAGGAGGGAGGGAAGAGCAAACCAGTGCCAATGTCAGACTTATTTGTACTTACCAGGCTTGATTTTTTGGGAAGAAATAGGGGAAGATGCAAAACCTCAATAAATATTTGACCTGTGCTGTGGTCGTTCTGGAGTTTATGGGATTTCATCATCCCTTGGATGAAACCTCCCTGGTTGGGGTGAAAAACATCCCAGCAGGAACAGAGAACAGCACAACACGCCCCATGTTGTTCAGAAAACAGGTAGAAATAAGGTATTTTTAGCGATGTCCCTAAAATAACCTGCTGCAGAGGAACGGGTACCAGTCCCAGCTGGATGTTCCAGAGGTAAATTCCCACCAGGCACAGAGCAAAGTAGCAAAACCAAAGCAAGGGATGCCAGTTGTGAAAATCAAACACATTCCTCCTTCCTGGCTTTGTTTTTGGGTGGTTTCTTTTGTTCTCCTTCTGTTTCATTTCCAAAAATGACTTGAAAGTTTTTTTTTCTATTTTTTTTTTTTTTCCTCCAACCTTCCCTACCCACCCCCACCTCCCTCCCTGTTGTTTTATCTTGGAAATCCCCAGAACATCCACCCTGATGTCCCCGGGTTTGATGATGGACATGTGGCCCTGATCTTTAATGTGAGTTCCAACACAGGGATCGGAGGGGCGGGCGCCGCATCCGTAACACCCCCAGCTCTCACCTCCGGCGCTTGGTAGGGCCCAGTAGCTTTTAACAGGACTAAAGACCAGCTTCACAGCCCCCCTCCCCTCGCTGCATGGCTGGAGGGTGCCTTGCCATGGTGGGGGACCAGCAATCCCACAGGGAAGCAGCCCTTGGGAGAGCCCAGATGTGTTCTCTGCTTTCCAGCATCCCACTATCCCCACCCACGTCCCCCCCTGCCACGAGTGACACAGGGGACACCCAGCAGTGCCTTTGCAGCCTCTCTGCCAGCACCAAGCCCTGCAGTTTTGCTTCTCCATCCCTTTCCTTTTCCATGGATTCCCTCCCACGCCTGTCTCCTGACATTTACTAGGAGCATTGTATTAGAACAAGCTGTGAATGCAGGCAGATTTTAACAGGGCTCCCCAAAAAGGGCTGAGCAAGGACTGCAGTTCCCCAATGAATCCTCCCAGGGAAGGAGAGGGATGAAGGACCCACCGAGTGCCCTGTGCTTCCCAAAAAAAGCCTGACCAAGGACTGCACTTCCCCACTGAATCCCTCTAGGGAAGGATGGGGATGAAGGAGCCCAAGTGGATGCAAAATTAGGATGGGCTGGGGTTCTGCCAAGGGATGAAGGGCATAGTCGGAGCCTGAAGTGCATCACACCAAAGGACCAGGGTGACAAAGTGCCTGATTTCATCTTTCCCTGCCTGGTTGTCATTGAGAGTTCCAGAACAAGGAGGGATGATGCTCAAGATCTGGCAGGTGGGACTACCCCTGAGTTAAGGAAAAGAAGAATAATAGAGCAACTAAACAAAGACAGGGGGGGAGAGAAAGGGGAGGGGAAAAGCGGATTTGAGGTAGGGAGGCAGGAGTTGGGATGTTCAACCTCTTCCCAGCATCCTGGGTGGAACAAACTGAAGCTGGCAGCTGCTCCTGGAGGTTTTTCACATGTCTCTGGCTGCTCTCTCTTCCTTTCCATCATCAGCAGAGTCTTCCTCTTCCTCCATGCTATCTCCTTGCTGCCCCCACCTCAACCTCATCATGAACTCTCTATGTACTTACATAAATCTATAAGGGGCAGCTGTCACAGCTGGCTGGGAGGTGACAGCCCTGAGGTGACACTCACAGTGTGGCCAAGGTGTTGTTCAGTGGGGTTTATGGTTTTCTTTCCTCGTTAGCAGCGCCTGACTGAGGAGATGCAGACCATGGAGAACGGCTACCACGACAACCCCACGCTGGAGGTGATGGAGACTGCCTCTGAAATGCAGGAGAAGAAGGTGAACCTCAATGGTGAGCTGGGGGACAGCTGGATCGTTCCTCTGGACACCCTCATGAAGGAGGACCTGGAGGAAGAAGAGGACACGCATTTATAAGATGCAGAAGTCGATCAAGAGAAAAAAGACCACCCCCCCCAAAAAAAACCCCAATAAACCCTACACACACGCACACAGAGCTCCAAAATAAGGCAAGATTCCCCCCAAAAAAGCAGAAAATCCCTTAATGAACTAATCATGGCCCCTTGTGCCACCACATGGGGTGCAGGATGGAAGAGGAAAGGACATGAGAAGACACCTCTGGGGCACATCAACACAAGCCACTTTGGTGGCCACATCTGGCCAAGCATCCTCCATCCCCCATGCACCTCCCACGCCAGACCTGACCAGCCATGGGCAAACAGGGTGGCTTTGCTCCTGAAGAGCTGCTAGTGTCTCCCCCAAGCATGTCCCCTCCTATCCCACACCCAACCACGCCAGCTGCATCCTCCAGCTACAGAGTGACTCAAAAATCAAGAGAAATAAAGTAAATAGGACGGGAGATGGAGCACGTCTGACAGCAAAGCAGCACCTGGCAATTAGAGCTAGAAAAATCCTCTGGCCCACACTGTTTAGTCATCACCCTGCCCTCCCTGACACCCAGGTATTGAGTGGAAAAAGCTGGCACAGCCTGTTCCTTTTCAATCTGGTTTCCATCCTCTCCTCAGAGCTAAAACGCACAAGAGCCCCTCGTTGTGCTGTAGGCAAATGGGTGCATCCGGACCCAGCGGGATGGGAGCGAGGCAGCAGTGCCAAGTGATGCTCAGCCCTGCTGCCAGGGGCTGTGGAACAGATCCTGCACCCACCTGGAGAGCGAGAGACGTGCAGCAGCTTCTTGTTTTGAAAGGATGAGATGGAGAGGGAGGAAAAGGAGGAATTCCTTGAGTTCATCCCTCTTAGGAAGGGTATGGAGAGCAAGAGTGATGCCTGGTCTCTAGCCCAGGTGTGATGTTGGTGGTTTTGTGGTGCAGGAGTCCAGCTCTGGTGCTGCATTTCCCTATAGAATGCCTTCCAGGAATTATACAGCAGCATCTCACAGCCCTCATCCATCTTCAACAAGATTGTGGGACACACACCACAATGGTTTGGGATTTTTGAGGGCACATTTTCCTGCATGAGCAGCAGAAGAGGTAAAAGAGCAGCACAAGAGGAGCCAGGGAGCTTGGTGGCATTCAGGGTTTTCCACCAGTCCCGTCCATGGCGATTCCTCCCCTCGAGATTTAGAAGCTCAGTCCACACTCTTGAGCTCTTCTTCACAAGCCACTAAGAAGCAGAGACCTGCAAAGCAACTTCCAGCTCAGCAGCAAAGCTGGGACCAAGCTTTGTCCTGCAGCCCTTGGTCTGTCACCCAGGTCTCCCTTTGTTGAAGTCTTTAGAGGGGAGAAGAAAGACATGGCTGGACTGAGGCCATTTCTGGATTTTGACTGCCCACCACAGCTCCTAAATGGCTCTAAAAGGTTGGGGAGAGTTTCATGCCTTTTCTCTGGTGAAGCAGCTCAGCCCTGGCAGAGGCAGGGACCAGTGGGGACCATCCTCCAGCACATGAGGACCAGGAGGTCACTTGGCTGAGTTCTTCTAACGTGAGGATGGTGCTTGTCCCAAATCCCTCAGCAAACCAGAGGAGCTGCAGACAAGAGCAATGCCCAAACACAGCTCTTCTCCTCTGCCATAAACCAAGGCACAACAGGGAGATTTCCTTTGGGCTCTGCCACCAAGTCAAAGTCAACCCAGTTGGGATCTGCTCCCATGGCTGCCCTGAAGGAGGGGAAAAGCAGAGCCAAGCAATGGGAAACTTGGAGAAACGCTGGTGGAGTTGGGAGTACTCAGCAAGGAGAGGATCGGGGTGGTTCGTTCAGCCCCAGGACAGGCTCATGAAGGAGGACCCAGAGGAAGAAGGGGACACACATTTGTAAGATGCAGAAGTCGATCAAAAGACCAGAGAGAAAAAAGGCAGAAGATACAAGTGGCTCTTCCCTTTCTGTTCTGCACCGAAGGGCAGAGTCTGAAGTGTTCAAACCTTTATATTTTTGTATGTAAATATCCCTGCTATTCATTAGCAATGTATTCCGCACACTTCACTTACCTGTGCACTGCACTATGGGGAAGTAATTTTGGAGGGGAGGGGAAATAACAAAATAAAATTAAAAAAAAAAATAAAATTATTAAAAACTAAAAAAAAAAAAAAAAAAAAAAAAAAAGAAAGAAAGAAAAAGCTAAAGGCCAGCCTGGTAGGGGATTAAAATTTGACATGAAGCAGGAAAACAGCTCTTGCCCAGCTAACTGTGCCACAACTTTGCCCCTGTTCTGGCAGCATCAAGTTCAGCCCTTTAACATGGCCATGAGGCTCAGAGAAGTGGCCTCGGCATCCACAATTGCCCTGGTGAGGATTTTGGCCTCCCAGCTGCCCTGAAAGGTGAGCAGCAGGTCCCTGCCCTCACACTTCTGTCCTTCCCAGATAATAAACCCGGTGAGAACAGGGCAGCAGCGATGCTGTGGCCACGGGGGCTGGAGTTGCCACAAGGACACCCCTGGCAGGGCATCTCCAGGCAGTCAGGCTTTAGCTTGTGCCTAAAGATTCCCCCTTCCCAGCAAAGAGATGCCAAAGTGCTTTAATGAGTCAGGTCCAAAGACTTTCCAAGAGAACCCTACAGAGGCTTGAGATCAAGTAACCTTAAATCTTTCTGAGCAGAGACCAGTGAAGATGTTAACTGCTCAGCAAGTGCTTATAGTGATTTATATTTGAATAGGAATTGTACATTTATTTATTTTTCCAGACACCATATTTTTAAACCACTAATATTTTATAGCAGATTTTCCTTCCCCTATTTAAAAGAACTATTTCCACAGGAAAAGACAACAGTACTTTTTTTTTTTTTTAAATGTTGAGAACATTCTTTTTTGGAAAAAAAAAAAATCAGGTAGGAAATGCAGCAATGAGCATCTTTGGCCTTAACCCTTCCCTTTGTAGACTGTAGCCATTACTATTAGACCAAAAATAATAAATAAAAAAAAAGATTTACCAAGCCAATTCCTTCCTCCCTGCCCCTCCTCCCTTCCCTGCGCTCCTCTTCTCCCCCCAAAACAGCTTTAACATCCCACACGTTGTACAAAGAGATTCTTGCTCTTACCTTTTGGTGAGAGCTTTACAAGCAGCTCAGATGTCCTTGCAAGAGACTTTTCTATTTTCAGATTCACGAGGAAACGTGTAAATACTTTAGGAGCATTTTATCTCCCGCTCACAGTGCCATGACCCAGCTGATGAGGTTGATACTGTGACTGCTGCCTACAGAAGACACACAGAAGTCAATCCATGAGGGACTGGAGAAGGAAAACCTAATTCCCAGGTGGTTACCTGTTGAACCTTGCACATATAGTAGAGCTCTTACATACTGTGTGTAGCAGCATCTCTCACGGGGACAGGAGTCTGATTTACACTGGAATTTACTGAGGAACTGGATTGTAAGAGATTATTCTTGCATTTTCCTACAAATATATTTTGAGAGCATCATGTATTTCTGTCAATAAACATTCTTATGTAAAAGACTCGTATTTTTGGATGAGTGAGGGGAGGGGTGGGCAGGGCACAGCTGGTGCTCCAGGGCCACAACTTCCTGCTCTGGAGATGCTCCATGGGAAAACACTGACGAGCTGGAACAAAACCAGCTCAAACCTTCAAGGTAGCCAGCTGTGGAAGAGCCTGTATTTTCCTATGCAGAAGTATTATAGTGGTGGAAAACCTATTAAATTCAAAAACCAGAGGACTCAGAGGAGTGAGAAGCTGAGGTGATGTGAGGGCACCCTCACCACAGCCAGAGCACTTGCTTCAGCTCTTGGTGCCTTCAGGCTGACAGAGGGAAAGGCAGCTCCCCCTTATTTCTGCATTTCATCCTAACTCACTCCTGGCCTGCAGCCCCTCCTCACGCTCAGGGCAGGCTGTGGAGGAGGGAATCAAATCTCACACCCATAAAGCAGGAGAGGCATCACCCAAGGGCAGCAGAGGGGCAGCAGCAGCGTGGGCAGTTCAGTGACTCTGCTGGCCTTCGAGAGCCCAAAATAAAACATTTTGTCGTACTCTAAGTTTCTGCTTACGTAAAGAAAAAAAAAGAATTTGGTTGAAGTCAGATATTAAAACTCAGCTGCTTGCAGCAGCCTATGTTCTAACTCCGTGTTCATCCCCAGTAAAAGTTCCTGTGAATGCTGGGAATGCACTGGATTTATGGGATACTGACTGAGCCCATCAGTGACGTCAGGAGCAGGGCCAGACATAACGCACCACTGGTTTCACAATTTCTCCAACACTACAAGACCTTCACAGGCATTTTTCTACTCTCCGAAGCGATGTGAGAACAAACAGATCTCAAATCAACACCCTTGCTAGCATATACATTTTTATTAAGAAAAAAATGAACAAAATACATTCTCTCCTTATGTACATTACATACAACATAACTACATTTGTAGATATTCCTCGTATCACTCATTCATTTATGTACAGCATGGGGCTCACACACCAACCCAGAAATCATCAAAGATGATTTATGCCAAGGAAGAAAATTAACACTCCAGGCTGAACAAAGATCATCCATAAAGCAAAGGGTGGGATGGGGAATGACCAGAGTCCAGGGAAGATGCCTGTAACCACCATGGGCTCAGCACAGGAGCAGTCAATATTTGCCTTGCCTAGTAAAACACATGAGCAGTTCACAGCTTTCATCACCCCGTGGATGCTCCTTTCCAGCCCAGGGCTGTCCACACCTCTCAGCTCAGCTCTCCTGTGCTCAGGTGTCCCCGACAACAACTGCAGGACAGACACCAAGGGGAACCCAGACGGACACCAGAGCCTGCAGGATTGATGTGGAGGTGCAAACCCTTCGAGCTGGGTGCCAAAACAGAACAGAGAGGTCAAATTGTGGACAGAGGGTGGACACTCACACTTCCAGCATTAGGGAGGGAGAACCAGCTTTTGGGAGCCACACTGGGGTGTAGAGGATGAGATAATGAACACTGAAGGTCCAGACAAACAAACCATCACACACTACAGTGATACCATCACAGCAGAGGCAACAGCTCAACAAACAGCCCAAAACCCCACCCCAACCAGGTGATGGTGTCCAGCCAGCTTTGACCCCAAAGCTACCCAGGTCCTGTCTATGCCACCAAATCCCCTAAGAGGGGCAACTACAAACATTTCAAAGGGCAAACATTTAACGAGGCTCAATACTCCCAAAATGAGACATGCTGCATCTCAGCATCTGAATGCACAACATGTACAACACCACCAGCCCACAAGGATGGGAATGTCACTGCCAATTAACTGGGAATGAGCCCACAGACTTTCAGTTTCTGTCCCTCAGCAAAGTGGTCTGCGTGGTTTGGGGCTTCCAATTCTCAAGACTGCCATGAACACATTTGTTTGTATAATTAAGCTCTTTTCTCTGGCTGATGGTCTCCCCAGCACCCCCTCATTTCCTGCTGTGGAGGAGGGAGTGCTGGAAGACACAGCAGAAAATACAGCTTTAGCAAATGGTAACAACCACTAATAATGAGGGGTTTGTTTTTCTTTCCACTACCCCGCACAGCAGCTTCTAAAGTGAGGAGTGTTTTGCACATCAAAACATCAACAGGAGGGATAAGAATGAGGAGGGAGAGATGAAGGCAATATTCACCCTCCACTGCTAGCTTGCATTCCCGATGACCACAGCAGACAGGAGGGGAAAACAAGCCAGCAGCACAATAGTTCTCCTCCATTTTCCCCTTTTAAGAGCTGAGTTTTTGTCAAAACCTCAAAAAAAAAAAAAATCACTTTCTAGCCTCAAAGTGGCTTTTTTAATGAACAGACCCTGTTCACACACCACAGCCCTTTTCTATTCAGTGAAACACTAAGTAATTGATTGAATCCCTTGGTTACTAAGTCAGGATATTTAAAGTATATTTTCCTGTCACGGGGGAGAAAAACCTATCCATTGCTATTTGGGATGTGGAGATCACTGCAACCACTGGAGCCACTGTTGTGGTCTAACCTCCCCACCATCATATTAATTAAAAAGCACCTAATCTCCTTTAATCCAACTAGCAGCTTTCATCAGAAAGCTCAGAACACTTTTAGGTTTTAACAATCCTTTAAGGCAGCCAGACCTTATCCAAAAGCCAGTGGTGCTGCACCACCTCTGGTCTGTTTGAGCAGGGTTAAACCCAACTTGGCTTCCTTGCAATTGCTGTGGAGAGAATAAAATCTATATTATCCTCTCTGGTGTCTTTGGGGTGGACAGGGGCCAGAGCTCAAGATGAAGCTCCAGGACTAGAAGACCCTGATATTGCATCACTTCTTTCTGAAAAAGAGCCAAACAATCCAGCTCATATTGTAAAATCAGCTCTAAACAGCAAAGCTACTGGTTAGGAGAGCTCTTCAAAGCTCTTCCACAAAGACAGACCATGTCTTACACATCTACTCACATCAGGCATCCTCATATTAACCCCAAAACTATTTCGCTTCTCAGTCCCTCTGCCCTGCTACGCTGCAGAAATAAACCAAACACCCCAATACTAGTGAAAGTTTTGGGATAACGAGAGCAGGTGCAGGAACCTGAGACAACCTGAGGGTTGGTACCATCACCTTTTTCTTCTTGGGGCCACACAAAATAAACCCTGAGATGGGAAGGAAGGAGTATCCCAGGACTGAATGTGGGGCCATGGGCACAAGGAAATAAGTCTGTGCTGCAGTGGGAAATCATGTCCCACACTTCCCTGTCCTTACCTGGGATGAGAAACAGCCCTGGAAAGAACAGTGTAAATCACAAGGATCCTTCCTGACTGCTTCAGAGGCAGCAGGAAGGAGTTTTGCAAAGGAAGCAAACAGAGCACGATGTGCAGACACTGATGCTTCAATAACCACTACACAGCTCTACCTTTCTCTGTAGGTACCCATTAAACTCAGGGAAGTCTGAAGCATTTTAATAGCAGTGAACAACCACATAGGGAAAGAAAAGTCAGAATAAACGGGGGAATAACCAAGAGGTCATGCTTTGACCATCATACCTGCTCATGATACGACTTTCCTTTCAAATTAGTAGCAAACCCAAAAATCTAACCTGATAGAGCCAGTTTTAGCTGTTCACTCACATCCCTGTTTCCAGGAATGAACTGTGATGCCACATTGGAGCTGAACAGTCGAGTGAGTTCTGACAGCACTCACGCTCCCCAGGTCATCAGTAAAAGCTGTGCTGACTTACAGCAAACAGCTGGAAGCCAAGGCAACGTGGAGCTGTGTCTGCACCAAGTATAAATTGAGATTTCAGGGTACCAAGGTGATGCACTGACAGCAGCTCCACTGGAAGCAGAGCACTGAATCTGGGTCACAGCAATATCTGGAGTTCACCCCTGCCAGACCAAGTCCATGAAAGCAAAGCAGAAAGCAGCCATGTGTTATCCTCAGGACCTGTGCTTGGGCAAGGGGATGCCCTGCAGAGCTCCACACCTCAGCCATGCAGCTGCAGTTACAACCCACACAGCCACCACATCCTCCTCGGCGCTGTACGGATGTAACCAAAGCACACGTGGATAATCCCAAACTCCAGCCAGCTCTGTGACCTCTGCAGGAATGCCAAAGGGATACCCCCTGGCATCCCTGGGAGGCTCTCCTGTGGGACTCTCCAGCAGCAATAAGCAGGTCATTAACTGGCTTCCACTGCAAAACCACGTTTGGATCCACTGCCTACGGACAGAAGCATCTGGAGTCAATTTATCCAAGAGCTGAGCCAGGCACTCTTATGCTGGTTCCAGTACAGTAAACCTACTTTTTCCACTCCAACTTTTCATTTTAATAGAAGCTTTCAGTAAAAGAGGGATTTTGCCTATAAGCCATTACCACAACTTAAATAATCTCCAGTATAACCTTTTCCATGACAGGATATGATCAGGTCTCCCATTCCCACAGGCATTTAGATACACTAACAAGCTTCTGACAGCACATTTACATTTCAACAGTATTTACAGCTTATATACTACTAGCAATCTATATCAAGAACCAATCATATAGTTGTTCTTAAACTCTCCCCTCACAAAATAAGACCCATCTCCAAATTAACACTTATTAAAATAGGCCAAGCTCAGAGTTTCTATAATCTTCCCCCTAAATCAAAACACGAATAATTTTAATTTTCAACTGGGTCCACCTCTGTTTCTGTAGTTAAGTACAGCTATAAAACAATACAAGCACTTCCAGAGACATACATGAACTGCTTTTACTGTAAGGACTTCACTTGACAATAGCCAAACATTCCTTAACTCTGAGCCAACTAATAAGCTAAAATTCAAAGAATACACGGGGACTCAAGATTTCACAAGACATTTTTCCATTTTTAAAAACAAGGGGACTGAATGGAAATGTATCTACTCATTTTTGCCATTTTCCCCAGAAGTGGCACAGCATTACTTCAGCAGAATTACTGCCTCTACAGAGATGGAAGTTGCACAAAAGTTACTCAAACCTAAAGTTCACTCAGTCAGTTCTCCAAAAGTACTTATTTCTTGATTCTGAAATGCAGGAGGCAGCAAGAGAGCTGGCAGTATTTGTGTTACAGACACCTACCACCCTCCTGCATTTGAAACAAGCAGCATTAGTGCTCATCTTTCCCACAGTAAGAGCAGCAAACAAGTTTGAAGCGTTCCTCAGGACACTGCTCTGAATTCATCACTCCCCAGAGCAGGTTGGCACAGCAGGGCCAGGTCAGTACATGACTTTGGGACAGAGAAAAAACTACCTTTGAAAAATTTGCACACATCAGGAAAATGGTTCAGCAAACAGCTGTTCCACAAGCCCTGTGAAAAATACTCTTCCAGAGTCATTACTTGGCTTTGGAAAGAGTTTCTTCTGGAAGAAGGAATAGCTCATGGAGCCCTGGACACTCGTGGCTGCCAGTTAAAGAAACACACAGATGACCTGTAGCAATCCCTGGCCAAGAGCCCCACACTGCTGCCACCCTCCTGCAAATAGTTGGGTCCAGTTAATTTGCTTACTGACTCCTTAATCTTTAAACTCTAATCATTAAATCATTACATTTTCAGGCTGGGTTATTATAACCAATGATCAAAATTTTCAGCAATTTTGTTTAACTGTTGCTCCAGGACAATTCACAGAGGGAAGCTTTTCTATGCTCTTTAGGAAAATTTCTGATTTCCCTCTAGTTGCCACTGCACAAGGCAAAGCCTTAGAAAAGCTTTCCCATTTGGGCGTTCCCAGACTGATTTTCCAAAATAAGAGTAAGATTTTTCTGACTGAAGTTCTGGTAGGAAGCTCCAGCCTGATCCCTGAGTCAGTGTGTACCTGTGTACAGCCAGAGCCATCCTGGGCAAACAAAAACCTAATTCCAGAGGTTTACTTACACGACTGGGTACGACTACCTTAACTACCCATGCAAGATGCCACCCAAGGAAAGGGCAAATGGAACTTTTCCAAGACAAAGTTTTCTTTCCTCATTATGCTCAGCAAAAGGAAGAGATTATAGTAATAAACACATCACAAGTATCTTTAAAACAGCCAGAAGATAAAAACTGCAACTATTTTCCATGAATATTTTGCATCCCCATTCAAGGCCTTCCCAGGACCAATACTAACTAATGGGATCCTCAAAATAAAAAGGCAAAAAGGTGGCTAAGGTGGCTACAGTCTCATTTAACAACATGTAACAAAGTCCTTCTGCCACATGACATTTTGGGTCACATTGCAAGAGCAAAACGTGCTTGGAGCAGTAATTTTGGGAGAACTCTTAACAACTTCTGCCTCGTGATTACTGTGAGGTGTTGTGTAAGACAAACATTAACAAACTCACTTAATTCTACCTAATCCAAGTGACATAAAAAAATTAATACTGAAGGGCTTTATTTCTCTAACAAAATGTGTCACTTGACAGGAACAATATAAAGAATAATTTCTTCTTATCCAAGGAGATGATCCACTGAAGGATACTGTAAGGGTCAGAGTTGGTGACAAACCCAACACAGGAATTTCAAAGGATATTTTTTAAAAAGCTAAACCAAGAGTGAAGTCTGGATGTCTGTGTCAAGTTTATCCCACCCTGACTTCCTCTAGCTTTAAAAGACACACCAGAACCTTGTAACTTTGGCTTTAACGACCCCAATCACAATGAATGAGTCCCTCTCTGACAAGGAACGATGCTTTCCTTCGCAATATCTTATTTACAGGTTAACACAGAATTTACAGATAAAACTACTCACTGTAGTGCAAAGATTATGTGGTGTGAAGTTCATACACAAAGTCATCTTTAATCTAAAGGCAAATAGAGTATGTTTGTCTTGTCTAAGCTAAAAAGCAGCCTCAGACACAGCCTGCAAGCAGCAATGGTGAGGTTGGAAGACTTCTCACGCACAGCTTGGATATTTATAACCTCGCATGCACTGGGCTGTGAAATGTTTTCAGGTGGCTGTTTTCAGATCCAGGGGGTTTCTTTACTGTTTGTATTTCAGGCTCTCTGTAATGAGCACGTCTAATGCTTTCCTGGAGTATCACCAGTGTCTTTAAAGATCAGCATGCAATGAAAATTAGACTGCCTGTGTCACTGCCTGACAACAACTGGCTGATTTTGAAAGGAAATTTATACTTCATTGCTCAGAATTTTTGATTAGATTTTAAACCAGGAAACATAGCATACACCAATGCAAAAAAAAATCATCTGACTCCTAGCCTTAAGGACAAAAAGAAGGAAAGACCCTTGGCAAAGCCACAAGAAGCTTTCCCTTTGGATTAACCTCTCTGGCCACATGGTGCCTCTGCTGCTCAACAAATACTGCAGAGCTGAGCAAAGTTTCTGCTGGTTAATCACCAGCTGTAATCCATGAACTGTGCTGGTGCGAGCGGCATCGATCTGCTCGGGACAAAGGCAGGTCAATATTTGATCATCCTGAAGTGCTCTCGTTAGCTGGCACTGTCAGTCCTGCAGAAGCAACGCTCCCCTCGCTCAGACAAACCATTGATTTGCACAACGCTACAGAACACGGAGCTGGCGCAGAGGACAATGAGTTTGGATCGAATTCCTGTCACACAAATCAGACCTGACACGATGCACTGCTCACCAGCTACACCATTCACAGCTCTGGGTGTTCCCAAACTTCCCCTGCCTGCTCCACCAAGGTGTATCTTCTGGGTTCTTTTAGCCATCCAAGGTGGACACAGCACAGTTTACAAAGAGCTTGGTTAATCAGCAACTGTCAAAAAGAGCATTTAATCATTTGACTGAAGATGAGGATATGCAAGCAAGGAGATCAAGTGATAAAGGAGCATAGCAGCACTAACTTTAAGTACTAGAGGGTTGCAGAATTTTGGCTGGTTACATTAAAAGTGCTTGGTTTGATCTCAAGGGAAGCAACACCTCAGCCATAATATTCTCCCAGTATCTACATTTGTATTGTATAAACTCTATGCTAGTTAACAAAGCCTCAGCACAGGTAGCACACCACAAAGCCCAGCAGGGATGTAAAACTTTCCATGTCAATAGGAAAAAAACTGCCATGTTCCAAAGAAACAATTCCATCAGATTTCATTTCCCACACTGAGTGGATTCTTCCCCAGACATCTGACTTGCCATCCACTGAAGTGTACAATGTCTGAACAGTCTCAAGTGACAGGTTAAGAACACTTCATTTGTACAGTCCTCCCTGAAGACAAACCTGGCCTCTGACATACTGTTCCTTTCTAAGTGATTAAATACTAGTATGAGGTTTTGAAATTTATTTCTAATGCACCAGGACTACAAAAGTCACACAAAGAACATGATAAAGAGGCAATACAATCAAAGCAAGCAGACACTTGAGCTCTGAAAAAGACACTCAACTAACTCTTTATTTCAAGAGTCCAAATCATCTTTGCACACACAGGACTTCCACCAAGTTCAACAGGAGCCACATTGGGTGCAGCAACGATACCCAACTGGCATGAACACTGCTGGACAGAAGGGTTTGCAGTTTCATATAAATATTTACATCTGCCAGTGTGTACTGAATGCTCATGGACACCGAATGCAGAGTTTCTAATGCTGGGTATGCGTGTCCTTCATTCCATCTCACAGTGCAGCACCAAGCCCTTATGGTGTTTATAAAGAAGGCTTTCAGCAAAAGGAAGAATATATTTTCTATACATATGCATCAGCTCATTTTCAGAGATTTATGCTAAGAAGGCCTCCCTCACATTCAGATCTAGGTCTAAAATGCATTGACAAGGGAGCTGCATTACACAGGAAGGAGACAAGCTGTTGGGAGCAACGCCCTGTACACGTACACATGGACAAATGCACAGAGAAGTACATGGAAACACAGACAGTCTGCTTCAGAAATCCTACACCCAACCCAGGGTCAGGTTGCAGAGGCTGGGGGTGCGTGTGGTGGAAGACCCAGTTCTGCCAGGCTCGCCGAGGACCCGCAGGGTTTCTCAGTGGAAGAGCAGAGCAGCCAAGAGATCAACCCCTGAACAGGGGCCCGTGCGGACGGCGACCGCACTCCCGTTTTCCAGCGCTATCTCTGAGGTTCCCTCTTGCCTGCTAGGTTTAAGTGGAAGGCTCCAGAGAACAGGAGACAGGGATGTAGGCAGTCAGTTTAGATGGAGTCTCAGATGCAATTAGACATGACTGTCAGCATGACTCTGGGACGAGGAGACAGACGGTTCAGAACACGCGCTCGCCTTCCCGTGACACACCGCGAGTACAAGACTCAGGACATAAATTACATCACCTCAACACGTGCCAGTGTCCTGCCACCCAGTCCTTCAGCTGCTGAGGATGGAGTTGTAGGATAAAGCAATACATCACAACTAGCTACAAATGAGGAAAGAAAAACCTCTTTCCCCCCTCTTCCTCAGGAAACACAAAATAAAACCCATCATCTTTAATCCCAGACAACTCACAAATCTCAAATTTTCCCCCATAGGCAAAAAGATCTGGGTTTTATTTCTTTTTCTTTTCCCCCCACCTTTACATTTGCTAACTCAAAATCCAAAGTCAGAAAAAATATATATATTTAGTCAGAAGTACGTCAGTTACATTTTATTAACCTACTCCAAGGGAAAAGCTCCAGGGATTCACCATACAAGTATAAAACCCCTTTCAAACACCTAGGGGTTACCATATTACTTCATCCCAGCAGTCAATCAATGCAGTAAAAAAATTAAAATACTGAAAATGGATGCTTTTCCCCTCTTCCATGTGTCCAGTGATTGCTCCATTACAGCGTGATGAGGTCCACCAGGTTGCCTTTAGGAGGGGTCATGTTGTCTGGGAAGAAGTTGACTAACGTGTCAAACAGCTGAGTTCTCTGGGCATATGTGTGGTCAACATCTGAAAATCCTGGGGAAGGAAGGAAGGAAAAGGAAAGTCAGTCCTCACAATCCCAAACACTCAGTTTAGCTGGGAATTGTTCATTTAGGATAAATGGTTTCCTCCCTCTGCCTCTACTAACAAGGCTGCCAGCTCTCCGTCCCACTACTGTGAGCACATATACAGAGATTATGTCACCCCAAGCCAGCACTGCCATCAAAATGCCATAGAAAGTAATAAACAAATGCCTGTCAAGCTCACTGACAGCCCTGAAGAAACGGGGGAAGCGGGAGTTCTCAGGGGACTGCTCTGATGTCCCAGAAAACAGAATCCGTGTAACTATTTTTATTTGGTGCCTCATTTCTTCTGTCCTCAGGCTTTCTTCATTATCTTCACTGCCATAAGCAGAACTACTCCTTGGACTGCTTGGAGTTTTCCTTGAGACAAGCTCTGCCAACAGCAGGAGTCCCAACTCAAGAGTTGGTATTTACTCACTGGACTTGCACCTGGTTGCATATTGGCACATGGGAGCTTTGCAAACTGGTTTCTGAAGCGCTGCCTCCCAACACTGCAGGGTTTGGTTTGCATTGTTTATCCAAGTCCTACACTGAAGCCATCAGCAAAAACAATAGGGCAGGCACACAATGATTTCCTCCACTTTGGATTACTTCCATTGCTGCTATCTCACAGGAATGCTTTTTAATTCAGTGAACCCACTCTTCAGTTAATCAAAGTCAATCAAGTTAATCAAATCAAGGAGGGCTGGGGTTTTTGTTTGATTTTCAAAGCACCTCTTGACATACATATCCTCCTATCTGTAAAGCCAAAATCTGGATCAAGTGTTGTACCAAGTCAAGAACTAATTCATCTTTAAAAACACTTAAAACTAAGGAAAAGATTTGAGGGTGGTGAAGCACTGGCACAGGCTGCCCAGAGAAACTGCAGATGCCTGGAAGTGTTCAAGGTTAGACTGGATGGGGCTTGGAGCAACCTGGGATAGTGGAAGGTGCCCCTCCCATGGCAGAGGGGACTGGAATGAGATGATGTCTGAAGGTCCCTTCCAGCCCAAACCATTTTATGAGTCTATGAAAAATCCAACTTTTTTTGAAATGTGGGTTTCCTTTCTTTTAAAAAATTAATCTTATAGGGTCAACTTGATGTCTTCCAAACCACAGGAACTCAGCAGAGCTTCCTCATCCAGCTGGGCAGAAGTGCAGAGGGTTTTCTCTTTCCCTCAATTTCTCAGATTGGGAATTACACCTCCATCAAAAACTGAAGTCATCCCTTCTCTTAGCAAGAGCTCAGGGACTTGAGGACACCCCAGCACTACAAGGATGTAATTTCTGCCTGTAGCCTTCCTGTAGCTCACCCAGGACGACTCTCTGAGATCTCTTAAACAGTTAACTGGACAGAGCAGCAAAACAAATCATGGCTTTGGCTCAGCCCTCCTGTTTCCAGCCCTTCACGCCACTGTTCTCTTCGCTCTTGACACTCTGCCCAAAGAACTCATTCTGCAGAGAACAGAGCGAACCAAACTACTCCAGGAATTGCAGTTATCACAGCAAACAGAGCCGTAGCCATGCTGTGAGATTCCAAAGTAACATGACAGGAGGTGCTTTATTCTGACCAAAGCTTCTGTTTACTTGGGTAAAAGCGAAGGATCAGATGTAATAAGAGACACAAAATGATCCCAGGAGGCATTGGTTTAAAACCACTGATGTTGACAGATGTTTTAAATATGGGCTTGAGGCATTGGATGCTGGTCATTATAAATAACCTCTCAAATGTCCGGGTAGTGGAACTTTGCATATTGAAAAGAGCCTGCAATGTTGATAGGAACTATAACATTTGATATAAAAACCAGGAGAAACTAAGAGTAACTATCAAAGGGAACACCATGTAATTCCTCTGACACACAATACTCACCAAGAGTTGTGAAATCCGAGCCAGACTTAAATAATGCTGAGGCAAGAAGCTGAAACTGCAGAAGAAGAGGTAAATGGACAAAGAAAGAAAAAAGTGTTATTAACCACACAGGCAAAAACTCCAAAGGATTCACAGAAGTTCAAGCAGCTTTAGAGCTGCTGTGTTTTCTCTGCACAATCCTCAGAACTCCTGCGCCATACACATGAATAACAGCAGCAGGCACTTTCACACGAGCACTACAATTTGTCACCTTGGCACAAGCCACATGGTTTTTCCTAGAATTAGAGCAGTGTTGATGCAAAGAAAAGTATTTGACTGAGAGCTCTAAAAATCTAATTTTTTTTTACATATCATTTTTTTGCCTCTTTGGCAGAAGGTAGAGTCCCTTCCACACAGTAACAATCCCAGGGATTAACATGGTACAGGCTCAGCAGCCAGGGATTAGATGGCACAAAAGCAGGGTAACTGCTGGAGTGAGCAGGAACTTCTTGAACACAGAGAAAGCTCTGCCCAGAGAAGCTGTGGATGCCCCAACCCTGGCAGTGTTCAAGGCCACGTTGGATGGGGCCCTGAGTAACTTGATCTAGTGGGTGGCATCCCTGCCCATGGCAGGAGGTTTGGAACTCAAGGACCCTCAAGGTCCCTTCCAACCCAAACCATTCTATGATTCCAATGACAACGACCTTTCTGAACTTCCAGAGATCTCATATCACAAATTTAAGGCAATACTTTCTTAACTAAAAATAAAAATTCTTTGTTTGGGAACATCAGGACCATGAATAAAAATGTTTTAATTAACGCATTCATGGTTTTATTCTCCCTTCATGTCTCACTGAGAGACAGTGACCACAGCGTCTTCCTCTGCCCCAACTGCTGCTTTCAGGTACCCAAGGAACAGCAAAGCTTAGTGCTTTGTCATGTGCCTGTAAAGAAAGAGTTGATTCCTTAAAGCCTTGGAATCTTGTGTCTCCTGCCTGTGTGTCTTTTCAGCACACAGATCGAAGGAAAGGGAGGAAAAAAACAGAAGAGAAGCAAATATGTTCAGGGAATGAGTGGAAAGAACAGCCAGGCATTACATATCCATCAGTTTAATTTCAATTTCAAGAAAAAATTGGAACACAGACAATTTGTAGGCATGTAGGAGTGGAGAAGGTGATGAGTAGCAGCCAACGTGAATTTGGCAACAACAAGTTGTAGCACATCAATCTGATTTCTCCTCTGAGGCATAAGGCCCTAGGGATGGTACTTGGCAATAGACCTTGTCCACTCTGACTTTCATAGGAATTCTAACACTTTTATATGATATTTAAGGCACATTGTCAAGGCATTACTTAGATTAAGCCAAGAGGGAAAGGCACACAGGTCAAATAACTTTACTGTGGGTGGCCATCAATGCTTTGACATCAAAATGGAGCCTTGAATCAGGAGTGATTCATCTGTGCCCCAAGGTCAGCACCACTCTGGGTTTTCGGTGATAACCTGCTTGGCAGAACAGGGCAGGATCACCAGACCTTACACCACACTCAGACTGACTGCCAGCATGGAACAGACAGCCTTCCAACTGATTTTCCACTTAATCCAAATTGTAATGATGGATTGAGGTGCATTTCACTAGGGCCAAGAGCAAATCAACATGAAGAGGAAAAATTAGCAATACAAAACAGGTGCAGAGACTCTGTGAAAATGCACTTAGGAGCTGCAATAGTTCAGTATCACTTTATTATACAACTGACAAATGCATGAAAAGGAGCAGAATCTTTAATAAAATACTCTTGCTGTTATCAAGGTTTTAAAGTCTCCTCTACAGTAAGGTGCCCATTTTGGGATGCCCTGTATCAATTAGCAACCTATGAGGAAAGCACTATGAAAAAAATTAAGTGGTCTGAAAACCAAGTTCTATGAAGAAAGGTCAAAGGAGTCAGGGTTGCAGAGTCTCCAGAGAACAACAGTCCAGCACAAAACTGCCAGAAGTAACAGATACAGAAGGCTGCTACAAAAAGTAGATCTACAACTAAGTGCAAGAAATACTCCAGTAAGATCAGTTTCAGTGTGACATCAAGGGAAAAAACAGGCTAAAATAAGGACTGTAGTGTGCCAGGTAAGTTTGAATCCTTTGGGGAGGGTGTGGTGGGAAGGTTTAAGAACAAGTTAGATAGATATGGGATTGACAAATTGCAGAAGTGGGGGGAAGGGGTGCAAAGTGCCCTCCTGAGTGTAAGGCCTGGTTACATGAAATTGCTGCAGTGCCACACATGGATTCCACCGTGACCCTCATTTGTGAGAGCAGCTTGGCTTCCCAGCAGCACCATGCTTAAACAGCTGCCCAGCATAAATAGATCCAAAAGTTCCAATAAAACCCGTGGCTAAATCTGTGCAGCTTCTGAGAGCAAATGCCATGCCCTGGCCATCCTTCCCTCCCACACAATTGCCTCACGGGCCCGCTGCCAACTGCCTGGTGGCACACAAAGCTGGGATGAAGCGATGCCACGTGCTTCCAGGGGCTCCTGTGCTCTCACAGCAAAGCCCCTGCTGGGAGCACAAAGCCACACTGGGGCTCAGGTGCCCAACTAAGAGGCCAGATGAGCAGGATTCAGCCAGGAACTCGCTGAACTGAGACCAGAACCCGCTGAAAGTGGCCTCTGCCAAATATTCCAGCCTCATCTGCAGCAGGCATGATGGATTTTCACGGCTATGAGTTTCTTCGCAGCTTTGTGGGGAAGGAGGATCTTGTTTCCTTCTCCACTGATGGCACTGCTCTTCAGTTAACCTTAAGGGCTGTTGTTTGTTTGGTTTGAAATTAAATTTGTGTATCAGCTCACACTGGAAAAGCAGTTCCTGATGGAAAAGTCAAGCGTGTAAGTTAAGAACATCAGTTAAGGACAGTGCTGAGCCTAAGCTGTTGGCTCACTCTGCATTCGTATTACAATCCCAAACCCTACAATATTCTCCCAAAGGATCCCTTACTTTTTTCCCCAAAGCATAGGACAGTTACTGCTCACTCAGCACCAGGTCTCCTACATAACCATTCACAGCAGATATCCAATGTGCTATTTTATTCACAAAGTTCAAGCTCTGCTCTAAAGAAGGAATTATTTTCTTCATCGACTTTCTTATCATATTAATTGTTATTGTAACAGATGGCACTTCAAATTCTTATTAATTTTGGGTCTATTTGAAACTAACAGTATCTGATTTTTCAAAATATGCAGTGTTATGCAACAGCTTCTGAATTCACAGAAAAGCAAAGCCCTGAAGCAAATCACACCTCAGATATCTCCCATCAGGCACCAGAATGAAACACCCAATTAATGACCATCTAGGAAAAACAATTTGCTTAATATTGCACAGCAACTCTGTTATGGAGGCAAGACCAGAATTCAATTATCCAGCAGAAGCATCCAACTGCTTTAATCACACCACCACCCATTTTCTTCTGACAATCCCTCTGGCTCACTGGCTTCATCCATTCCAAATTAAGCCTCCACTCAAAAGACAGCAGTTCCCTTTGTTATACAATTAACTTCTCTCTCGGAGATCCAAGCAACCTTCTGAACAGAGGCAGGGCTTCCTTGCAGATAAACACATCTGCATCACTAATAAAAGATTACACTATGGCTATTTTTATATATTTGCTGCACACCTCTGCCTTTGAACAAACAAAATTGTTAAGGGGTGATGAGTAACTCTTGTTTGGGATACCAGGCAGGTTGTGTGAATCAGACACAATTCCTCCTCCTCCTCTGTAATGCCTGTGTGTGAGTGCTCAGATCACAGCATAAACCAGTTCCTCAGCTTCTAGCAGTTCTCTGTGGCTGGTGACTCTCAGCACAGGCTCAAAGAGAGGCTCAAACCCTTTGAGGACAGAGCTGTCGCTGAAATTGGGAAGGATGAACAATGTTTTTGGAAAGGCTCCTTGGCTCCAAAACCTCTGCTCCTGCAGCACTTGGGCTCTGAGGCTTTACAAAGAATCACAGCAGGACACAGAGAAGAGAAACAGGCATTTCTTAGATCCTTCCTAGAACTATTTTTCCCATTTGGGCTTTAATTTTCCCAGAAGTATCAGTCTAATGCAGATTCAAATAATACTTCTGGGCCCCGCTGGCTTTATCTGTCAAATTTATTAAAGACAAGGTCTTAAGAATGGAAAGTATGAAGCAGCCTTGAACAGGGGCCTCCAGCCTCGGTCTACAAGCCAGTCAGGCCTCAGATTGGCCTCCAGGTCCTTGCTCTTTCTCCTACCATGCTCCAAGAAAAACATCCTGCGAGTTTTCCTTGCGCTTTGTATCTATTTTACAGCGATCATGGGATTGAGCTTCATCAGTTGTTGAATCTCCATGTACAAAATCATCCTGTTCTCCCAAACTTGGAAAGCACTGGACATTTTTTGTGTCATCTTGACTTCTACTGCAGCACATTTAACAGCAGCAAAGTTCTGGGCATGATAACTGCAGTGTTCAAGGAGCATCTTTAGCTTTTGTACACGCACTACTGATGTTTCTGTGCTTTAACAGCACATGTTTTTCTCTAAGTACAAAATCTGGCATTCAATTTGATATTTATTTTGACTGTCCTTTTATCTTTAAAAGCCTACTGTTGTAATCTACCACCAAATTCACATCTGTGTGTGACAGAGAACAGCCATGCCAGCAGAAAATTTTACACCAACAAATGACACTTTTATACAACTTTTAACCTGTTAAATCATGGGCAAAATTCCCCATTCTCTAGGGATTTACCCTCCTTTTCCTATAGTGACAGGGCTATTAACCCACAGCTGGTAAGAATGATCCACTGACTGGAAAACACTGAACTGACTGAGGAGGTTTAAGTGATTTCAGGCAGAATCACAGTTAAAGAGAAGTGGATCTGCATTTGTGGGCAGAGAAATTGCTGGCACCCAGCCTGTGGCCACGAAACCAAGCACCCACGCAATACCTGTTACTCACAGGCATCTACTTCACTTTAGAGTAATAAAAAAGGGAAATAAAAATTTAGTCCTCTTAGCATCCCTAAAATTCACGGCAACAGAATGAAAATCTTGGGGTATGTTCCTACTATCAATCATTCATGCTACTTTAAACAAAATTGGTTACTAACGCCAAAGTAAGTTTCAAGAACAGTCTGTTTGTTTTCCTTGGCATCCAACTCCAAACAGCTGAACAGACTTGCCTAACTAAGTTAGAAAGAATTACTTCTATTACAAAGCAAGCAAGTCTCACCACAAGGGGAAATTCTGCTTGTAATGGTATATAGCACCACCCAGATCTCCATCCATAAAACATGAAAGTAGAATTATTGCACAAAGTTGGGGATAAAACTACACAGCTTGGTCCTTCCCAAATTTAACAGTAGCCCTGGAAAGAGGGAAAACAGGCAGGAATTGATTCCTTAAAGTTCTGCCACACCAAGAAGCCTGACAGCATTCAATGGCTACAGCCAATCACATCTATCACCTTCGGTATTAATCAAGATACAGATCAAATAAAGGCAGGGCATGGAGATGTCTGGGCTGAGAGACACAATCAAACTGGTGCATGAAATTCGATCTGGAATCCAAAATGCCTGCGTCAGTCCTTTGGAAAGCACAGGAGCAATTTGAAGATGCAATGCCAGAGCAAAAAGCCAACTCGATGTGATAACCGGAAGGTAAATTGACGTCAACTGGAAATACACCCAGTCAGTACCAGCCCAGCAGCTGGCTCTGTGCCACAGCCCTGGCAGATCTGTCCCCATGTAAAAAAGCTTTGGAAGCTAAAGCTTTATGACCAGCACAATGAATAATAATAATGATAATTAAAAAAAAAAAAAAAAAAACCAAACCCAAACAAAAAAAGCATCCCAGAAACTGTTAAATGATTTTTGGAGATGGCTGGAATAGATGGAAGCTTTAATTCTGCTGAATGGTGTGTGTTGATCTGATGGCCCAGCGTGACAGACAGAAGCTATTGGATTTTGTTTGGACCAGACATGAGGCCTGCAGAGAAAGAATCCACAATATATTCACTCAGCTGGATCAAGCTATGTAAGCTCATTCACTGGATCATTAATGTTCAGAACACCAGTGTGCTCTCTGAAAAGGGGAAATTATTTTTTTCAAACATTTTATTCTATTTCTACGCGGTATGATACAGCTACTACATTCCCCCAAAATCCCAGAGGAGGCCATGCAGTCATGTAAATTCTCTATTCCTACAAGGTGGACAAGCTGAACACTGCACACTGAACTGGAAAAAGGAAAAGCAGGATATTAAAGGCTTCCTTGTGCCAGATGTGCCCAACGTGCAGCTTTTGCTTCAGTCTGTCAGTGACAGAAGGCAGCAGGAACTAGGAGAGGAGCTTGTTCATCACACCACAGCTGTTTGCTGCTCAGGGAATAATAGAAAGGGCCAGCCAGCCATGAGATGAAGGATCTCCTTAGGAGTAACTGGCTGAAGAGACCTGTGGCTACCAGTACACAGGTGGGACATGGAGCTAAAGAGACATCAGGGAACCCAGGACACATCTTACAGGAGTGGGAGGTAGCAGGAGGGGAAAGGAGAGCACCAGAATGGGGGTTGTATGGTATGGGTTAGTACAGGCTCAAACAGGAGGAAGAAACCTTGAATTCTGTGTTCAGTTTTTGGCCACTCACAACAAGAAAGATAATGAGGGGCTGGAGTCAGACCAGAGAAGGGAATGGAGCTGGAGAAGGGTCTGGAGCCCCAGGAGGGGCTGAGGGAGCTGGAAAGGGGCACAGCCTGGAGCAAAGGAGGCTCAGGGGGGACCTTGTGGCTCTGCACAACTCCCTGAGAGGAGGGGGCAGCTGGAGGGTGTCATTCCCAAGTAATAAAACACAGGACAAGAGGAAAGGGCCTCAAGTTAAGGTTGGATACCAGGAAAACATTCAGCAGAAGGGTTGTCCAGCTCTGGCCCAGGCTGCCTGGGGAAGTGGTGTAATCCTCATCCCTGTAGGTATTTAAAAGTCATACAGATGGGGCATATGGAGACATGGTTTAGTGGTGGTCTTGATGATGCTGGGGCAATGCATGGACTTAATCCTAAAGATCTTTTCCAACCTAAATGACTCTGGAAGTGTTACCACACTGGGAAGATGGTACATATTGGGGAAGAAAAAAACCCCTCCTTTTCTACCTTATGAAAAGCAGGATCATCTGTTGTATTTCCTACGCTAGAAATGACTGGAAAGGATGTGAAACTACTTGATATGAGACAATTTGAACAAGAAACCATTTAGAGAGAACAGAGAGTCACAGCACTTGAATGTTTTATTGGATCACATGTTTATAAAAGCTGATTAGAATTTATGACACGTGATCAGTTCCAAGACCCTGATAAGAGTAAACTTTTTTCATAATTCTAACCCTACAATCCCATCCTGTGCACACATAAGAAGCATATTCTCCCCCAAGACCTTTCAGTGTCTGTATAATCTTTTCTTTAGCTAAAGTAGCAAGTTAAAGCCACCAGATTAGGTGATTTAATCCAGGGACTCAGCATGGAATAGAACTGCCCCTCCTCCTATCACGATTTTATAAAAGGAGCTGTTGAATCCCTTCCTAAGTCATCAAGGAAAGAAGACAGCAAGAACCACAGACTTTTCCTTATCTACCCATCAGGAGCTGAACACTGGCACAACTCAAATTCCATGTGGAAATTAATGCCAGAGTCAAATCAACCACCTTATCTGACACTTCTCACTATTTCTTTAATCCGTTTTGTAAAGTGACACGCACTGTGGTACTGGAATCAAAACAGGAAATGGGAACAAATTCCTGGAATAAATAAAGAACATGCCCACTGGACAATATTCAAAAGGCAAAGGGCATAAGATTTTAAGGGCAGCAAGCACTGTACATATATAAACTTCTTCCAGAAATATTGATCATCTTTGAAAAAACTCTCTCTCCCCAGAGATGTTGAATATTGAGAAGTCAAAATGCAGCATGAGTAAGTTTCTATTCCCTTTCTAATGCACAACCAACTACAGACTGGTGACATTTCAGAGAGTTTACATTTCAATTAAAGCTCCCAAAATATACACCAGCACACTGGAATTAAAACAAAGGCTTAGACTTCACTCTTAGGAGTACAAAAGCTATTTTATCTGGACCTGCAGTTGTCAAATGACTGCTTCTAAAACAGTGTGAACTTAAGCCCAGAGAAATACATGATACAGCACAGAGTCAGGCACCTGCAGAGCTTTTACAAACCGAATAAAACCCAGGTTTAAGAGGCTCAAAACTTTCAATGAGAACACAGCTTAAATTTCTTTAGGACAAGGATCATTGATCCTCACCTCCTTTGTCTCCTCGGGGTCTGAGTGATCCACGGTTACATACAAATCATTCTGCAGGTACTTCAGTGCACTGAGAGGGTCAGTCTGAGCTTTCTCTTCAAACCTGCAAAGAGACAGAAAACTTGAGCAAAGCCATTTCCTTTAGAACTAAGAAATCACTGGTTCAACAAAGAGCAAAACCCACCTAACAATCCCAGTATTTCCAAAGAAAACCATGTTAATGGCAGCTGAGCCTTGTGTTTCCTCAAATTTCAAGCCAGACTGAAACATGAAGGAGGGGGTTTTGGGGATGTAAATGAGTTAAAAGGGCAAAGTATTACATTCTTACTAAAAATCTTCAAAAGCATATGCACAGGATCCTTTTAATATATCAATATAAAATATTGAGTACAGTTAGTTTTCTGCAAAGGATATAAGGTGTGAGTAGCACCTCACAGATCAGACACAGGCAAGCCCCGAGCCCTTCAGTCCCTGGGATATTGATATCCCACCTTTGGAAAGAGCACAGCTCCATAAAAATCCCGTGCACCACCACACCATTATTTCCTCATTTTCTTTTAATGAACAGGAACTGTAACTTCTGTGAATTCCCTCAAGAAGTGAACAGAGTCCTCAGGAAATGATTCTGGGCTCAGCATCCTCAGTGAGCAGAGCTACTTCCCTGCAGCACTGAGTTGGTTGCATAAGCCTAGAAAAGATGAGGTTTAAAATAATCTTTTTCCTCCTCTCACCTCTCCACCAAGTGCAGCATCACACTGTTTGTCACCTTCCATGTTGTTATTTTTTTTATTTGGGTCATCTACCTGGCTATTTATACCACAGTGGACATGTGTAGCCTGAATTTTGCAACTGCCTAAAGATGTCAGTGATTGAGTAGCACAGGGAGCACAAAAACTTCATCTGTCACCTGATGCATCTGACAGTCTGGTCACTAGACATGGTTTCAATCACTGACATAGATTTTTTCAGATGACATCACCATGGTCCAGAGAGCTGAAGTGCTTTAAATAAGTGCAACCACTGCCACCTCACTCTTTTCCACCTGCCCAGCCTTGGTTGCCAAGTTCAAAGGGACAACAGGACCCAGGCTGATGCTGTGGGTTTGCTGTGGGTGCAGGCCAGTACCTGTTCTGGTACCTAGAGCTGGGGGGAGAGCAGGTAAAGGGCAGCCAGTGATTCCACAGCAATTCAGCTCCAGGCAGGCCCCCAGCCCACCATCCCTGGCTGCTCAGGTTTGGCTCCTTCACACAGACCCCAAAAATAGGAGCATAAACCCCAAACTTCTGCCAGATAACACACAGCAACATTTCCTTCAAGTGCAATTTAAGCAAGCAGAAACAACTAATCCAGAGCTGTCTCTGGAGGCTGCACAGCTGCATTTCCATACCACCACATGTGGGTTTAATAAACCTCCCAGATAACTGGGCAAGGCCTTTTTTCATTCTTGTAGGTATTCACATCTACTGTGTGGCTAATGTTAGTGTCTCACCCAGCCACAGTGGCTGTGAGTTGAGTACAGCAATTTTCTTGCTGCCTCAGAAATAAAACACCATCAGGAAAACCTGACCTTCCAACTCTTGGCAGAGCCTGATAACAAAGTATTCTCCCTGAGAATGCAGGGAGAGCTATTCACTGCCTTCAAATGATTTGCTGGGTCCTGAAAGGCTCTCTTGCTGCTGCAATTTCTTGACTAAGGCAACACCATAAGCTTGATTTTGAAAAGCTGTTGCCCTAAATAGCAAATATAAGGCAGCTCTGAAGAATCCAGAGTGCAAGAAGCACTGCAGTGTAGCTGAATTCTGCCTAAGTGAGCTCTTTCAGGAGTTTCTGAATGAGAAACTCTGATGACCTCACCACAGTTGAGTCTCAGATGTGCAAAGGCATTCAGCCCCCAGACTTCATTAGCATCCTTGCAGGCTGTTACTATCTCCAAGCACAGTGTTTCCAAAACATACTCCATTTCCTTGGGAGGTGACAGCACCAAAACACATGTTGATGAGCAGCAGAGTGAAAAGGGAATCTAAAAATTCCCCATGACTCCCCACACAATAACTAGATTTTTCTAGTTCTAGAATAGCATAGGCAAAATGAATCAAGTTAATTTTGTAGTTTAGCCCTGGCCCACTGCTTTTTATTAAAATAATTTTTAAAAATAACCAAGAAACCTGTCAAAGGTTTGGAAGGGACCTTGAAGATCATCTAGTTCCATCAAACCAACAAAATGACATTTCACAAAAAGGTTTATGAAAGATTTGAGTCTTAGTTGCTTTAAAAAAAAAGAGCGAGACACCTGAAAAGAAAATTGCAAACCACCTTTGTTTCCATACCTGTGCTTTCTGATGAGGTATTTGCAGTGCCTTAGCAGGTACTCCTTTGAAGGTCGACAGAGCTTCAGAGACCAGAAATCATCTAATCTCATCTTTGGAGAGCAGGATTTACCAGGATTCCCTCCAAATAAGTAATGCACCTAAGGAAATGAGAGGCAGATCAAAAAATTGATTGATTGTGTACATCCACTGAACAAAGACAATTTACTCTGTCAGCAGCTTTGCAGAAGTTTTTTTCTGGTGGGAGGAACTCTGCCTTTTAGACAAGTTGCTCCATCTTATTATTAGCCTCACTTTGTCCCCTTGGAGATGAAGAAAGTTCTCTTAAACCATTTACATTTTAAGATAATAAAAGAGTTGTAGTGTGAGAACATCCCTCTAGCGGATATCTAAGGTATTTATAAATAAACAAACAAAACTCTTTCTTTAGGAAAAACCTATGAGCACAATAAATCCTTAAGCACTGACAAAGGGAGTGAGAAGTCCTAAAGATGCTCAAAAGTAAAGTGACAGCAAACCCAGTCCAGCACAATCCAGACTTACAGAGAGAGGCAAATTTCCAGAAGAGTGGAAGTGTCACAAAAGGACTGTTTATTTCTTCACTACATTTTTCTTCCCATCGTGTGGTAATTTCAGATTCTGAACTGTTGATATTAAACATGCTACAAAGGACCTTCAAATACTGAAGTCTAACAAGTCCAACAGGCTACCTTTCCCCATGGCTTTAAAAATAATCACTCAAAACAATGTATTCTGCATCCCACTGCTGTAGGCTCTCCTTATTTATATCAGAGGAGTTTAGAAAGGTCATTGGAACAGAGGTTTCTAAAAATAAGACTCTTCAAAACAAGCACATCAAACAGCTCTTCAGATAAAGCTGGGCAACTGCAATGATTTAGCAACCTTCAGAGTAACTCATAAAACATCACTCTCAGTCTCATAATGCTTTACTCTTACAAGTAAAGGCAGAACAGTATTTACTAATTTATTGTATCATTACACTGAAGACAACACACAATGCAAATTCTCCATGCAGAATCTGCACCCGTTCCCCTTTAAAATCTCCCCTGCTGTCAAAATTTTGGGTTAGTTGGGTTTCCCAAATTTGATTAACATCCTACAGAATGCAAGATTAAAATATGTTTTTCTTTAACTCAGACTGTTTCAGACAAGGGAGAATTTTTAGAAAAATCCATGAAAGGTTCAGTAAGCGTGTCACAGTAATTTAAATTCATGAGTTAATGAATTTATGAATCTAATCCATGGGTTTGTGCTTTATTGGTTAATATGCACAAAGCTCTAAGTTTACTGAGCTGTCATATACACTAAACCCAATTTTAAGTCTATTTAAGTATGAATGTGTCCATTGGAGGCTGACAGTGCCAAAGAGTGTCAGCTGCTTCCACAACGTCAGGCACCTCTGGTTGAGAGGATTCTTAGCTGTGATTAGTTCATTTGAACACACTTTTTCCTAAAAATGTGGGTAACTACCTGTTCTCATTTAGTCACCAACAGTTGAGAGTAAATCCCTGAGGATAATGAATGAAGCTTTGTGTGCTCTGGAGCATGAGAACAGCTCTCGTGTTCACATTGACATAAAAAGTAGCTTAGCACCTCCTTTTGAAATATGGGGAGTTAAATGGGAGTTACTCACCATATTAATCCAAACATTAACACTAAACTGAAAGCTGTAATTATTGTACTGTCTTTAAGGAAACAGCTATATCTTAAGAGCAAAAAAACTAAAAAAAAAAAAAAAATCACCTCATACCTTGTGCAACTCATCGTACACCAGCTGATGGGCAAACCTTGGGCAGGGCTCCTCCTCCTGAAGGCTTTTACCTGGATTTTCTTTTGCTGCTTGGTCATTCTTATAGACACAAGACCTGAAATTCAAAGCAGTAAGGAATTATTAGTTGTACTTACAGGAAGCAGGAAAAGTTGCTGAAAGGCTGGAAGGTACAAATGATGTGTAATATCAAAGATTTTCTTACTTCTATGTTGTCCTCTATTGTCCTATCCCATTCTTAGCTCTACAAAGAATGCAGCCAGCAATCAGAGGTCACCTTGGCTGAAAACAGTCCTCAAGCACAACCCAAACAGGAAAAAATTCTAGAAAATTATTTGTCATGAGCTTTGGGGATCTCTTCAGATGTTACATTATTTGCCTACAGAACTGTCAGCATGAAGTATTTTTTTTATTATGGAAAAAAACCATCCTGGACCCAGTAGAGCTTTTGACCATAGATTATAGCAAAGGTGATATTTCAGTCACTGACTTCCAAGCAGACTTAAGTTATAACTGAGAACTCACTTTTAAAGAACAACACTCACACCTTTTGAAGTGATTGACCCCACTTTAAAACAGGTCTTGAACACAAAAACCCTGCCAGCTCTGGAAAGGAACAGTGACAACAACTACCACGTACAACTCAGTGAAAAAAACAGATATTTTCTCAGAATATCAGCAGATATTTTCTCAGAATATCAGCTCTAGCACGGGGACCTCTCCACCAGCATTCACATGCAGCAGTTTCCTCAGTTTCTAAGAACTATCAGCATTTACACCACCATTAACAACTTACACTGCACTGACTTGGCTGCATTGGTGCTGAACCCTGGCCTTGAAGCCTTCCTCCAGGAAAAGCCTTTTATAACTGCTCACTTCCCCTCATCCCCTGCACCTGGCTCCAATAAAGATCTTCACATGATTTCTCTCTCTCATTTGGATTATTGCCATGGTGCATCTAAAGACAATGGGGAAAAGAGGTGCCTTAAGGGAACTCAGCTGTCTACAACAACTTTCAACAATTCCATGGTTAACAGAGGTCACAGAGTTCCCTGGGAGACAGGACTGCTTTCTAAAGAAAGTCAGTGTGGAAGTCAGAACTTAGGACTTACCAGCTGTTCCTCACAATGTCATAAATCCAGAAGGAATTCCTGACATTCTCTTCCCGCTTTTCCTTGTCTTTACTGAGCCCTGACAAGACATGGATTTCATTCAGTTCAGGATCAATGGTGGCCCTTTGAGTGAAACCTGTCATTGGAACTGAGAAAAGAAAATAAAAGTTACAGGCTGGAACAACGGAGGATGAAGGAAGAGATCCAAGCATTGGACAAAGAGTTTTCCTCCCCCTGCAATTCAGCAGAGCATCATCCAGAGGCCAACTTCTTCCCTGCTAAAGCCAAGTCCCATGCAAATTCTCTTCTTCTCTTCCTATCTCTGACTCTTGGAAGGAAAAAAAAAGCATTCTGAGAGCTGCTGTTTCCTAGGGAAAGACATGGACAGAGCTATTTGGGAGACTACCATCTCAGAAATGAGGATTAAGTGCCTAACACAGAGCTAAATGACCAGATGACCCTTACAAATATGAATGGAGTGATTCTGTTATTATCTCATCTATAAAAGGAAGCATTGATTCCAGAAAGCTTAATTGCAAAAGCTGAGAAACTCCAAAAAATTCAAGATGACCTCACGATTCCATAGTTCACAGCCCTGCAGGACAAAGATGTCAAAGAAAGCTTTTTGTATTTTCTGAATAGTCGGGATGTAATCACCAAACTATTCTTCTGTCCCACCTTCAGATTTAGAAATAATGGTGAAATCCTGCAAATTCCAGCAGTTTTCATCATAATTCCCTGAAAAAAAGGTCAACAAATTTGTTTGGCAGTCCTTTTTGTTTGTTGTATAATTCCTCGTTTCCTGTTTCCCTAGGCAACCATCCTTCCAAAATGTATTTGTGAAGGGCACGTGATCTTTGTTTACAGATCCTGTTTGTCTCCTCTCCCTTTCTGGGTCAGTTTACAAAGGCTGGTAAAGGTTCCTGGCCTTGGGTCAAGATTTTGGCATGAAAAATTCTCAGAACTCTTGTATTTTGCAAATTCTTCCTTGTAATTAACTGAATTGCACCCACGGCTTAGAAAACGAGCCCTGCGTTAATAAACCATTTAATATTGCTGTTGGGGAATACACAAAATGGTATTTTGGAAGCTCATTGTGTAACTGGCTTCATTCTCATGCTTCACTCTTTTCATTTGTTAGACCAGGAAAGCAATAAAGGAATTAAAAAAAATTCGAGTAGAATTTGGTTTTCTACAATTTTAGCCCCTAATGAAGAATTTAGCAACACCACAAAACCTAAGCACTTCTGAAAAAAAAAAATTAAATGCTTAATTCTCAGGTAAATTTAAATAGAAACTGGAATATATTTGGATAATTCATTCTCAGAGTCTCTTTTGACAAAATCCTTCCTTATGATTTTACAGGAGGAAGAGGCTTTGGAGCCCTCATCAGCATAAACCTGTCTAGTTTGACCTCCAACTTTGCCACAAAGTTTTAAAGGAAAATTAATCTAATTTATAAGGGTGGTAGAAAAGAGAAAAAAAAAATCAGGGAATAACACTGGCACAACAACTACACACCTTGTTTTACCTTCAAACCACAAAGAACTTGATTTTTAAATACAACAAATTGAGGACCGTGAAAGTGATCCCATAAAGAAATGGAGAACAAAAAGAAAACTATAGAGTAAAAACTGCTAATTTTTGAAAAATATTGTGTAATGTGTTTGCTTGCATAGTCAGGGACTAAGTTGCTGACCCAAAAGGATTAAATTCAAGGCCTGTTTGAGACATTTCTGGCAGGAGAGCCATCTAAATTTGATCAGCAATGCTAATGCACATGGAAAATGTCTTTGCAACCCTATCTGCTGCTTTGAACATTTGAGACCATGCCGGGAACATTACATAAAAAACCCCCATGCAAATCTTCAGAGCACTAATACCTCATTGAAATGAAAATTATTATAATCATAAGAAACATGGCTGCTCTGTTACCACTGATGCCCAAAGCATCTGAAACTTGTCTATGGAAGTCCCATCCCTCCTCCTGAAATGTTGTTAAATAAATGAATTTTGTATCTCATTTACGCTTGATTTCCCGAAGCTGAAATTATTATTTAAATAATGAAGAAGGGAAAAGCTGCCAAAGTTCAGTGCTGGTGGTTTTTTCCTCTTGATATTAAGAATAGAATTCATCTGCAGCAACTGCAATCAAACCCAGATTCAAGTCAAGTAATTTCAGGCTTCCCTCAGTTGTAAATCAATCCCTTCTTGAGACTGTTTGAAATGCAGAATTTCTAGAGAAGTATCACAAATATAAATCCCCATATTTACTAAGGGCCTAAGACAAGGAGTAACTTACATAAACTCTGTGACCTATCTAAGCAACTGTGTAGACACTGTATTTAAGTAGTGCCTTAGGCTAGAAAAAGCTGACATCTGGTCTTTTGCAGAGGAGGACAAAATGAGAAAGTTGGATGCAGTATCATTAAAAAAAACCCATAAGACAAATTTGATAAACAAGTCCCTGAAAATAAAGAGACACTAAGAGAAGATACTACAGAGCGAGCAGGAGAAGCTGTGATGTTTTAAACCCAACAGAAACATCAAAAAGGTGTTTTCCAAGGAAGTCTGGTCCTTGACAGAGCAAAAGGGCTCCATAAAAACCTCAGCACTGAGATACTTCCACTAGGGGGTAAGAGAGGTTCATCATCTGCAAGTGCAGCAGACTGGCAGGAAATGTTGGACAGAATTCACACGAGAATGGCTGGAATATTAGAGAGGGACACGGGCTGGAAACATTGGAAAAATACTTGTGATATTTAGGTAACAAAATGTACACTGGTAAGGAAATCTAATTCTGCATGGGCAACAAAATTGGACCTATAAAAATGGGTCTAATAACAATGACAATAATGGATTGCTTAGGACATATCTTTTTTAATTTTAAGACTTAGGGAAAAAGAAGTCAGATAACAAGGGGTGAGAACCAGAGCACTGCCAGATCTGTTATTTACTACGTATTAGATCCAAGGGGTGAATGAAGAGGAAAGAAAGGCTCCATGCAAGTTCCCTCACTTGTGCTTCTACACTGAGAGATGAAAGATCAGCTTTGGAGCAAATCTCCACCAATTCCACACCCTTCAGAGCATCTCTTGGGCTGGCTGAGGGCAGCCAGCTCCAAGAACAAAGCAGTGACTGAGGACTTAGCCCTGGGTGTTTTAAACACTGGCCCGTGGCTATGTGGTATTAACTTGGCTCCTATGACAATACATCACTTATTGAAGAGGAAAAGCTGTAGAGAGAAGTCACTAAACATAACACAATCCCAAGAAGTCTAGAAGATGGTGAATGCTTCTCCTGTGCTACTGAATGGTTTTTTCCCCCTTTAATCTCATTAACTAGCCCAGAGTAGAAGGGTGTTAGTAACCACCTGAAAATAAGATGTCTGAATCCTTGCTCAGGAACTCAGTATTTTCATCCATTTTTACGCAGTAAAAATTAAAAGCTCATGGCCTCAATATTTGAAAACAACATTCAGCCACACAGGCCTGGAGTTCACAGCCAGTTCCATAAACAAACAGTAATTCCTGAGCAAGCTCTGAAGAGATGCTGTGGAGATCTGCACAGAGTAATTTCCATTTAAATACAACACATGGGAAAAGCTTTTCTCTGAAAGTGACACCTAATCATGGAACAGCCACGTTCCTACTACCACAGTCCCTGCTTACAGCAGTTTATGGATCATGGTGATCATTTCATCCAGCTGAATATTTTTGGCTCGTGTGTGCAAACAGCTACAGTTGCTTCAAGCACAACCTTGGCTGCTGCCAGAATCAAAGCAAGAAAACAGCTTTTTCACAGAGACAGAGCCTGCAAAGCAGGAAACTGAAATTCATGGAATCCTAGGGTGGTTTGGGTTGGAAGGGACCTTAAAGACCATCCAGTTTCACCCCCTGCCATGGGCAGGGACACCTTCCACTATCCCAGGTTGCTCCAAGCCCCATCCAACCTGGCCTTGGATACTTCCAGGGATCCAGGGGCAGCCACAGAGGCAACCTAAAGTCAAGTTTATGGTTACACAGATGTGGTTCTCATAACACTGGACAGAATTTTGGAAATCAAATCTCATCTCTTACATCTGAGGGGATACTACGGCAAATTTTTCAACACGCTTTGCAATGCAACAATGGCAAAAAAAAATAAAATTATAGTCTGTAGACCACGTCTGAAGGATACCATGAAGGATAAATAAGGGAAGCAAGTTCACTGACAGGGTTTTAGTGTCACCTGAGTTATGAAACCCTCAGAACATGTGACTACCAATCCCAATGCATCTAATTCGCAAGTATCCTCCCTCCGTGTGATGCCTCGTGATTACAAAATTGGGAGAAAGCTGCATCACATGGACACTGCTGCTCAACCTGGCACCTCCTGGTGGATTAATTTTTAAAAAGTGGTAGGTCTGCAAATTATTCCATGCCACTCCTTGTAATTCCTATACAGCGGAAGCAGCACCTCCCCCAGAGTTTAATGGAGCAAGTCATGGTGAGTGATAGCACCAGGCCAGCTGTTGACACAGCAAGATAATGATTATCCTCTTGGATTTTTCCTGATGAGACTGCATCTGGCAGCCTGCCAAGGAGCAGCTAAGGAAACCATCTGAACAGTTTGGTTGTCATGTTGACAAAGCAACAATCCAATGTCCAATGCTCGGTTCTCTCTGAGATTTTGGAAAAAAACAATTAGGCAGTAAATCTGAATGGAATTCTGAGCTATGGCAGCTCTGCAAAGCAACTTTAGGATCTGCTGATCCTGGAGTTCTGGAGACCCTCTCCTCATCTTCACAGGTAAAGGATTTGCAGATTGGTTCAGAGAAGCACCTCACCAGATGAAAAGCACATAAGGTCCCTCAAAAAACAAAATGCTTCCATGCCAAGGGACATGCTGGCCACTGGTAAGATCTTACCTGAACATAGGTAAAATATGCCAGGTGTCACAAAGAGATGATCAAAAGGGGATAGTCAGGCTGCCTGTCTGAGCTGGATGCCAGCCAAGCTGAGCCAGCTGTACTGTCTATTTTGAGCCATGTTTTTCTGCCTTTGCCTGGTTTCCCGGGCTGGGCTGTGTTGCCTCTGTCCGTGGTACTTACCATGAAATTCCCCATCCATCAGGGGCACAGCTCTGCATGTGAAATGAGCACCTGCCCAACAACAGACCTGGGAGCTTCACTGGTAGCTTAAAAACTCTCTGTAGGCTGCCCTTAAGAACCACTTCACCATCACAAGGAACCACAAGAACATTTAAGGCGTGCTCACATTTCACTTTGGAAGTTACTCCATGCCAAGGGATATAAGATGCTCTGCATCCTCTTGCAGGAGGAATTCTCCCTCTGAGCAGGAGCTCTGACACACCACCTGAGTCAGGGCCAGAGGGGATTATCACAGGAACCTTGACCACAAAGTGCTGCCATGAGCTCCCCAGGCTGAAATGACTGCCCTCGATTAGTCATGGATTGTGCATTAAGAGAGTCAGGAGAGCTCCCAGTCCAGCCCCAGGGGACACCCAGGACTGGTGGCACCTCCAGACCACCCATATGCTTCGGGTATATTCCATTTTTGTGTGTTGGGGGTTTTTTTGTTGCTTGTGTAATTGTTCATGTGCTTTTTAAAGAAATTAAAAGTATAAAACTGCTCTAAAAGAGTGTCTGTCAACATAAAGATTTCTGCCTGTCCTTCAAATACAATCTCTATTCAAAAGTACCAAAATTCCTCCAATTTGTACCTCTGTTGTCTTCCTTCACATCCAACACATCATCACAGTTGCATGTCTAAATTTGTTAGAATTATGTCTTTTACTTCAAATTAAGAAAATTTAAGTGATACTTATCACCCATCCAAGGAGTTGGTCACAGGATCAACATCAGAGGCACAAACAAAAGCAAAGAAATGCTGAACAGCATAAATATCTCCCCCAGAAGATGAGAGCAGCAAAATCAACATATCATTACCATGGTTTTATAGCACTGCAACAACTCTGTGTTACTGATAATCCTTATTATCCATTTCGCTACTTCAAAAAAAATCTCCCTACTCCACAAGATATTTAAACAAATGCACAATTAAGTTCTTTTAGAAAGGGTAAAAATCAAAATAGCTCCACTAAGAATAGAACTGAATGCCACATGCGAGCCAGGAACAAAATGTAATCATGGGACTTTATAGGAACATTTAGGTCAGGCATCCTCAACTTGACTCATCACACTGAGCAGCTTAAAACTTCACAGCGACCAGGCAGGCAATCACTTTGTTCAGACACATCAAAATGGTGTATCACTACCTAACAAGAGCACAATAAAGACTCACTTTTTTTGGGTGAAAACAGTGCTGTCAACATTTGCTGTCTGAACGTAATAAGCATTTTGTTCTCTTCCTGTTAAAATGCAAATTATCCCCGCATTTTCTTTCAAAAGCGATGGAAACGTTCAAATCTGTTTGTTTACTTTCTACACACAGGAGAACAGTAAACCAAAAAAATCTACTCGTGAATTATTTCCAGTGAGTCATTTTCTTATTTAAAAAAAAAAAAGAAAACCAAACCAAAAATCTTCTATTCATCACTTCAGCTCCTGTGGGAATGGGGAGAAGGGCTAAAAATTTACTTAATTTCTCTTCACTGAACCTTGCAGTTCATGTATGAAAAGCAGAGCTCAGTGCCCTGACAAACTCTGTATCTTTAAATCTGAAGCAGACGAAGGTGTCAGCTTAGAACATGTTTTCAAGCTTCTGGCTATGAAGACACGTAGCTTGAAAAGATCAAAATGGCAGAATGCTACTAATTTCCTGGGGGAAAAAAAAATCAGTTCTTTAAAAGCTCTAAGGACAACAAAGGGAGCGTGGGTGTGTGCAGAGCAGCATCAGGCAACGTGCACCTGAATAAAGGAGACTGTCAACAATATGAGCTGGTTCTTTCTTGGAAGCACTTGAGTAAATAAATGACTCCAGAGAATTAAAGCTTGGGTACTTTTCTCCAGAACTGGCATAACTAAATTAATGAGCGAACAATAACTCATCACCATCAATAATTAACTTCAGAAGTTCAGCAAAATTATTTGCTAAAAGTTAAGCCTGATCAAAAGGAGGAGGGCAGCCTAATTTCAAGATTAATTACCTTCCTGGGATTTTTAGTAACTGGAGGAAGAGAAAACAAGATTGAACTTGTTTTCAATGACTGAATATATATAAAATGAGAAATACTCATAACTTCTGTCCCATAGTGGTACACAGTGCAACTCAAATTACAAATTCTGACTTGTAGAATGAAAATCAGGGTATTTGGAACAGGGAAATGATGTGCTTATACATGCAGAAATGCTTTTTGGGAAGAAAGGAACATTCCTCTTTGTCATTTGAGGAGAAAAGGTATGAAATTAGTTCTTTATGGTTATGTTACAGGCCTTCTGGGTGTTTCTGAAGACTTCTGTCACACAGAACCACACACAGGACATGTGGCTCCAGTGCTATGAATCACACAGAACTGAAGCCTTGCTCCCTCCTCTTCCTTTTTTTTGCCCCTGATATTTATTACAAATATAACAGGACAACAGATTGGTCTCATCTTTCTGGTCAAAATAACTTTTGTCCCTCCACTCCAATTCTCTGTCTCTGAGCACCCTACCTGCCTTTCTGCAGCTTATCTCTATCTTATGGTAATTTTCACTTAGTGAAAACCAGAAAAATAAGAATTTGCTTTCTCTCCTTTCCAGGCTTTGAGACATTTTTTTTTTTTTTGGTCTTTGCTAGAGTTTCAGAAGAGTTATTTTTACTTCTTATTTTGCTAGGTTTTTTTTTTTTTCTTTTTTTTTTTTTTCTTTTGAGGTGCTATGTGGTTTCATGCATCAATTATTTGTATTGTGCTCAAGAAGGGCAGTGTCAAATGACAGAAAGAACAGAGGAGCTGGCATAAGTTTAACCTATATTCTGTGCAGTTTACTTGGGTGGGGAGGGTTAGTTAAGGATGCCAACCTGATCCCACAGGTTGACCCTGACCTTTCACCTGCACATCTCTCCTTTAACAGTATTTCATCTTTCACAGTACATTTCTCATTTATAAAAACAGAAAGCAATGATTATGTTGTTATCCTCTTACCCATCCCTGAATCTTTCTTCGTGCCATCTGAGATAATGTCCACGTGGTCACTGTCCACATCATAGCTGAAGAAGTCATTCAAGTAAGTCTTTGATCTCTGGCCACCAAATACGTATAAGCAGCGATTTTTCTGGAATGGAGGGCAGAAAAGAAAAGTCTTTTTAAGTTCAAGACGGTCAACTGTGATCATTAACAGAAATATTTATCATAGAATTGTAAGTGGTTTGGGTTGGAAGGGACATTAAAGCCCATCCAGTTCCAATCCCCTTCCACTATCCCAGGTTGCTCTGAGTTCCATCCAACCTGGCCTGGAGCACTTCCAGGGATCCAGGGACAGTCATAAATGAATCAAAGAGGAACAGAGAGGTCTGTTCTAAGTTTAAAATCGTTGCACACAGGTAACTGCTGCAGCCCTGCCTCATCCAGCTTCAGCTTCACACCATTAAAGCAGCAGCTCATCTTTCAAGTTTATTATTAAGGAATTAACAGGCCCTGTCTCTAAAAGCCATCATAAATTCACTGTTAAAAACGCAATGGGAACAAAAGACAAGACTGTAGGAGAAACCATCCAGGTACCAGTAGATTACTAAATTCAGTACAGGCAAATGGCAAGGAGCAAGCCAAGAATAACAGGTTTATTGCTTCTTTCAAGTCTGCCAAGTGGAAAGCCCGTAAGAGGCAGATTATTTTTCTTTCAAATGGTTGAGAAAACAGAAAAGGACTTAAATTTCCATGGCCTGTACTTACAGAAACCAGTACTCTTACATTTACCACAGACACCTATTTGAAAGATCCTCAAGGCCCTGTGCAAAATTTTGTGTGGCAATACGTTTTTTCCACCAGATTTTAAAGAACCATTCAAAACAAAAATAAAATTGAAAGCTCTGAAAGCCCAGTATTCACTATAAAAATTTAAAAATTCTGATCTTTCACTTGAAAGGGCAAGACGAATAAAATCTGCAATTTCTTCAAATTGGAGGGTTTTGAACTCGTGGTATCAGTAAATATTTAAAATATTTATTTTAATTCTCTTTAATTGTCTTCTCTTAAATAGACATGTAGTTGATGGACACAACTGGAAAGGCAATGGAAGGTGGTTTTTAATACCCAATACAGAGTAAAATGCTACATACACCTCACCCCCACCCCTCTGCTCTGGAGAAACCATCCATAACCCCAGCTGTTTACAGCTGTTTGCAGCTGCTCAGGACCACAAAAAGCAGCTGCATGCTCCAGCACCAAGGGCTCTGAGGCCTGTGCAACTCATTGCACACCCAGTAAGTCCCATTCCAGTGACAACACAGAGTATCTACCAGATCAGAGGCTTCTAAATTCCTCTACTAACTTAAAAAGAACACATTTTTAGGTCAAACTGAACCACAGCCTTTGGATCTATTTACTATTATTCCGTTAAAATCAAGTCTTTTAAATTCACCTTCATTTTTAACTTGAAATTTTATTCAGTTGGAGTCATGAAAGCTCCTAAACTTGAATTAGCACCTGCTGCACTCACCAAAGCAGCACCAGAATGTCAGCAAACATCAAATTAACTGAGACAACACATTACTCAGGAGATGAAAGAGCTCAAAACTTGCAAGAAAAACCAAAACCAGATGTTCTCCTTCAAGTCAGACATCATAAATCAAAGCAGGGTGTGGACACTCACAGAATGGAACAACATGCAGTGTCCTATCCGGGACTGGATATCCTCGGGTCCGGCGTTGCAGGAATCCTCCCTCAGAAGTTTCCACGTCTGGCACTGACAGTCAAAAGCAAACAAGCCACTGAACTGGGGCTCACTGGCTCTGCTGTCATCCACACTGCCATTGCAGGTCAGAATTCGGCCTCCAAAGGTGTAGATCATGTGTTTTTCTGAATCCATGCACATCTGCAAGAACCAGGGAAATAGTTTTAAGCTGGCACAGCAAGACCTGAACACTCTGAGATCTAATCTTAAACATCCCTCTCCTGCAAGCAATGTCAACTAAGCTAAAACACTGCCTTGCACATTTCCTGAGCCTCCAACCAACAGAAAAGGACACACATTGTTATGGTTGTCAGGTCTTAATCTCATAAAAGAAATTTAAAACACAAATCTTATTTCTATATGCCATTTAATATGCCAAAGAAAAGACTAAATGTACCCTTCATCACCTAAAAAAACCCTGCTGATTTCAGAGAAAAGTACTTGAGAGTCTTTCACAAGGATTCACAGGGTTCTTTTCCATAGATCCATACATTCCATAGAAAAAATCCATGGGGATCTTTTCAAGCTATGTCCTTACAGCCAGAGAGTTAAAACAGTATCACCTTTAGCAATGCCTGTGCAAGGAAGAAATTCAAAATTGCTGCTAACTCACTGTCCACCACTCAACTGAAGCAAAAATCAGCCTGTGATGTGTTATTGTGATTCCACTCCAAGCACACATTTACTGCTACCCCCATTACTGGAACACAAAGTAGGGGCATAACCTGGCCAAAGATTCCTCATGGGAGTGCAGTAGAAATATATTTAACCCTAAAACCTGAATTGAGCTTATGGCACACAAGAGAAGCACTGCAGAACAGATCAAACAAAACCAAACTCCCTGACTCCAGGTGATGTTTTCAGACAAAGTGCAAAGCAGAGGGTTACAGAACACCAGAGGAGAAAAAAAAGGCAAACCAACAGACAAGATTACAGTAACATGGAGATGCTACTCAGCAAAGCCTATACAAAACCCTTCTAGTGCAGCACATTTCTGAAGGTTAAATAAAAACTGAAATCCCAGTAGGTGCTGAGGGAGAGAAGAGGAAGAGCTGCAGATTGACAGAATTCAGTGAGGCCCTTCTTTCCTGAGAGACAGCACAGAGAAAAAAGGAATCATTTCAAGAGGCAAACAAGGTACCCAGAGTAGCCTTGCCAGCTGACAATTTCCTTGTGCCTCTTCCCCAACACCTGGGAGACTGGTATTGGTTATTAATAGAACAGAAAGACTGATTGGCTTTTGTTCTGCAGACATGGCATATCTTTAATTTTTGGTGTCAGCAGAAAGGCACATTGTGCTGGCAAACAACAGCTTTGGTTACAAAACAGCCAGTACCAATAAAAGCAGATCTCAGGCTGCTTTAAAAATGAGTCCTGATGTGCTGCTTCTTGGCAATGCTTCATAAAAAAAAAAAAAAATCAATTGAGAACAAAATACCTTTTTCAAGTAGACAAAAGCCACTGAACACAACGTAAGTAAAGAAGTTTTCAATTTGAACACATGGACAGATGTGACTTTTTAAAGGATTAGGAGCCATTCCTCTAAGGTGTCTCAAACTCTACAAAGCAAGCACATTCTACAGTTCTTAAAGTAACCAATTTGGACAGAATCCTGCTCCTGTGCTGGCCTCATTCCAGCAGCCTGCTTGGAGTATTCTTCCAAAGGTACTCTACACAGCTTTTCAAGTTGCTCCCCAAGGCCCTCTGGGCAGGCAGATCTGCAAACCCAGCTCAAGGAGACTGATTAAAACCAGATGAACTGTGCTTTGAGCTTTAATAAAACGTGTCTTAATAAAATGCATTTGTCTGCAAAGGATTTGATGATTCTTCTGACTCAGTTGGATTAGAGCACCAGCAGCCAGTGGCGTTGAGCAGCAATGCCATTAGGATTTAATTGAGTGCTCACACCCTCCTCATCCCTGCTGTTACCTGGTTCAGCACCTCAAAATCACAGAGACTACGATCAAAACTGACTTTTAAACACTGAGAACTTGCAGTAGGAGCATGAGTGTGGCTGACCTGATGATCAAACACCAGCTTGGGGCCTCCATCTGCTGCAGTGTCCTCGCTCAGCAACATCCAGGTGTTGGTGTCGATGTCGTAGCGATAGAAGTCACTTTTCAGGGACTTGCTGTTCCTCACAGAGGAATCCAGGTACCGCCCCAGGGTGTAGATCTGCCGTCGCTGGATGTCAATGCACATCTTGTGACAGGACCTGGCACTGGGACCACTCTGAGAAAGGAAAGGAGCACAAAAATAAGGAGAATGATGGGTTTAATAGTGCCCCAGGTAGGTCACTAAGGGAAAATAAGTAATAGCAGCAGCTAGAAATCTTTGGGGAATTCAGGAAAATCTGCTTGCAAACAAATATAGGATTAATATACAATTAGAAAGACACCAGTGAAAACCTTAATGCTTTGTCACAACAAACTTATGATTTGAACCCTTTTTGCTGGATTCCTTAGAAAACAGTCAGCTTCTCCCAGAAGTGATTCTCAGAGGCGTGTGAAAACTACTTGATCTTTTAAAATAACAGAAGTCGATGCACATGAGAGGCAAATTAAGATGTCACAGCCTATAAATAACTACACAGGAAGAAGATTAAGAAGTGCTCTATTACAAGAGCCTCTGTTTTATTAATAGGCTGTTTTCTAACAGATCATAAGCAGACACTCCCCCAAGCAATCATATCCCATAATGGCTCTGGGAAGGTAACAAAAGCACTCCCTGTCCTTCACAAATAGATATGGCCCTCCCAGCCTCCATCTAAAAGATTTCCCACGGTAAGAAAAACTGCTCTGAGTCATGATCTTCACAAGAAACACACAGAGTGCCCCATGTCAAATTATTATGGGCTTAATCCATCCAGGAGTGCTCAAGTTAAATCATGAAGTAATTTATTCAATGACATTATGATGATGATGATACGCAGTCCTGGGCAGTTTCCTTTCTGCTTCCCAAATCTCATTTTAAGGGCCTTCATACACTTTTTCTTGAAGCTTGAGAGTGATATTCTGGTACTCCAAAACATTAGAAATGAAGATGTGCAAAGCCTTATGTGCAAAATATCAGAAAAAAGAAAAACATCACATCCTGAGTGTAGATCAATTCTATAGTTTATTTTGACACAGTTGGGTGACAGGACACAGAGAATGGCTTCCCACTGACAGAGGGCAGGTTTGTATTACATATGGGGAAGAAATTCTTCCCTGTGAGGGTGGTGAGGCCCTGGCACAGGTTTCCCAGAGAAGCTGTGGCTGCCCCTGGATCCCTGGAAGTGCCCAAGGCCAGGCTGGACAGGGCTTGGAGCAACCTGGGCTAGTGGAAGGTGTCCCTGCCCACGGCAGGGGTGGCACTGGATGATCTTTCAGGTCCCTTCCTATCCAAACCATCCTGGGATTCTATACCAAAAAATCTATTAAAAACTATTGAAAAGTAAAGATTAGGCAAGTAGGCAAGGATATAGCAAATCACTAAAATCATTACTGAATGAAGACTTACAGTTAAAGAAGAGTAGCCATTATCACACCAAATAATCAGCACAATAGTTGCTCCATGTGCTACCAAGTACTGCCTTATGAAAATATCTGCATAATTGTACCCTTTCACTTAAATTCTACTACAATTTAAAGTACACTAATGGAATGCACATCACTAAATTGGATAAAACAAGAAAGGAAGCATTACATTTTTGTTGTCAAAAGCCTTTACTATTCATGTTACAGAATTCAATTTCTTGATTAGGCAATGGTTCCAGGAAATTGTTTACAGTAACTCAAAAGACCATGTGAAGAGGTGAACTGAATTGTTCATATTTTGAAAATATGAAGCATTATGTTGGCAATGATTACAGCTTTGAGGATTAGTTACTTCATGGTAATTAAGATAATTTTCTTTTCTGAAAAAAATAAAAAAGTACTGATAGCAGTGAAATATTAGCATAAAATCCTGAAATGCAGCAAAAGCTCAATGATTGCCTTTGGTCACGTGGAAGAAGATGACACAGAAGGCAACAACACAATTTACTTTGTTCCTAGAAAATACCAAAGCAGTATCTTGCAGAGGGCCCTGTTCCAAACACACAGGGGAGTGCCTCTGCATGTGAAGCACCAATCTGTGCACTCACAAAGGCAGCCCCTGGTTCCCAAATCAGCCACCCCAGTGTGCAAAGTCCATCCCAAGCATGGAGCTGGGACACTGAGGGATATGGCAGCAGTCCTCTGCCAAAGAGCACATATTTGCCTTGGCACAGCTGCCTTGTAGGTGAGATGTGAGGACCCACCCTGTGCTTTCTGAGCCTCCCCCCTGGCACGTCACTGCAGTTTTTTAATTGAACTGGACAAGTTAAGAATCATCCCCTACTCCCTGACCTCTATGTGGACTAAATTAAATCCTCCCCAAACTCATTCAAATGATGTCTTTGGCACTTTCAAGAGTAAATCTCCAATTTAGCAATTTCCAGACCCTGCCTTGCCTCAAAAAGTTACATCATCAACCAAAATTTGTCTGTGCACGGACACAAGGCTGAGACACTCCACAACTCGATTCCCATTTCAAGGCACTGGCACCAACAACATGGCTGCTACACTAAAATATACAACATACAGATTTCCTAAGACTATTTTAAAACAAGAAAAGAATTCAGGAAAAATACCTTTTTTCTTGAATTACATCCTGACTGCATCTACTTTTTTAAAGATCTCTTAAGGTATTAACATTCCATCTCTACAGACACAGAATCTTCATCACCTCAATTTTACTCAAGAACTTCAGCTTCACCAAGTTGCAGAGCCTGTCATAGCATGAACTACCTCTTGTAATAGAGGAAACTTCATCCAGTTCGAAATCTGTTCTCAAAGAAAACTGGAGTTCTGCCTGCACACCACTCACAAGATCACATGGAACCTGCCAAAAGTTTCCTCCTTAGCCTACATGTTTACCAAAATGAGTAAATAACTCCATTAACAATGGTACATGCTAGTTTGACACTTAAGGCAGGCAAGGGGAAAGGTCTAAATCTGTGTTCACTTCTGAGTTCAGCTTGACCATGGCAGTCCTTGCAGCTTGTATGTACTTCAAAGAAGGACACAATGTCCATTTAGAAAGACACTGCAAATGAGTAAAATGCTTCAAGGCACATGTGATGAATCAAGAGCCCGTAGGTGGCTGTGAATGTTCATCCAAAGCTGTGTGCTCTATGTGGTTACAACAGCAGCCTGTTGTTCACACAGGGAACACACTGCCACAACTTGTCATGGACACGGCGAGCCAGTAAGTTCAAACAGAAAAGCCTGTTGATTCCACAAATGTTCAAAGAATCTGACCCTTTAAAAGCAATGAGTGAGAAAAGCTGACCATGATAGAGGTGACTCTCGAACCCAAGGCTGAAGAGATCAAGCATGGCTAGAGGGCAAAGGAACAACCTTCTGTCTCCCTGTCAAAATGCAGCCTGGTCATGATCCATGACTTCATGTCCCAAGCTGAGTGGCTCTTAATAGAGATCTCTACACCCTTCTTCAAATTCAGGCTTTAGCACCAAGTCACAGTTTTGACCATTGCTTCTGTGGTTACCTGAACTCATAACAAACCCATGCAAGACTCCTCCTCATCTCTGGAAGTGTTCAAGGCCAGGCTGGATAGGGCCCTCAGCAGCCTGGCATAGCGGAAAGTGTCCTTGTCCATGGCAGGGGGGTGAAACTAGAGGGTGTTCAAGGTCTCTCCCAACCCAAACCATTTTGTGATTCAATGATTCAGGGCTTCACTTTAGATCCTGTAAGTTGTTGACACGTGAAATCCACATTTTTGCAGATGAAGCTTCACGACTTGACTGAGGTAGCAGAGGTGTCACTTCCCAAACAGAGACCATCTTCCATAAGACTCTGAAAGTCCCATCCACCAACAGCACCCAAACGACCTACACAAACACTGCTTCTGGGGACTCCTTCCAAATCTCATCAGAAAGCTACTGGCAGACATACAGCAGAAACCACACGTGAAAGGGGCTTGTGACTGGGCTAAGTCCTTATTCAGATGGCAAGCAGTGTGTCACGCTGCTTTGGCCAGTGCTTCAGCTGCTGCCAAGGCTGTGATGGCAAGAGGAAAGCATTAGCATATCACATTTCTAACCTACAGGACACCAAACAATACCAAAAACAACTAAGCACAGGCACTGCTGGGTTTGTGTGGGACTCAGTAAGTGCCCACACAGAGCCAGGACTGACCTGAACAAAATGGCTCTGTGCCACCCAGCCCCACCACACAATTGGCACAGCACAATAACAGCTAAAACAGATTAAACAGCATGTGCAGAGCCCTGTTTGGAAGTGCTACAAAATACCAAGCTTCATGCCCAGCTCTAAGGCTCTTCCTCAAACAGGTTGGTGTTGATGCAACTCCTCTGGTCTGTACAACACCGATAAATGCCCTGGAGAGGGTGGGATGGTGGGTAAAGGAAGACAGCCTGTATGGCCAGGAGCACTTAAGACAGGCCTTCAATCCTTTAAACACCCAGGGCCAAATAGGATTTTTAGGTTTCGTCAGTGCTACACGAAATTCAATTGTGCAATGCCAAGTGAATACACAGTATACTTTATGAAAAGCCTTCTCAACATGCTAAGCCACTTTATAAAATCTAATTAGAGCTTTCTTCATTTAACTTGCAAATGCTGAAAGCAATTATCCCACTTAAGGACTAACTTACAAAACGTTTTCAAAAAGCAACACAACAGCACCGAGAGACAACACCGCCTCCTTAGAATAATTGATTTGTTCCTATACAGGGGAGAAAGGATTGGGACTCAACTCCTTAGGGTAGGGTCTGCTCAAATCACTATTTATGCCAGAATCAGCAGGCATCATCTTAGCAACAGCATCCTGGCATGCTCCACTAAGGCACCAACGTGATAGCTTTCATTTTTTGGTTTAAGTTAAGTGTCCTATGAAGCCCCTTTGATGTGAACACGACCGCAGGAAGCCGGTTCCACTGCCCATCCCAAACAAAAACTGGGGAAGCTTGGCTTCTTCTGGTTATCATAACCTTTTGCAAATAAAGGGGTTTCAGTTGCAAGAAAAATCTGTTTTATTCAGAGCAATCCAGATGAAAAACCTCAGGAGCAAGCCTGGATTCTGTTCAAGAGTCAGGGAAATAAAAACAAAGAACAGCTGACTAATTCTCCGTTCTTGGTCCTGTAAAAGACTGAGTGGAATGTGAACACTGCCTCCAGTATGAAGTTCAAAAATAAGCGTCATGAGGTAAATGCTCTTGTCCTAAAGCAAACTAGGACGAGGACATAAAAAGACACAAACAACCTACTTTGTTTCCAGTCCTGAGAGCAGCCTGTCAGGCAACAAATAGTCCCTCCTGCCTACACACAACTGCAGAGATTAATTGCTCTCATTTCCCAGTTTTGGAGTAATAATTCATTTCCTCCTCCACCCCTCTCCCCCACCCCCCAAAAAAAGGGAAAGTTCTCCACAAACTTGAAAATGACAAGAAATGCATATTATTCTTGGCATTAATTCAAGTCCATGTGCTTTAAGATTAGAGCTTGTTAATGCTTTATCAATGTCAGTCTAGAGCTAATGCGCTCCCAAAATGTTTCATCTGAGGTATAGCAAAGATTTGCTTTGCTCTAGCTGAGCACTAAATTCAGCAAGAGAAACAACTGCAGCCATACAACAAAATAAAATACTTTCATCCCATACAAGTTACTCACAGAAGGCATTTTAAGTTTCTAATAACCTAATGGCACCAGGAACATAATAAAATAATTAAATCTAGGATTTGGATGGCACATCAGCCCAGAACACAAAACAGAAGGAGCTGGGAGCTGATGTACCATTCCCATACCCACAAAATCATTGATGATGTGCCAGGAGCACAAAACCACCAGAGGGAGGGTCCTGCATGTCCAGTCACACAACAGGAGCATCACAACCGTGCTCATGGACAGAGCAGCCCAGAATGGGCACATGGCAGGGCTCAGAGCCCTTTGTAAGGGTTTCTTCAACATGAAAGACCCTCCCTTAAATAGTGCATCCCAACTTCCTACTTGGTATGATGGCAGAAATCACTTACACCTGTGTCTTTTTATGTCCAGCTCCAGCAGTAGATTAAAAACCTTTGGATGTCACATGGGGTAGATGCAGCAAAGGACTGAATTGTTTCCAGGAGCATAAAATGGGAGTTTAGCTCCAAAAAACATATTCTGGATGCTCAGTGCACACTCCATTCATTTAATTACTCTGCAATTAATCCCTGGAAGTATCCAAGGCCAGGCTGGATGGGGCTTGGAGCAACCTGGTCTGGTGGAAGGTGTCCTTGCCCATGGCAGGCATTTGGGACTAGATGATCTCCAAGGCCCCTTCCAACCTTTAGCATTCTTGCCACTGTTTGTAAAAATAGCAGATATTCCAACTTAATTTTAAGGCTGCTTTACCAGTTACAAAGAATATTTCTGAGGACATGCAAGTTCATCAACCATGGAATGGTTTAGGTTGGAAGGGACATTAAAGCTCATCCATTTCCATGGGCAGGGACACCTCCCACTAGCCCAGGCTGCTCCAAGTCCTGTCCAGTCTGAACTCGGACATTTCCAGGGATGGGGAAGCCACTGATTCTCTAGAAAACTATTACATATAATTAATTATGTTCTGCCAATAAATGTTATGGGAAGCCTAACAAATAGACCACAATCTGTCAAAGAGTCATGATGCTGAAAACTCCTCAGGACCAGTACAGGAAAGCCACGAATTTACACAATTTTTCACAAAAGAGAGTTAAATGTCTTATGATAAATACCAGGTTTGGATATCAAAAAGTTATCATTAACTATTATTAAGTTCAGGCAGAGCCAAGACAGGGAAGGTACCCTCGGTCAGACAGTTGACACAGAATTTGAGCTATGGCTAATCTGCTTACTGGTGCCCTCCTACAGAGATGCCACGGGATAGATTTACCAGCAAAGTCCTTTCTGGGCATCTGACTCAGACATGATGGAGCAGATTAAAGTCAGAGGCAGCTTTTAGTACACAGTTTTGTGTGCACATCTCTTCAAGGTGGGAAAACAATAAAATTAAACAGGATAAAGATTTTATTTTTTTCCTCCCCTTCCTAAAAGCACACTCACATTTGGGACAGTCTTGATTTCCCACAGTTGATGCTGTGCAGCCTTGAGCTGAGTCTGCCACAAAGAGATTTTCCCTGCTTAAATTAGAATTAAAAAAATAAATGGCCTGATGATCTATTTTTGAAAGACAGTTCAATGAGCTTATAAGTCAAATGATCAGGCTCAGAGATCATAGAACACAATCCTTATGACAGCAGAGAGCTGGATTTGATGACCCCTGACAGCCCAACCTTCCAGTCTGACATGAACTTGACTCCAAGTCTTTGCACCATCCTTCAGGGATCAGCACAGGTTTATCACAGCACAAACTCCATGCAGCACATGAACACTGCTATCAAAACAAAGAGATAATACTCTACTCCCATTAAATTTATTATTTATTAGCCTCCCTGCTAGCGTGCTTGCAGAAATAACTACTGTGAGAGTATTTTTACAAAGGAATGAATTAGTACATGATTTTCCAGCTTCTGATGTGCCCTGATCAAGGTACCTCTAAAGACCAAGTGTGTCCTCGCAGCTGAACTTTCCAAAGCACCAACATTGTGCTTTGACAGCTGTGCTGCCTGAGTTCTCCTACAGTGCACAAACGGCTTTGGCAGCCAATGCCAGAGGAACTGCCAGTGCAGGAGCCACATTCCTGCATCTTTTGAGCTCTCTGCTTTCATACCAAGGTATCATCAAGGCCTTCCAGCAATGCACAACACCAGGGATCTCAGGTTGCAGTAAACCAAGACATCTTACCAGCCAGGGGACAGTGGAAAGGGGAAAAAGCTCCACATCTTTAAGCATGAAAATAGCAGGAAATAATTTATGGCAGCTCAGTACTTAAAAAGATGAAGGGGGACATTTTACACAGGCAGATAGTAACAGGACAAGGTGGAACAGTTTTAAACTAAAAGAGGAGACATTTAGATGAGCTGCTAGAAAGAAATTCTCTCCTCAGAAGGGTGGGGAGGCCCTGGCACAGGGTGCCCAGAGAAGCTGTGGCTGCCTCTGGATCCCTGAAGCGTCCAAGGCCAGGTTGGATGGGGCTTGGAGTAACCTGGGCTAGTGGAAGGTGTCCCTGCCCATGGCAGTGGTTGGAATGAGTTGATCTTTAATGTCCCTTCCTATCCAAACTATCCTGGGATTCTTCCACTTACGTGAAGAAGGTTGAAGGAATGTGGATGAAAGTCTTGTGCAGGCTTTAGTTTACAGTCAAAAATAAAAGTCATTCAACCTTTGTGATTCAGCTTACAAATGCAAACAAGAGAAGTACTGAAGGAATACCCCAGTACAAGGTGACCTTGCAGCAGAAGGACATCAAGTCTGTGCTATTTCTAACAAAAGGCACAACTCACCTGCAAACCACGTGCTTCTCACACTGGTGAAATGTGAAAAAGAATATAACTTCTTAAATTTTACCAAATAAATTGTCAGTTTGTTCCACGTTCGCTCCTCGGCTTTGCTTTCAGCACCACTGATGAAATGTAACAGAGGACCCACCAGAGAACCAGAGCTTTCACCAGCTCTGAGATGGGCCCTCAGGACAACATCCCTCGTGTGACAAATGTAACTAACCCCATTAACAATTGCAGGATGTTGAATGAGGTCATTTTTGCATGCACCACAAGTTCACGCTGTCCTCTCATTACCAGTAACAATGGCCAACAAAGGTCCAGCCAAGAGAGATTTTTCCATAGACACAAACGACTCAGCTGAGCTACAGCCCCACTTGCAGACCAAAAGGCTGAAAAAATTTAACTGGTTGCTTATAAACTGTTTAGCCACAAAGGTGAGGATGCAGCAAGGTCACACTTTTGGAAATTGATTTTTTTTTTAATTAATTGTCCTTGAGATGCCGGTGATAGACAAACACGAAATTCTAATTCTAAATCCTCTGACAGCCACAGGCTCTCAGGTATTTCAGAGACAGTGAAGACAGGTTTAGACAGGTGATAAAAGAGTAGTTGGCACCCAAAGCAGTAAGCAAGTTGTAAAAATGGCTGTTTAATTTCCTAGAGTCCAGTATCAGTAACATTTCCATCACATGCATGCCCTGGAAAATTCATGGATTAAGTCCTATTAAACACATTAGCTCTTTCAGGTAGGTCTGAATTCAACACATCATTGCACCACCCATTCTGCCAATAAGTTCTCTTGAGACACTCCAGAAAGCTCAATTCTAATTATCTCCAAAATCCAGTGGCTGAGATACCTCAGTAAGCAAGATCCACAAAAACTTATATTTTCAAGCATGTAATTATCCAGACAATTTAGCTACAGATTTATTTGTCTGTGATACTACTTGAGACTGCTTCCCCTGTGTTACCACCTTGGGATAACCAGTATTTCTTTAGGGATTTCTGTATTTATACAGACTGAGGACTGTTAATGTAACATTAATGTAAAAAGTCTCTCAGTGCAGCTGAAGTAAGACATTACTCCCAAGGCAAAGTGGACTGCTGTGTAAAGCTACTTTCACTCACTGGCAAAAGACTAAGTTTTCCTTCCACCTCTGCATATTCTCCTATTTCTTTAAAATCCTTTTCTTTTAATCCCTTCAGTGTGAAATTCAGAGGTCCTGGCATTCCAGCTGGCTCATCTCACAGGTGCATATTTCTGTGTCCTTAAAAGCCAAAAGGATATAAATCAGAATTCCTTGTACCAATATCAACCTCTTCACTAAATCTTTACCTGAAAATCTGGTAATGTCGTTTTCCCCCAAGATGCATCCACAACCACCCAAGAATGACTCTACACTGCCTCATCTACAATTTACAGGGAACTGCAAAATGCATTAGGATGATGCAATAATGTCCTAATAAAGCCATGTAAATAAAATAAAGTTCCATTCCAGACCAGAGATCAGAGCATTAAACTCATCATAAGCTGCAGTTGAAGTGGTGATTTTTATCAGAACATAAATGCCACAAATCAACTCTGCCTGATGCATTACTTCAAGGACTAAAAGTAGTTTTATTTTGCAACTGAAAGCTTTATGATGACTTGGAAATTCAGTATAACCTGAAGACTGGCACACACAACCTCCAGGGCTGCCAAAGTTGTGCAGCCTCCAGAACACCAGGCACAAGGCATTCATTTAATGCTTCTTTCTCCATGAGACTGACTTGAACAGCAGCGTGTGGAGGAAAGGGACCTCCACACATTCAAACATCTGGTGTCAGGAATAACTGAAGTTTGGCTGGTTTTCTGGGTTTTTTTTCATGCTGGAAGCAAGAAATACAGGCACCCAGTGAGGGAACTGAATAACTTAAGACCTGGAGCTGTTTTCAAATATGGATGATCTTTTCCTTAAAAAAAAGGTCAAAGTTAAAAAAAAAAAGACAAATAAACCAGGGTTAAGAGGACAGAACTCTAGAGGCACACATAAATTAGCTTTAAAAGCTGAAAACTTTTTCCAAAATGTTTCTTTAAAAATAAATTATTTTTAAAAGACGAGGTGTTACTCTCTCAAGAGGGTCTTTGTGCTTTAGGCTGCCTAAGTGGAAATTGCTAGGGATGTCAGTCAAGCATATGTGAAAGTCTCTCTCTAACTAACATTCTGGGGAAAGAATACAGGCTTAGAACATTTTAAGCCATTATGCTACTAAATAGGGAGGAAAATAAACCATTAGCCTGTGATATTTAGGATCAGCCTAGGATACTTTTCATTTGGTTCACTTCAGCATCTGCTGTCTTTGTCCCTACTTTTGTAGGCATTTGCACTGTTTAGGAAGTTGGCTCCGAGGTACGTCTGCAGTATCCAAGTTTCTTTCAGGGACAGCTGCCTTCTCCCTATGTGCTTTTGTGGCACCAGGCATCTCATACAACTGAGCATCTGTACCACTGGAACTGCTCAGCAGTAGGACATGGCACATTCACTGTATTAGATCTCAACTCTGTAAACATCACAATATTTGAAACAAAAAGCCCCTCAAGTCACTTGAAGTGTCTTCTGAACTGTATCACCATCTGTGGGAAGAAGTCAATATTTGAGACTAGTTCAATTTCTACACTTCAAACAGCACAGGGTAAAAGCTTTACGTTGATAAGCTCATGTACTGCTGCATCACACCCAAAAAAAATCAGTCAGAGGAGTCACAAACTCTTAACAAACTGCTTCTGTGGTAATACAACACTGAAAGCTTTGGGTAAATTCATCCATGTCAACAAATGTAAGGAAATGCATGCAGAGACTAGAGAAAATTTAACTGGAAATACAATAACAGCTGCAATTCCCCCTGGCTCTCACCATTAGATCTTTCTACACTTGTCAGCTTTTACTTTCAGCATCCTGGAAAAGCACCTTGGTGTTCACAGCAAACTGTCACCTCACAATACACCCATTTTCTAGATCATTCTGAACCTACTGAACAGGAGGCACTTGTTGACCTACACTTTTCTTCATTGTGAGGAAAGATTTATCCTCTCAAGCAGTTAAACCATGACAAGACCTTCACTTCTACCTTTGGCAAGGAAACACTTCAAAAATTTTTGAGAGAAACAGAGTGCCACCTAAACCTAACCCATTTACACAATTTCCATGTCCTTCACAGAGCTGATTTGAGAGCAGGGTTTTTCTCTAAAGAAGCCAGAATGAGGATGAGTGAAGGTATTTTCCAAGAAGCAGCATGGAAGGTACCAATCAGTGTTTGAAGGGAGCTCCCCCATCTCTTGTCTCTAGGAAATGCTAGAACAAGGTACAGGAATACCAGTGACACACAAAATATGCCAACTATCACACTACTTTAGTCTCACTTATCTCATCTCCAGAGGCATCAACATCCCTCAGCATTTTGATCCTATTTCAAAATCCCCATGACTATCAATTTACACCAAAGTCTTTCCTACACTTAAAACTGTCCTCCTGCACTGAATTTCACTAAATTACCCTTCAAAAGAGAAAGCTGCTGCTTGGAAACTAGAGACAGACATCAAAATACACACATTAACTTTCTCTATTAACTGCACTGGCCTAGAATAAAAATGTCCAAGGAATGATAAGGTTTGTTTTTTTAAAACTATTTATTCCCTAATCCTGAAGAGGTCTGTTATCTACAGCCACTAACAAACCCTGAAGACAACAGCATCTGTCAGAAAATTCCACCTTGATTTTCAGGGCAGAAACTCTTTAAGGCTCTTAAATGAAATATATTTTGGCTGTGCCTTGTGCCAGCTTATTCACAGAGCTGTCACACACTCCAGAGACAGAAGCTGTGGGGAAGCTGAGAGATCCCGAGCTGCTCCATGGAGCATCTCCCTGAAGGATTCAGGCTTGAGGACAAGGATTTGACAAGGACAGCAAGAGCCCTGCTGGACCCATATTCTGAAGGGATGGTGGGGTGTGTTTGTCCATCAGCAGTGGTGGTGTGCTGGTGCTCACCAGCAGGTCCTCCAGACTCTGGTTTTCAGGCTCTGAGTGATCAGCTACTCCAGCAGTGCCCTGAGCATTTTGTCCAGACACACCAGACAGACACGGAGGTGGCAGAGCATGTCCAGGGCAGGGAACGGAGCTGGGAAGGGGCTGGAGCCCCAGGAGGGGCTGAGGGAGCTGGGAAGGGGCTCAGCCTGGAGCAAAGGAGGCTCAGGGGGGACCTTGTGGCTCTGCACAAGTCCCTGACAGGAGGGGGCTCGGGGGGGTCGGGCTCTGCTCCCAGGGAACAGGGACAGGAGGGGAGGGAATGGTCTCATGTTACATCAGGCAAGGTTGAGCTTGGATATTTGGAAAAATTTCCTCACTGAAAGGGGTGTTCATCCCTGGAAGAGGCTGCCAAGGCAGTGGTGGAGTCCCCATCCCTGGAGGGATTTAAAAGCCATGCAGACGTGACACTTGGGGACGTGGTTTAGTGGTGGCCTTGGCAGTGGTGGGAGAACAGCTGGAGCTGATCTTAGAGGGGTTTTCCAACTTAACTATTCAATGATTCTATGAAAAAGAGCTATGGAAAAACAGCTTTGGTGGTCTAATTGTTAAAAAAGACAAATGCAACTTCAGGTGACAAAGAGACACCTCACTGGAAAACTTTGAAACACGGCAGAAAAAATGTTTTCTAAAAAGGTCAAACAACCTTTTCCTAATGCACTGCAACAGAAGCTGCCAGTTCTTTTATCCTAAAAGCATTACTGTGCATTATCCCTACAATAACACTGGACAGGATGCAACTTTCACCATATTTTGCTCTTGTCCAAGTTTAATTATTGAGTGGCTAATTTAACCACTGTCACTGATTAATTAGAATAAAAAAGCCAGAAGCAGAACTAGCACAATACAGCAAAATAAGATTAAGCTCTACTGGAATCTACTCTGAATATTTTTTAAAATTCCATGTCAACAGACATTTCCTTTTGCAAATTGTTTGTGAACAGCGATGTCCCTATTAGAGAAACATCTGGAGTCTTTGTTTTTGAATTTACTTCTCAATATTTGAGACTGACCTTTTCATTTCTAAATCAGGTTTCATCTAGATCTCTTTGGAAAAAAAAAAAATAAACAAACCACAACCCACTGCTGGTTTCCAAGTACAGCTGCTGCCAGTTCACTGTACCTCTGAAAGTCACCAGAACTCTGGACTATATTTCAGGAGGCCTCTTGAACACTGCTGAATGTCACAGAATCATGGAATGGTTTGGGTTGGAAGGGACCTGAAAGATCATCTTGTTCCAACCCCCTGCCATGGGCAGGGACATCTTCCACCAGCCCAGGTTGCTCCAAGCCATGTCCAGTCTGGCCTTGGACACTTCCAGGGATCCAGAGGCAGCAACAGCTTCTCTGGGCACCCTGTGCCAGGACCTCACCACCCTCACTACCAAGAATTTGTTCCTAATATCCAATCTCACCCTGCCCTCTGGCAGTGGGAAGCCATTCCCTGTGTCTTGTCCCTCCTTCCATCCCTTGTCCCCAGTCCCTCTCCAGCTCTCCTGGAGCCCCTTTAGGCCCTGCAAGGGGCTCTGAGCTCTCCCTGGAGCCTTTTCCTCTCCAGGTGAGCACCCCCAGCTCTCCCAGCCTGGCTCCAGAGCAGAAGTGTTTGAGTCCACATCATTGAAACCTGTCGAGGTTCTCATCCATCACCATCCCAAGTTCTGCTCCTCAGGGCTGTTCTTGGATCCATTCTCTGCTGGGCCATTATCTGTTCTTGGAATTGTCCCAATCCATGTGCTTGCACTTGGCCTTGCTGAACTCCATGAGGCTCACAGGGGCCCCACCTTTCAAGTTTGTCACAGAGTCCTTCCAGAATTCCCTTTCTAAAGACACCCACGTTTCTCCACAGTCTTCTCTATTAAGTACATCTCTTCTTCAAAATTCCTCATAATTTCAAGCATTCATCAAGTCTACACTTTTTAAAAATTCCTCTTTCTTCCTCTCTCCCCTAGACCCTTCCCATCTTCCATCTGAATTTCCTGAACATCCATAACACTCTGTTAACATTTTTCCCTCCAAAATCCCTTTATAATCATTTACTCACATCAATTCCCAACTTTTCTACTGTGTCTCCTGCACAGCCCTCCTTTTGTGCATCCCTCCTTCCTCCCACTCCAGTTTTACCTTGCTGGCATCAGGCATGAGGAACCTGAAGAAAAAACATCCCAGCCAGGCCTCCTAGGCTTTACAGAAACTCAACTGGATGTGGCGTGACCTCAGCAAGAAAGGAAATAAATCTCTTTAACACCAGACTGACCCACACTGGTTTGTGCAGGAAGAAAACACAGTAGCCCCTTTTTGACTGAACACTACATAAATATAACAATTCTACCTCTCCACAGTTTTGTTATGACAGAAACCAGAGTATCATGTTGCCCATTTTGTAAAGGATGTTCCAATCAGTAAGTGACACAGAGATTTGAAGGCTACAGGAAATGCCTGTGAGATTTTATTCTTTCTTTTAGAGCTCAGGCTATTTGTCCTACTTGATTACAACCTCTAAAAACCTTTGCCATGAAAAAAATGAGAACATTAAAGTGTTATCTAATCTGCTAAGGAAGCTCACAAAATTAACCATGACAAGAAATTGGGAAATACAAATGAGAAACAAGACATTTTTATACTGTTTTCAAACAGTTGAGGCAATCAACTCCCAAATTTGTCAAAAAGTGGTGGGATCTCAAACTTTTCATACCTCCAAGGTGGCATGAATTTTCCTCTGACAGACAAGTAATGAACTCAAAACACAATAACCACACAGAACTCGAAGATTTCAGTGAAATGAATTACACAAGCCAAAGGTCTTGGACTTTTTTTGTCTCGTCCTATAACCCAAGCAACATTCATTTCAGGTTTCATATTGTCAAATACTGAGCAAAACAGGCCAAGGAAAATGGTTGAAATGAATTCCACGAAAGCTCTCGGGGTTGTGTAGCCTTTGGCAGTAACCTCTGTCCTCTAGATTTCCATCTGGTAGTTGTCCATTTCTATTCATTTTTGACAGAAGCTAAAAAAATAAACAATTTGTTTCTGAAGCTCAAACACCAGGATCAGGTCTGAAATGTTCATTAGCAAGTTCTTGGAACCTTCCAGTGGGAGGTGTCCCTGCCCATGGCAGCAGGGCTGGAACTGGATGATCTTAAAGGTCCCTTCCAACCCCAAACATTCTGTGATTCTGTGATAAGTCTGGTTGTTCAGCCACATAAAATTATTTAACTCATGCTCTACTCACTGAGCTGATTTTCGGCTGATCATTTCTGCTTTTGAGAAATAAACCTTTCCCCTCCAGGAATCTTAAACACTTCAAAGCCACCTCCAGCTCACATAAGCATTTCAAAAGTCTTCAGAACTTGAAGGCCTGAACTCTGTGGCTCTCACCTCACGCTGAACTTCAACACAAGCACTTTAGAAGGGGCATTTTTGTGGGCAGCAACTGATGCATTTTTAAAAATATGGATGTTTGCAGAACTTACCTCTTTCTCAGTATCCCTGGATATACAGGTCCACTGGTTTTCCTTCACACTGTACGCCCAGAAGTCAGCCAGATCCTGAGTTCCATCCCAGCCACCAAACAAATAAACAGTTTCTATTATTAAAAAAAAAAAAAAAAGTTACTTTTATTTTAAAAAGAGAATGTGTTTAAACAGGCTAATACCCACTAAACATCTGTGACAAAGACAAACTATCAGAAGATAAATTTAAACTCTTTTTTACTTAAAACATCACTCCTCTTTGAATGGAACGAGTCATCAAGACAAAAATGTGGTTTGGTTTAGTAATGGAAGATTTTAGGATTGATAGACAGCCAATTCTCAGAGTCATTTTCTATTTCCACATTTACATAAGAGGCAATCAAACCCACAGCCTTCTGATTAAAATTCCAGACAGACAAATGAACAATATTTAACATTTTGGATCCTGTGCATGTAGTCTATCAATGACATTTCAGCCTGTGCCCTGCTTGGTGCAGGATTTATACATCAACAAGATTTCTGAGATAGAAGCAGCAAAGTTTTTCTGTTTAGTCCATCCCTTAGACAGAAAAATCTACTTCAACTACAAAATCCTCTTCAAGGGAAATGTCTTGCATAAAGTAACTTACCTGATGCCACGAAAGCCAGTGAGTAGAAGAGTTACAAATTTAAGTCAGTGTTTCAGGGCTGTCACCTCAAACCCACAAGTGCTCTGTGTACAGCAAGTTCTAAGGCTTCCCAGAGTCACTGATAAAACCAGATGAAGCCTTTGAAGAGGGGAAGCATTTAAGAAAGGAGTTTCTGTTCTGCCATGGAGAGATAACCAAACTGCTCTTATTATAGAAACAGCACTATCTGGTCCCAAATGCTAAAAATACATCATTTTTAGACTGCATTAAAACACAACACAAAGCCTAGTCCAAGAAGAACAAGCTCCTCAAGACTTGCAGAGCTTTGAAAAACTCCTTTAAAATCCAAAACCCACTTCTATTATGGAGGTAATGGCCAATTTTTATTCCAACACCAATTAAAGAGCAGGGTTAGAGCGTGATTATAAAGTGAGACTAGTCCCTGACCCTTACCTACCATCAGGATAGTGGTCATCACCATGGAAAGGTTACCCTGGTTCATTAACTTTAATTACCCTTCCTCCTGGACTCAGGGCTCCCAGTGTTCCCTGCAAAGAGCAGGTCCCTTTGTGCACATAAATTCTCACAGCTCACAAAACCCACATTACCACAACAGCTTCATTGATAGCCGAGAAAAATAAAAGATTTGGCACCAGCTAAAAATCCAACTGGGACCCTGCCAAAATGTCAGGCCTGCCTGGAAAGGCTTTGTTGGCTCACATGAAATTTAATAGCAAACCTGAATGACTCCGATGAAAACTCAGATTTTGGAAGTTACCTAACTCAGGCTGACAGGATTAAATGTGAGCACTGGGAGAGGAACACGAGCACCCAGCTGGTGCTGAGCATCCCCAGAGCGACACCCTGAACACAAATGGACATGAACTCTGTGCCAGACCCATTTTTCATCATGAAGTAAAACTGTAGCTCACATGAAAGAAAGGCTCCATCCCTGTCTAGACCCAATGAAAATAATTTTTTAGTGTCATGCCTTATTGCAGAACTATATGCATACTTTAGAGAAAGGTTCTGTGTGTTAAAAAGATTATTTCTTAATACATAAATGCATCTGTTGCTGGTAATGTCATGCAAATAACTTATTATAGTTCTCCTAAAATTTGTAAATGTTTTCCCATGGTATAATGGAAAACAAAATAGCTGTTTGGTGGTTTGTAGGATTGTTCTTGTTTGGTTGGGTTTGAGTTTGATTGTTTTTCTTTGGTTAGGTTTGAGTTTTTTGGGGATTTAATTTTTTTTTTAAGTCAAGCTCCACTCTATTTCCCAACCAGTATCATTGCTTGAATTCTAGCTGTTAATTCAGATTTTATGGAAGGGATTTTTTTCACCCTGCATGCAGAGACCAACCAGGACAGATATCAAAGGACAATATTCAAAGGAGAGGACAGAGGCCACAAATCCCAGGCAGCAGCAGTGGGGCAGCTTGAGGGGAGCCCAGCAGTCTCACACCAATATAACTCTGGTAGCACTGGGGAACTCGAGGAGGAAAGGATCCTCCCTCTGCATGCAAGCAATATGGAACACAGCAAAATTGATGCTGCTTTATTAAAGCAAGTCTTTATTCAGCTTTAGGAGCAGAGAAGGAGAATTTTCAAACCTACCTGCAAGGCAACAAGAAAAAAAACATGAAAGCAATTATATTTACCCAAAGCTTTTACTGGCTACGTTTAGGAAGTCAAATTTCTCCTCCAGCATCCTCAGCTTATTTCCTCTACATTTATTTCTGAATACAAATTCAACGTTTTGAATTAAATATGTTCTGTGAGTATTTCTAAACTGCTTGCTCAGTCAAAAATGTTTCTGTAATGTCTGAGTTCTTTTATTCCCTTACTCTCTGGATGATTAAAAGGTGTCAGAGAAGTCCTCAAATTAAGAGAATGTACATTCCCAACAATCAATGTATTTCCTGTCAGCCTCTTCTTAATTTCTGTTTTTCAGAAAAGTAGCAAAGCAACCTTCTCCAATACATTAAATATCAAAATTCCTGGGGTGGTTTCAGTCCAGGTTCCCACATGTTCTCAAGGACAGTTCTCTAACTCCTGTTAACTCCATCTTCTCCATGTGGTGAAATCCTTGGTGGGATTCTAGTACAGGAGGTCTTCCTCAATCAATACATTCCAATCCTGGTGACATGTTTAACTGCATTATTTGTTCAAGTGGTATTTCCATGTCTCTGCTACAACAGTTCTCCATGGAATATAAAAGAATTATGGATCCACACCATCTCTGCAAGTCATCTGGTCCATCAGTCATCCCCCAGCCTCCTCACAGGAGGGCTAATTCAGCAGAGTCCAGGTTGCCCAGGGAATTACTCAGTTATACTTTGAGTATTTCCAAGAATGGACATTTCAGACTGAATCCCCGCTGTAAAGACTGATTAACCTCATTAAAATTTTTCCCCCCTAAAATCTAACAGGTTTTTCCCTTCCTGTCCTTTATTTTATCCCTCTGTTTGCCCCAGAATGAGCCTGACCATTTCCATGCTCTCCCCAGTAGCTGAAGAAATCTCTAGGATCCTTCCATGAACCTTTTTTTCCAGCAGATGAACAAAACCAGCTCCCTAAGCATCTCCTCACACATCACATGCTCCAGCCCTGACCACCTTGGTCAGTTCAGTTTGACACAATCCTTATTGTCCCAGAGAGACCAAAGCAGGCTCAGCACTCCAGATATGTCCTCGAGTACCCCAGAGAGGAACATCACCCTCCCCTCTCCCTGCTGGCCATGCTTGTGCTGGTACAGCCCAGCAGGAGAGGCCTTCCATGCCACAAGGGCACGTTGCTGAGGCATGCTCTGCTTCCAGCACCTTGCAAATCCTTCCATGCAGCCAGTCTGTCCTCCTGCACAGCTGTCACATCCCAGGAGCACAATCTGAACCTCCCAATGCTCTCCTGCAGCCCCTCAGGGTCCCCTGGACTCACTGCTCTGTTCCCCAGTTCATCAGCCACTGCCCTCCCAGTCAGCTGCCAGACCAAACTTGCTGGGGCTGTACTGGAGTATCAGTGTCCCAGAACTACGAAGGATTCCTCTCAGAAATAAAAAATCAAGGTGTAAGGTCTGTCAAAAGACTTCTACAAAAGGATGCCACTTCCCCACATAGCACCCACATCTTTAGTTATGTGCCAGCAGCACTGTCCACTTTGTGGACCACAAGTATAAAATCAGCCTTAAATTTTCTTGCAGTATCACACCCCCCTTAATTTCTGAGCCACAGTTCAGATGGATGCAAGTTGGCTAGATACAAGGGTTTTTTTAAAGGATAGGCACAGAGTCCCAAATGTGAAAGCACCATGAAGTTGAGTAACCTCCAGGATTCAGCAGCTGTTTGTGTTTCAGAGCTTAGAAGCCATCTGTGTTTTGTTTCTGAGATCCCTTCATCCTGTACACAAGTCCTGTCTTTAAATATCTTATGGATAGCAGTGTTTTCCTCAGGCAAAACAGCATCCTTCATGTCTGCTGCTCTCTCTTCATCTTTTTCATCTTTCCATGCTGCTTTTGAACCAGCCCTGTCATTTCTGCTGTGCTGCCCACGTATACGATGGGCGTGCTGGGCCCACTGCTCTGAATCTCCCTCTGTTCCCAGCCCACAGATTTATCCTCATTTATCTAATGGAAGGAAGCAAACAGAATTCCTTCTGACGAAAGGAAAAGCAAAATGATGCACAACGAAAATTACAGAGCAGTTGCATTTCAGTGATAGCACAGAGGTACCACATCAATAAAGACCATTTCACTAATGCTTTCCCTCAAAAAACTGTTTCTCCTGCCAAAGGGAAAAGAAATGGAGACAGAAGAGAAACCATCCTGGTTGCTTTGCTGTTATTCCTAAAACAGACTCATTGGAAAACTTCAGAAGGCTTCAGCTTTATGAACTGAAAGATGAACACTTAAGAAAGCCTGACATAACACAAAATAGCCTTTTTTTTTTAATAGAATGATTTCTACATGGTCTATATTTCTATTGTTACCAAAATAAATTACATGGCTCTATGGACTGCACTGTCATTCACTGTGTCTGCCCTGGAAAAGCAGAAGAGATCAATTCCACCTTGCCTATGGAATTATAAACCACATCTCCAAAACACAACACACATACTGCTCTTAAGTACCAACATTACTCCTTAAAACTTTGCTTTTGGCAATTCACTTACCCATTCCCACTTTCTTCCAGAATAGGCCCTGGAATTTTGAAACATGTTCCATATCTGACCCATAAGGAGGCCAGGAAGGGCAGACTCAAAGGGCTGTTAATAAGGAACCAGTGCCAGATGCTGACACCCTCATCCAAAACTGCATTAGGGTTCAATTCTCTGGGAACACAGTTTTACACATGAACCTTTGTGTTACTGCTCCAATATTTCCCCAGGGCCTACACTAACAGCTTCTCATGTCTGACATTCAGCACACAACACTATGTTCTTGTGTAGTTTTGGGGTTGTCTGGGGGATAATTTTGTTTTAATCTATGTACCTGGGTTGCAACTACTCAAATACTTCCCCTTCCTCGTAGAAAAGCAGAGAGAACTCTCCAGCCTCCCACATGGAGAGCTGCATAAAAAATGCACCTTACAGGGAAAAGCAGGAATAGCACAAGCTTTCTGTTTTCATTTGCAACCTTAAGCTTTAAAGTACCTAACAGCTATAGCTGTGAATTTCTCTTAGTCAGTGCATCTGCATTTATATACCAAATCCAACTTCCTAATTCTGCCATCCAGAGTCATTTCAGTCTGAATGCTAATGGAATTAAAAGCATGGAGGACACTGTGAGAATCACTAACTTCCCATCTTTAATTTTTCTTCTTTTTTTTTTTATTTTTTTAATATAGGAAGATACCAGGCTGCGTTCTCAGTTCTGCATCCCACAATACCTACAGTTCCATTGCAAACTGCTTTAGGAGTTTTCCAAAGCATCAGAAACACTGCACTTACTCAGTCAGCTATGGCAGTGTCAGAGACTGGAAATAGTTCATGCCAAAAAACACTGATATAGTTTTGCTCATTATAAAGAAGCTACAACTGAAGAAGCTTCCCTGAAGAGTAGGACTTTGAACTGAAAGTCAAACTGTTGATTAGATAAAGGGAAACCACTGTTCAATCAGCTGAGGCTGAGGGAAAGGTTTGCATCCACAAAAGGCCAAAGCCACCAGCCACAACTCTCCCTGTCTGAGTGTGGGGTGGGGGCAGAGCACAGCTCACAGAAGCCAGGTGTGTGTAAACCACTACACCAGGTTTACACAGACTCCCCCCAGCCAAGGGGGAGGAGGAGGTGTTGGGTGCATGGTGCAACCTCTGGTGAGAGGCAATAAACACCCACCCTCTGATTGCACAAACTGGCCCAGCTGTGGAACCCCAATCCCACAGGGCACATCCATGGGACTTTCCATGAGAGGCTTGGCCCCACAGGACTGCACAGGATGCAACACACCCAGAGTCTGCTGAGAGACTGTCCCCACCAGCTCCAGAGGGACGTGCCTGGACATTCCTACCCAGCCTGAGCATACATACCCACCAGACTGTGCTTTTGGGGGGACCTTCACTGCCAAGAAGACCAGCTGGAGAGGATCAATGAACATCAGTGGGATCCACAGAATGGTGATATTTCCCTTATTCTGTCACTCTTTCTGTTCCCCCCACCTATTTTTTACTTCTCTCTCTCATATTTACCATCAAATAAAACCCTTACTATTGTCACTGGCATATAGTCTTGTTTGCATCTTAATTTGGGCAGAGGCATTTCCAAGAACCTTAAAACTGGATCATACCAGGTCAGTATTAAGAACAGGAGTATCAGATGGAAATGAGCTCCAGCACAAGTTACTGGCTGCCAGCAGAGATGCTAAATTCTTTTTCAGTTACTTTCAGCCTGTTCTAAGTGAAAGAAAAACCATGCTAAAGTTTAGACCAAGTTAATCCATGTTCTACCTGAAACTGATAAAGTCTCAGTGACTCCACGCACTATCAGCAACTTAAGATCTAGCTCAGCTACTCACTAACTCATATCCTGTCTTAACACCAGCACATGCATCCAGGAAGCTCAGTACTACTACATTAAAATTATTTTTCTAGTCAGTAATAACTGGTTAAAATTTCCTTGAGGTTAATCGAAACACTGAACCATTTATAGTTCACTTATATCTACAGCAGGTCTGGCCATCAGAGATGAAAATTTGCTTCCAACACTTATTCTATGTGATATGGAACTTTAGAATCTCCTTGGAAGTATGATATTGGTGTCTCACTTCATTTCCAGAAGATTCAAGTTGAAGAAAATACTGATTTTTGAGAAGGCACTCACTCTTCCAACACGGAGTGCAAAGTGAGATGATTTCTCTTTAGTTGCCAAAGTCTTCTAACAAAAAACCCACTCAGCAAGTGAGGAGGGAGGGTGTCTTTGAAGGGAGAGTACACTACTGCTCCCTTTTCCCTTAACACTGGATCTGTCCAAGGTTAGCCAGGGAGCTTTCCAGCTCCAGTCTGTAAAATGCATCCTGACTTAACTGGCTAAATTCCCACCAGCTCGTTAAATTCTACCTATACCCAAAAGGAAAACTCCAGCAATAGGCAATGGGAAACAGCCCCAAGAACTTCCCCTGGCCTGTCACGAGCCAAATTAAATGGCAAAAGTGATCATCTCAAAAACATTTCAGCTCTTACAAGCCTCAGTGGACCTGGATGCAAAACTAAGAGCAACTTCCCAAAAAGCCCACAGGGAAACTTTGGGAAGGTATCCCAACACCTCTGAACAGAGCTGCAGGAAGAAAGGACTGGCATGAAAGACGGAGGAAGGTCCAGGACTCCACATCTCTGTGTGCTGTCCAGCCACTTTTGTGCAAGTTAAAAAAAAATAAATTGTATATATTTGATAAATTTACAACACCCATTATATAGATTTCCATAAATAATATAAATATTAATATATATGAAACATGCAAATATATCCAAAGTTTATGTAATACATACAAAATATATCAAGAAATATTGGAAAATCTATGGATGGGTTTTACTGCCTTGTTAAAGCAGAGTGAAAATCAAAGGCAGAGCTAAACATCTTTACTGGGACTTAAGAAAACCAAGAGGAATGGAAAAGAAGGCTCACACTACCATGGATATTTTATTTTCAGGAGGTGTGCAGGACTATCATTTCCAAGTTGACAAGGATCATGTTTCTTCCACGCTCTTGTGAGACACTCACTAATTCCTGAGGCCACTAGGGAGCGTTCCCAGCCTCTGCACAGACAAACACAGGCAAATCCTCCAGCAGTGTTTTGTTCTAATCAATCTCAAACCTCTCCCACCAAATGAAAAAAGTTTACTCTCATACACAGAATAACTTGAGTGCTTCCTCCAGAGCAGTAACTACTTTGAGCAAAAGCCAGAGGCTGCAGCTACTGCTGGATTTTTGCTTGTTCACTATGACTTAGCAAATTACTCTGGAAGGTCCTATCCTGTCACATGCTCTGTCCCCGTCCTGTGACCACAACAGATACGGCCATGGGCATTTTTCTGCCAACTCCTTCAATGCCACCCTACATTCCTGTCCAATACCCACACCCAGGTCTTGTTACTCCCTTCCCAAGAACAATCCTTTCACTCACACAGCACAGACTCGGGCAGATGCTTCCTTATTTTAGGAAGGACTGACGTACCACAGAAATCTGATTAAATAAGAGACAAAGATATAGAAAATTATGCAGAACAACAATCACTGGAACTGTTCCTGATACACCACCCCACTTTCTTTTCTCTGCAGGTTCTCTGAAACAGAGGCTGAACCATTCTTTATACTACAGGAAACATTTTTCCAAAGGATGTCTGAAGCATTATATTTAACAGGAGTTTCTTACATACTGTGGAAACCAGAAGCCACTCCAACCAAAATACAAGGAATGTTTTAACACATCAGATCTTACTGCTTGAGCAGATAAGGGAAATTATTATCCCTAATTTCTCTTCTCTTGTTTGAACTCCTGCTCTAAGATGGTAGGAGGAACAAAAAATTAAAACCAATTGTTCTTGGTTTCTTAGTGAAGACAAGACAATGGCTAAGGCATAATACAGAATTAACAGGGAAGAAGGGGAAAGACAGCTGGAATACAGATCCAGAGAGGAAGCAGAGCATTTAACCCAACTGTTAGAAAGTGCAATTTTTTTTCCTCAAAATTTGAAGCTAACACAGTGTCTTAAGAAAAGCATATTTGCATATTAATCTGGAAAATAACTGATTAAATAATTTAGTAAGAAATGTAACAAAGAAATGTAACAGCTCACCTGTCTGCACATCTATAACCATCTGATGGCCACCTCTCATCCCTGGCCGACTGTCCTCCCCGTCACCTTCAGAAAAAGAGGGAAGGGAGAGTTTTCCATGATGAGATTTTTAAACTAAAGAAAGATACAACCTCAACACAGAAGCAGAGGAACTAAGTAACTCATCCTTAATTAAACACTAGCACATCATTTTTTCCAGGTAATATTGTTTGTGTATTATAAAACTGTACAAAGTTCTATATTGAATTATCTGGTGATGACAGTACAGAGAGCAGAAGTGAACACTGCAATTCCCAGTGCCTTGGAAAGGAGCTCCAGCGTTCCTGACACACTCAGTGCACACCAAAGAGCTCTGAGCTGTCCTTGCAGCCCTCCAGCATGGAGGACACAGCCAGCCTTTGGCTCCCCTTCCATCTCTCCCCACTTGAGAGCTGCCTGAGGGCTGAGCTGTGAGAACAGATACTCAAATGACAGGGAAATGAACCTCTGGGATGGGAGCAGGAAGTGATGCAAAGAGAGAGCACAGCTGGCTTTGCACCAGTTATTCTCACATACAAGGGAATTCCAATTGTCCAATTAAAGCAGCTTTCCAACCACTTTATGTATCTTAAGCACTCAGGACAGGTGACACAGATAACCCCTCCCAAGGGGCTTGATGACAGTGCTCCACATTTGGCAACTGTCACCTTGGATCCTACATTTGCTCTATGACAGTGATTTTTGTACCCTGTAGTCAGGGTTGCTGCTACAAGTCTTATCTCAAGGCACAGAGGAAAGGAAAAGATTCTGCAGTTTGGATTTACTGTGTAACAGATCCAGACCTCAAAAAATCCACCTCATTTAAAATAGTCCCTGTTGAGATAATGTATTTATTTGCCAACTCTTCACTTTAAGTTGAAGTTACGTCAATTCCATGTGCAAAATCCAGTAACACAGACAACTGATCTCATGTTTAACCAATATTCTGGGATTTGTTACTAAACTGATGATCTATCCCTAAAGTTACCACTTGTATTCCTGCAGTATTCCTTACTCAACTAGAGACCAGACTGAGTTTCACTGAATTTGCAGACAAATGCAATTTTTTCAGAGAATAAACCATTCCCTAGAACTCTCCTAGAGGAGACTTTCTTGCATCATCTTCTTGCTCCATATTCTCAAAGGAACAAGACAGAACTGGCAGTACATGAGTTCTATCTTAAGAAATGTCCTTACCTTTGGTGCTTTTGGGGATAATCTGCCCCCAGCGAGGTTTGTACTCTTGCTGACTGATATACTGATTGAATAAGCCATCTGCAAAACAAAAAATTTTGCTGGATAAAACATTTATCCTTCCATTATAGCAAAATCACTTTTAATGTGGGTAACTTCAGCCTAACTCAATCCAGTACGCCACTCCAAAGCCTTCATTTCACTGAATTCCCCATTATATGTCAGTTAGTTTGTTAAACTTTTGTTAGTTTGTTAAACTTTTGTTAGTTTGTTAATGAACTAAATGTGCAAGCACTAAAATAAAAAGAATACTTGCTACTAGATCAATCAGGAATTATCCAGTTTGCCTGCCAGGTCGTGCCAAGTGTCTATAAATCTCCAGTGTGGTGAATTTAATTAAGAATAGAATCCCTCCCCCTTATTTAAGCAAAAGGAAAGTTGCCAGTGCATATAAAATACAACCATTTTAGTGCACGTTAAGTTAAAACTAGGTCAGACAGCATCTCTGGAGCTTCATCTGAGAAGAGAAGGGAAGCAGAGTAGATTGTTTAAATGCTGTGATATGGGACAACCAAGCACTGGATGAAAAACAAAATAATAGTTTACATTCCCTTCAGAGAGTTAAACAAGAAGAGCAACAGAAGAGGCGTTAGAACCCACGCCAGATGTGCCAAGTGCAGCATTTCTGGGAGCAGCAGCAGCTCCAGCACTTTACCCACACTCCCCTTGTGCCTCCCACCTCTTCAGCACCCAGAGGCCAGTTCCTAATCCTGCTTAGATGTTAGCAGTCTATCACAAACACCAACTTTTTGTAAAGGAGACTCTTAACACCCAAAACCCCAGGGACAGCTCTCCAGGGTCGGAAGGGATTGGCATGTGGGGAAATTGGTGCTGCTGTTCTTCAAATGTCTCCTCTGAAACACCTACCTCATCTTCTGTAGCACAACAAACTGTGAGACCCCCTGAGCACTGTTAGCCTGGCTCCATCCCACCCATCACCCACCTTCTAAACACACAAATTCTTCCTGACAAATGTTTCTGCTGTATTAATGCACTACCTAGAAACAAAACAATAATTTAATAGATGATTAACACCTCCGCTTATTTATACGAAAGCCCTTTGTAGGTATATAGGCAAAAAAGTATGATCCTTACTGAACACAGCCCTACTTATTTAGAAAAAGGTAAAAATCTTTGTGAAGCATGACACAAGGTTCAGAGAAAATTTTAAAGTGTTTCCTGGCATCCTGTAGTTTGTCGTGACTGAAATCCAGGTTTTAATTAAAACCCAAGCCAGCAAGTATTTCCTGGGAGAAGATGAATGCTCTATTTAGAGACCATCTAACAGGAAAACAAGGGCACTCAAGAGCTCCTGAAAGGTGATGAGTTTGGTCTGAAAATATAAAACTTCCATAAACTCAGCCGTGCAAGTTTTTCCAAATAAATACTTTGAAAACAGGGCAGATTTTACTTTCACCTCAGAGCCAAAACCAGCAGCTCTCTCCTCACATTAGGTAATCGAGGAAAGCCAGAAGTTTGCTCAACGTATATAGAAAGAAAAGTGGTTTATTCTGGGTTTAATAGCAGGGTTCTTAACTCCCACTTCTTCAGCATTTATGAAGTTGGGACAACACACAAGAGGCTTGAAGCTTGAGATCTCATAAATTCTGATTCAGAAAAGCCAGCCCTAATAGAACACATGCATGTGCTGTAAGAAATCCCACAGTGACTCAGCCACAAAACCAGACAGAAACACAGCTTTTTGGTTATCATTACAGCCTTGGGTCTGCAAGACAGAAACCAAAACCGTATTTATCCCGATGGCAGCCAATAGATAATTGGACATAAATAGCTCAAAAGGATGAATTACACCACATAGGATCTGAAAGGGTGATTTAACCTCTCTCTCATGCTCTACACCCACAGGCTGCACTTGTCAAGATATGACACTTCTCCCCTACTGTGCCTTCAGCCTCTTTTAATAATGCTTCTTGTCTTCCATGGGACATCGGTTTGGAAATACTCCAGCTTGCTTCCCAGAAATGTTTCCTTGTGCTGGAAGCAGTTCCACATTCACTCTACTTGTGTTGCAAACCAGCAGCAGCTTGTTTTGGAAGCTGAATCACCACCTGTCTGACACCAGGGAGAAAAAAAGGAGGATTTCTAGGTGGATTTTGTACCCAATGCCAGACCTACGCCAGCGCACTCCTTATGTTCCTTGTCAGGAGAGCACGGCTGACCAAAAGGTCTCCAAAGCTCCTGTGAGGCACTGAGGATCAGATCTAGGCCTGCTCAGGTCTGTCAGCTGTTCCCAATGAATCAGGAGTTTAAAATAAATTTCACGACTCCTGTGAAAAAAAAAAAAGTGTCGAGTGGAAGTTTTTAAATGAAGTGTTTTCCTTTGCTCCAGAGACCTCTCACTTCAATGTCCATGTTTACAAAAATTACAGCCAAAAAACCTGACTTTGTACTATTTTCAAGCCCTTTGCAGCAAGTCGTGACGCATTTTGGATGTAACAACACCAAGTGCACGGTGGTTAAAGCTCAGTAAATTCTGCCTCCCTGATAACCCAAGTCTTTATTTTGCCAGCCAATTGCAGGTTACCCAGAAAGGATTAAGACAAACACTGTGGACAAAAATATTTAACTTGCAGAAGCCAATCAGGAACAAGTTGTATGAAGTTTGGGGGTTTTTAGACAACACACCTCTCCAGGTAGGGTTACTGAAATCCATTCACTTCACTCCTAATGGTTCAAAAACCTTCAGAGGGACATTTAGCCAATAATTTCTGGGAGCTGGGGTTTGAGGTTTTAAGATTTTTCTCAAACCAAAGAAAAGTAGCCAAAACACCCAAACAGTTTGAGGCTTTTTGAGTCATAACTACCTTCTAAAGAAAAACTGAAGGAGAGAAAGGTGCTACCAGATAAAAATCCAGCCATTACTTGAGAATTTGCTCAAGACTTGGGAGAAACAAGGAAACACGCTTTTTTTTTTCCAGCTCAGAGCTGTAATATTTTCTTGCACTTTGTTCTTCTTAAAAATGAGACAAGGTTTGCTCTCAAATCTATGTAAGTTATCCCTCTTTGACACAAACCCTACAATTTACTTCCCAGAGGCTTTTGGATCCCTAGCCAGCCTCTCCCCTCCATATACCCTAGTATACAGAACAGCTTTCTCAGAACCAAATCCAAACAATATTAAATGGTAAAATTCAGGTATAAGTGTCTGTCTAGAGCTTCCAGGGGAATACAATTGTTTCTGTGCATCCTGTTCCTGTGAATCATGAGTTCTGGGAGACACTGAAGCCTGCAGGCTGCACATCATGACTTCTTGTTTGTCGCACAGGACTGACTTGTCACCAGATAAACACGTCACATACTGACACAAGTGGTGCCACAAGGAACACCTCAGTCCCTGGAATACTAACACAAAACAAGCAGCTCTTCCACCCATTCCAAGCAGCTTTCCATGTCTACAGGAGCTGCGAGCAGCTCAACCAAGCAATTTGCACTCCACATACTCTCTGCAGGAATATTAAGCAGATTTTTTCCTTCGATAATATAGGCCCAAAAGCTATAGGAATGGATCCAAATGTGAAGCATTTGAACTGAGTCTGTGAACCAGCTGAGATTTAGGGAACCTTTTCTTTTTGAGAGGAAGTCAGGCAGCTGCCAGAGTTTCCATTTGCCCATTCTCTAAGTGTAACGCACAAGTCAAAAGAATCAGCGGGAAAAGTGTGGCTGCCTGCCACCGAGCTCTCAAAAGAAATCATCTGGTGATGTGAGGTGGAAGACAGCGTTCATCATTAGCAATGCAAAAGAACAAGAGTTAGCTCTGCCAGCACTAATTCTTGACCACCTACTCTTTTTCTACATGACTAAGCCTATGGAAATAGCCCGCAAGAGATGCAGAGCGTTGCACTTTGTCAATACCCACCACTGCAAATATCAGCCTCTCCAGAAGACATTTTAGGCTGAACTGAGTGTGCAGTATCTCTGTCAACCTCGCTGCACTTCTGTTTGTGCCTTTAAGGCAATGAACTCCCAGATCAGCAAGCGGTCAGGAGTTCACATATTCATGCCCAGTCTGCAACGGAACAGTTGCTCTTTGAACAATTTCAGGGATAATTTAAGGATCTGTATGTCTCAATTAACTCTACACTTCAGCTACACTACACAGACACAGGACTAAAGTTAATCCGCTTTTACTTGGAAAAACAACACATCAGACAGGAGTTCAGTGGTTAAGAACACCCACACCTTAGAGACTAAGCAGCAAGCTACTGAGACTTCACAACTGAGCTGCTAGGAAAGTAAAATGGTAAAAAAATCATCACAGAATGGTCTGGGTTGGAAGGGACGTTAAAGATCATCTAGTTCTAACCCCACTGCTGTGGACAGGGACACCTTTCACCAGACCAGGCTGCTCAGAAAATGCTGGGGAGCTTGAGTGATGCAGAACAGAGTAAGGACAGGTAACTGTGGAAGACCACAGGGAGCAGGTAGTAGGAATACTGTAGGAGAACGTGCTGACAGCTGAAAACCTGAAATCCCACCCTGCCAAGAAGAATCCAGCTGTTAAACACCAGTAACATTCAGCACCTTGACTGCCACAACTTCAGACAAATTATTCCAGCTGCAGTTTTGGGGGGTTTTGTGGCTATCAGAAGAGGTTTGTCCTGTCCTCTCCCCTACCCCAGCCTGATCAGCTCCCTGTCTGGGTTGGCCATGTGGTGGCACGAGTACCAGTGCCAGGGACACACTGTCCTGAGCAAGGGCAGGATTGACCCAGTTAGTGAAAACCCGCAGTCGTGTCAGCTTAAAGCAAATATGGGATGCAGCCTCAGAGTCTCAGGATAGATAGCACTTCTCTCCAAAGGGTGCTGGGAGGCAACAGAGCTTTAAATGGGTACATTTAAAGCTGAAGACAGCATAAAGAATGGCAGGAGGATGGGGGAAGGAAGGTTAATGTATTCCAAGACAAGCAAAATCATTAAGGATGACCAACAGAGCAATGGGAGATGTGCACGTTGACATTTAACTTCAGCTAGCCAGGTGCGGGATTAAAATGAAGCAAAATAAACATCCCCATGCATATTTTCCTGTCCCTCAGAAGCAGTGACAAAACCTAATGATGCTCTTGGAGAGTCTCCTGCTAAATTATCCACCGTCTGTTACTACCAAGACCTGCTTCTTATACTTGCTGGAACAAAAAAGGGCTGATAAAACAAGCTACAGCCTATTTCTCCAGCTCACTTAAGTGATGCTGAGCTCCTCAGCCTCCAAAAAGGGACATGATTACAAAAACTGGGGAAGGAGGATTATCCACATCAAATCTGACAAGAAACAAGTGTCTGTCAGGCAGAATAATACAAGACCTACAGTTTTCTACCAGGCCAGTCCTTTGCCAGTACTTCCACATCTGGAAAATCAGAGCACTGCTGACAGCAGCCCCATTCTCAGCATACATTAACTAGTAAAAGAAATTAAGATATAACAGCTCAAAATATGAGGCTACAAACATTCACTTCATTAGCACCCAAGAAAAAATTCCATTTTTGAGAATACTTTTTCAGCACATTCTAAGATTTTGAGTAAAATTCCATTCAAGAAATCATTTCCACTCCAGCTTGCAATGAAGTGGGAAGAGGACAGCCTCCAGGCACTGAGATTAAGCCATGGCCAAGGCAGCAGAGCGAGGCAATGATAAAATCATCACCATCAGCACACAGCACTCCTCTGGCTGCTGCAGCATTGTGGTGGGCTCATCAGCTCCCTCCAGGCACTCATATCTTTCGAGACACAAGACAGCACCAGCTCCCTGATGCTTTTCCAGCCTGCAATCCTCCCTTGCCCTTACAATTCAGGAGGAAGCTGCCAGCTGCAAAATGCCCCTGCATTGCAGGAAGCTGTTCATGCTCCCATCCCAGCCAACACTCCGCTGTCTCAGGAGGGTGAGGATGAACATGGCAATTCTCAGTCTCAACACTTGTAGCTGCTCATGGAGCTCAGCACAGGGCAGGTCTCAGCTGTTCTGCCTGAAGAGAAACCTTGAGCCAAACCCATAGAAAACTATTTACTGCAATTTCAGAGAACCTGTTGCAATAAGCTCCTTAAAACTGTGCTCAGTTGAACAGCTTAGTCATAAAAAGATGGTGGGTTTTCATGGAAGATAACCCTTGATTTTCATCCCATTCTGAGAACCACTTCCAACTTCAGTGGTACAAACCACACTGATGGAAGTCAAGCAGGTACACCGGCATCCATCCAAAGGTATTACAAAATAACTGATTAGCCCAGAATTAGAGAACAACATCTCTGGTGCCAGCTATCCATGAAATTGGTTCACTAAGTCCCTAACTCTACTGGCATCAGACACAAAGTTTTCCTCTTATGTCAGTACAAGTTTCCAATAATGAGTGACTGCACAGAGTCAAAAAGCTCTACACCCACAGCCAAGAGCACCTCTGTTTTATCAGACTGCAATCCAAAAACTGCTGCATAGGTCTTGAGAGTCACTTCAGTGCAACAGCCCCACTCTTTCTGTATCCTGTTTGATCAAGAAAAGAGTACATGTCCCTTCTTTTAGGAGCTGAGAGCTGTTTATACACAGTGGTTTTAAGCAGGAAGCTTCCAAGTAAAAAATTAATAGCAGTTCCAATGAAACTGACTGCCCTGCCAAGGTCCCACTCTGCAAAGGCAAACAGGCTCTGCCTGCTGTCATTGACTTCCACACCATACTCCAAGGATTATTTTCCCCATAAGCAAAGAGAGGATCCTTATCCAAATACAGCTGAAAACTTCTGTCTGAACACCAATTCAGTGGTGAGCTCCAACCAGAAATCATGATCCTGATCACCACTGAGCAATCCAGTCTTCTGCTTCCTTGCTCACCATTCCAGTGACTTTCCTAACAGTTAAGCCCACCCTCAGCTTGCCAACACTTACATGAAGATCTTGTCTTTACCCACTCAAGTGCACCTCACTGTCATCTCTGGGGGAAAGAGACTCCAAAAGTAGCAGTGGTAAGAGATTTCATGAATTTTTATCCTTCATCACATACACACTCAAGTCCAAAAGCTGACAGCACACCAGAAATGAAACAACACATGGACCTGCCAATTCTACTACTAAGCACATTAACACTCAAAAGAAGGTAATATTTCCATGTGCTTTTTGTCAAATTAATGAATCAGAGTCCTCTGATTCTCTTACCATTCACAGCTTTTTCTATCAGCTCTTCACAAGCATCGAAGTCCCCCTTCAACACCAGTTTGTCGTGCAGGTCTGTCAACATGGGGTGCTCCAGAGCAATCTTGGTTTTCTTCTGCAGTGACTCGAAAGCCTCGGTGTAGTTGTGCTGCCGAAAATGCTTTAGGCAAAGGCGAATGGCTTCCTGTTCACGGTACTACTGGAACACAAGAAAACCTCTGAGACATGGAGATGTTTCCTTTGACCAGCACTGCTGGCAACTACCCATGGACCTGCCCAGAGACAGGATCTCTTATCCACGTCGCACAAACGACTCGCGAGCTCACGGAGGAACGCTGTGTGAGAGACATTACAAGCTGTGCAGGCATTTACTTTCCAACAGTATAGAAATTATACAACTTGGTATCATCCAATTTAATAAGCACACAAGAAGAGAGTGCCGCGGTGTCCCAGATCTCTGGGGTGACCATTATTTCCCCCCCATCTGCTTGGCCCTGCTGTTCGAGGCCTACACGAAGCACACAGCAAGAAAAAGCCTTCGCTATCAGCGTTACATAATTTGATTGTATGACTCTTACATAACAAAATAATTTAGAAGAGAAAGTAGGTCACAGCTTTTCTAGAAGCAGAAGGAAAAAAAAAATAAGCCGCGAGAATGGGAATACTTGCAATGACCAGCACTCCTGCCACAGGAAGGCAGAAGGCTGACCCCAAATCCTGTGGGGTCCTTCCACGAGGGTTTGGGATCACCAAGAATTTACGTGCATGCCAAAGTTTTAACTTCTAAATATTTCCCTGCATCTTGAAGCAGAACCTCTGCTTTCACACCACGGATGGAGCCACAGCTGCCCATCTCCCACTCGGCTGTGGGAAGGGGTGAGAAAGGTGAGATAAAACCCACACAGGGTCAAACATCCTGGCACAGACACACGAGGGAGTAGTAAACTCTGAGTAAGAGCTACAATTTTCAAAGCTGCTAACAAGATGCAGAAAAGATTTTAAAGTTGATAAGTAGCAGAACCACTTATTTTAAATAGACTTTTCAAGCCTAAATTCTAATGCATTAAAGAAAAAAAAATCTCAATTTCCATCTTTAGCACACAACTACTGTGGTAAAAAGCAAATGCAACTTTAAGCATCTTTAAGACTGATCAAATTACAGACAAAAGATTTTACTCCTAAATGGACAATACTGCTTGAAGTGAAGTTTATAGTATTTAAATGAATAGAATCTTTATGAAAACCTGGAACTAACACTGACATTCAACAAAAATTAGTGCTCTTGAAATAATGGCTCGATAGCAAGAATATCATAAACTGAAGCGGCTAAAAAGAAACACGGCCATGTACTGTATTTTTAGTTCTTAATCCATCAGTATTTCACAGCTGCAAATAGCCAGAACTATGCATTTTTAGAAAACCAGTTCCCAGCCCACATAAAGGCCAAGGACATGTACCGATAAGAATGCAAGGCTACAGCAAAGGAATATTAAAGCTAAAATAGTTTGACAGCACAACTGGCAAAAAAAAACTCCTTTTTTTCTTTCCAAGAGATACCTAAGACACACCCTTTAAGCAAATCTTCTCTTGCACAAGTCAAGGCCAAAACCAAATTAGACTTTTTTTGTTCAAAGGGATTGCAAGCAAAAGGAGAGCTGCACACCAGTAACTACCAGCTTCTGCATCTTCAGATCCTCCAGTTGAGAAATCAGACAAAATGCAGACTTGGGACAGAAGGTACCTCCTCCCCTCCACGGAGCCTCTCATGACTGATAGACTTGGCTTAGATAGCCAGGAATGACTTGGATGGAGTTTGGCCACTTGATGCAATATAAAAGTTTATATTCAAGTGACACCATAGTAGTGCCTCAGAAGTCTAATGTAAAAATTTGCTTTAAGCAAAGAAGTGTATAAAAAGTATATAAAAGGCTCCTTTTTAAATGCTGTCATACAAATATAAAGAGATGACAATGCAAACAATAGCTTCGATCTGAAGCTGTAAATAATTCCTATGGTTAAAAACGTAACAAGAGCATGAGACTAAGACATCAACACTGTCAAATACACTCATAAATTAAAAATATTTAGATGTGTTCATTATCAGAAGTGGTACCCATTGATAAACTACCCCTTCTTAGGTTCTGAAGTACGTCCACTCTTTAGGAAAAAGGAGTAAAGCTTTTGAAGGCAGTAGGCTGAGCTAGACAGCAAGGAGAAAAGCACTGAGGAAAGTTTCAGCCCTTATCCATTACCCCCTACTCTGCTCCCCACAGGAAAGGGAGGTTTTGCTGGCACACAACAAAAAAGAAGGGCAACGTGGCCTAGAACCTTCCTCTCATCTGATGTCGCAGGCAGTGAAGAATTATTACACTTCAAAGCCTCTGAGATTTCCAAAAACACACATGAAAATATTCCCACCATCTCAAAGAACAGGAAGAAAAAGGTCAACCTTTCTGCCTTTGGCTAAATATGGGTTAGCACATCCTTTTCCATAGATCCAGCAACAGTGGCCTCTTCTCTGTGAGAGAGAACATCAGTGACATGTGCACTCATCACCAAAAACTTGGCAACAGATCCTAGTAGAACCCAAACCATCGTGAGTCAGTCTCTGCACTGCTGCTTTGGGGCTCCAGGCTTTAGGAGAACAATGCTGGCAGCCCTTGAAGAAGCTGTCCCTACACACAATGCTGACCAGGAAAAGTGCCGATTCCATGGGATAAGATGGAACAAAACAGACATCGTCACTGCATGACTCCTGACCAAAAAGAAAATAAAATCAGAGCTTCCTGCTGGCAGCAACTGGTCCAAACTGCCAGACACACCACCACGTGAAGCAGAGCCAGCAAAAGGAAAACCATCAGCAGCTTCTGTCAACTGGACTTTTTAGAACTGGACATCCATCATCAGCTGACTCATGACCACAACAGCACTTGGATCATAAAGCAGCTCTAGACAACTTCCACTGTGCTGGTTATTTAAATCCTTCACAAAGGATCCTTCACATGGTGGTGCAAATGGGGACGAACCAGAAACCACAGTCACATGGCTTCTTCACCATTCTGGCAGCACCATGAACTGTGGGAGTCTCTGTACTGATCACATACAATCTCTATCCCCTTTGAAGTTCTTCCCTCTGGAAGCAGAAATATACTGCTCCACTACTCAGTCCTACCCAGCTGGGAAGGATGTCTTCTCTGCAACATAATGAGAATTTCATTAATTGTTCCCGAAAATTCAACGCACAAAATGCACCAAAAAATGGGTTCTGATTGTCAGCGTGCACTTCTCTCCAGCAGGAGAGGCATCTCTTACACCCAATTAAAGACAGGTTATAAAAATAAAGTTTGGAACCCTTTGAACTTTCTGTCTGTTGAATGACAAGTGGCATAAATCATTCCATGTTGCAGCCCAGGGGCATCAGCCCCACTCTGTTCCAGGGTATTGAGCAAAAAGACAGTAAGAGGGAAACAGCAGAAGTTCAAGGAACTGTAACAGGAAAGACACCAACGTGGATTCTCTTTTAAAAAAAGTCACTTTATACCCTGTAACAAAAGCTGCATCTGTAACCCAAAAGGCTCTAGACTCCAGGCATGCTAAAAAGAATGACTAATCAGAAGGCAAGAAAAGGGTGAAATGGAATCTGGTTTTGTTAAGATTAGTTTCCCTTCCAATACAAATACTACTTCACTAATATTGTCCCCTTTGACTCAGCGTTCCTTTCTTTAATATTCTTCTTGTGATGTCTACTTGGCAGGTTGTTTGGGTGATGCTGGTGGTTTTGGGGGTTCTTGGGGCTGTTTTGTTGGTTTTTCAAAGAGAACAAACAGATAAAATTCAAAAAGTTTCCCTTAGAGTCAAAGTCAGCCATGTGGTTTCAACTGTGCGTGTTTGCTGTTTTAATAGCTGATATTCAAGGAATGAAAAGGTCACATCACTCCAGTAAGAGAAGTTTCACAATATTCTGAGACTGGGAATCTTCAAACAAACAGGCATCTAAAATGCAGGCCTACCTTGCTGTACCAGTTGAGGCAGGGCTGGACCACATCTGGATCATCAATGCCATTTAGTTCAACATACCAGATACTAAAATTGAAGCTAGGTCCCCAGGATAAGAGTGGAACTGGAGAAGAAAGGAAAAGGAGAAAAAGGATGCATAAACATCAAACAAACACTATTGCAACAGAATGCTTTTAAAGTTTACACAAAATTCTGACTTAAGTTCTAGCTCATTTAACTTAGCTTAGCAAAATTACCAAATATATCACGTTCAAGTTGTCACTTAAAGCAACCTGTGCTGAGCAACATTAACATAGCAGCTCATTACAAAGCAGAAGCTTGCTTTAAGCAAAAGAGCAAAAATGCTATCATTAAAAACAGCTCCAAGAGGCAACAAGCTTTGACAAGGATGGGAATCACGAGCATACTAGCGACAGTATTTGCTCCTCATAGTACATTTATTTCCCCATTTGTCAGCAACAATTATTTCCCCTAATGGTGAAGACGAGAAGCTTGGGTATTTTAAATTTTACTAAATTAGTAACATCTGCAAGTTGTGGAGGAGGGAGGGAGGAATAACTGTCAGTTTCTAATTTAAAAACTCTATTTTTTTTTTTTAAGCTTTCATCTGTGCGGGTTTTTTGCTGATATTATTTTATCTGAATATTGGAACCAATGAACTTGAAATACTAAAAGACCCATGAAATACACTACAGCCTCTCACCTATGGCTTCTCTACCACACTGGGTTAACATCTGTGGCCTTGCACTGGTTTTGTGATTTATCTGCAGGTTAAGGCTTGGTTCTGCTTTTTGAAGCAACTCCAACTCCCAGAAAACTTGTGTGTGAACTCTGACTCCTTAAAAGTGCAGTGAAATCAAGTGGTTTCATTTCAAATACTTTTGTTTCCTTTTTATTTGACTGTAACTGATAAACAGGAAAAGACAGTATTAAAGTTGAATGAGCAGTTACCAGCAACAGCAAGGAGTCCACTACCTCCTCCCTTCCACTATTTTTGCCACAGAGAAATTGCTTGTTGTCTTTCAAACCACCATGAAATACCACTGAGATTAACCTGTTGAACTCATGTTTTTCTGACCTACTCCTTGAGGAAATAAAAACCCCGAACTCGTCATAAAGTTGTTCCTGAGCTCTTACAGGTTCTAAAGTATTTATACTTCAAACAAATTACATCTCTGACTGTCTGCAATGTGTTTGGGCACAAGGCACATGTTCAAACACATGATTTTATAAGTTTTAGAGGGTGTGTTTACAAACCTATTGCTAAAGACTCACAATAACTTCTGGGAACAGTCAAGATGCAAAGAGACACTGTATATACCACTCTTAACTGATTTTAATTCCCCTAAGTAGGTACTTTCTATGTCACAGCTCTCAAATACTTTTAAGCAGTTTTTTTCAACTTGATTATTCAGCATACAATGCGATGCTTTCAGAGCATCTCCTTGTAGGTGCATGTTTGCAGAGACAAGAGAGAAGTGAAGTGGTCAGAAAAACCAAGAGTCACCTCTCTTTCATCCCCCACACAAGCTGAGTGCTGCCAATATGGTAATTTGACACCATAAAACATGACTGCTTCTACACCCAAGTTTGGTCCCGGATATCCTACCCATTACTGCATCAGTCTGACAAAATACCACACCTAAGGGTAACACCTTTGGTTTGCCCTCAGGCCTCAACACACAGACCAGACCAAACTGAGGTTAAGTTTGGTATTTGGTCAGCTATAAAGATCAAAGTCTATCCATCAGCTCACTGAACTGAAACACTCAGCTAAACCACAGACCACCTCAAATGGGCCAAGACCATACATTTCCTGATGGTGAACCTGAGGCCAATTTCCAAACCAAAATATTACCACCTTCTCTATCCACCTCTATTTCTTTTCAGCAATTCCCCTCAGAACTTACACAAGCTTCTCTCAGAAAACAGTTAACAATTCATCCCCTTATCTTTGAAGCCAACTGCAACCCCTAAGAAGTCATGGAGATGTACAAAAGAATCCAGGGCAGCTTTCACCACAAGAAAAAGCAAAGCCAACAATTTACTGACATTTGTCCTCCTCACAGTTAACTCAGAGCTTCCAAGTCGCTTTTACCAAAAGGAATAAACAAAACACCAGAAATGGTGGTTTTAACAACAAGATTCTCATGGTGCAACCATCTTTTCTAAGGAAAGCACATTAAGGTGTACAGGAAAGGGAAGGCAAACACTTCCCCAGCACTGCACTGGCAGAGAAAACTGAACCTGATCTCTGTAAACTACTCCACAGGAGCAGGAAAAGAAACAAAGCTGAAGGTTGAGACTGGAACGTGATTTCTGTTCCAGTTAGGCAAGTTGAAGTGTTCTGCTGGATCATCTCCCCATTTTTTGAACTTCTTTCCTGACTCCCAGGAGACACCTCTCATCCTTTCTTCTGCCCTCTCTTTTTTGAGGCTTCCACAGGAGTGCTCAGATCTTCAGAAAAATCTCCTTTTAGAGCACCCACAACCTGACTTCTACCTGGAAAGAGAAGGCACTAAGTGCAGCCTGGAAGTGCTTTTTTTCTGCACAGCTTTGAGATGGAAATACACTACAATCAAAGGTGTTGAAAGCCTAAAGCTACATAATTCCTCCAGTTTTTATCATAAAGCCACCTCACCACATTTTGTTCCTGCAGGTACCACAGCAGTCCATCCTAAAATGTGTAACTGTTTGGAGCAGTTGAATTGTTACTCCACAGTGAGAGGAGATCAGCAGAGGAAAAATAATTTTTAAAAAAATCAATATTTTTCTGAGAAGTAGAAGGTATTTGAGTCACTTAAACACTTCTTAATCCACACAAGGATGATTTTAGGGGATACAACTCAATAATAGCTATGCCTAGACAAGGACTGCAACTCTACAGTAGAGAAGATAACAGCAAAGGCATTAAACACAGTTATTTTAAATACTTCTCTCAAGCTAATTTCTGTGTCTCTCATCTACAGTCAGACATACAAATATGTACACTTATAAAAATGAAGAAAATATCCATTAAAAAAGAATCCCTCATTTTTGTTCCATCAAAGCCTAAAAATCTTGAAGCCTAGTGACCAAACCCCAGGATAGTAACAAACTGCAATGAGAATGACACCTGGTATTTTTCAAGCTCTTTCATGGCAATCAGTCTTTACACCTTCTGCTTTCAAGGACAAAGCACAGAAAAATCTCTGCTTGGAGGAATCATGAGAACAGAGCCAGAAACAAAGCTCACAGACATGAAAAAGATTATTCTTCAATATTTTGTCAGGATAAATATCTTCTTCCCTCTCTCCAGTTCTTTAATGAGGTGCTACATGAAATGTAAAAATTACCTGTCAAGTAGGTCAAAAGCCTGCACAACTGGGCATTTCAGTGCTCAGGAACTGAAGTTGAAGTAATTAAACTAACAGAAGTGCAAGGCTTTTCTTGACAGAAGGAGAGAGGTTATTCCTTCTGTGTTTTATGAGCTTGAAAATTCCTCTGATACGTGAGCAATGGAAGCTAGAGCAGGAACTGTCCCCTCTCCCACATCTCCTCATGGCTCCTCCTGCCCCATGCCCCCATATAAACCCCACTGTTGTGTTACTGACAGTACTGATGTAGGTCCCTGTGCTGACCTGTGAATCATAAAGCCAATTCCTGATGCTGTGAAACCCCAACCCCAAGCCTCATTGATAGCGGGATTTCGCCGTGTCAGTCCCCGAGAATCCAAAAGGGCAGATTTTGGCCTCGTTTCCTGGCACTGTTACAAGGAACACAGCACGGTGCTTGAAATTTTGGAGTTACTTTGGCTAGCAGCTTGGAAATTTTAACAAACTGAAAACAATTTCAAGCTGTGAATCTGAAAAATAACAGAATTTCATAACAGTGTTTTGCAGTTGTTTTGCAGCAAAAAACGCTCTTCACAACTTCATCAACAAAATGACACCGGCCATCAACCAGAGGCTTTCATAGGTTTGGGTGAAAAGATCATTCCCAGTTCTGTCCTAGCAAAGGAATTCCTTCATGGAAGGCAGCTTCAAGAAATGAAAGGCTATAGATAAAGGAAAACTCATCTCAAGTCACAACTAGGGAGGAAGTTACAGCTCAGTGCAAACCTCATATTCATGTATATCATAGAGAATGCTTGTTCATGGAATGGTTTGGGTTGGAAGGGGCCTGGAAGAGCATCCAGCTTCATTCCCCTGATGTGGGAAGGGACACTTTCCACTATCCCAGGCTGATTCAAGCCCATCCAGTCTTGGCTTTGGACACTTCCAGGGATCCAGGAGAAGCCACAGCTTCTCAGGGCACCCTGTACCAGGGTGTCCTCACCCTCACAATTAGAATTTCCTCCTAATATCTAATCTAAATCTACCCTCCTTCAGATAAGGCCATTTCCTCTTGTCCTATCACTGCGTGCCCTTGTGAAAAGTGCTACATGAAGATCCCATCCCAAGTAAACAAGGCACTCATGTAATTTCAGAGGAAAACATCCTGGTAGTAGAAATTAATCAGCGTTTCACTTTCATAACAAGTTTCAACTCTCTGTTACACTTCATTTCAATTTAACACATTCTTCTGGAATACAATTTACACATCCAGAGAAGCAGCCAGAAATCTTTCCATTGGCCCCTTTAGCCCTCCAGGAACCTCTTGCTGGTTTTAGCCACTGAAAAATAACTTTCCAAAAACCTAATGCTCGAAGCTTCAGAATAAAAAAAAAATAAAGTTTTTAAAAATTCATTTAACTTCCCTGATGTAGTCAACCTTTAACTTGATTCCTCTGCTACTCTTGAGGTTTCCTAAAGCCGAGCACTACATTTGCTTCCAAAAGTAGCAGCCAGAAACCAGCCCAGTGAACAACGAAATCGTCTGATTCTCTAAGAACAGGAAACCCCACAAATGATTACCGGATTCCCAGCCTGAAGCTTTCCGTTCCTGACAAACATGAGGAGATTCAGAAACAACATAGCAGAGCAAAGGGCTCTGAGGGGAGCCCCACACAGCCACTGTCATCAGTCTTGGCAAAGGAATTACCCAACACATCAAAACACTCCTAAATTCATCTAATTAGCCAACAGGATCTAATCTCATTTTTCAGCAACTACCTCCTTGCTCTATTTTTAACCTTAAACAGCTAGTTTAAACCCAGTCATTCTTGTACTATCTCAGTAGGTAGGAAGGGAAAGATAAATTTACTGAGCAAGATGAAAGGCTCCAAATCCTTGGATTAAATCCAAGAACAGTAAGACTCTTGTTCTCTCTGGCCTGCAGAAAGCAAGGAAGAGATATCCTCACCTGCTCCCAATCACACATCCCAGTACCCAGCTTTTGGGAGCACCCTCTCAGCCCCTTCCCCAGAGCCAAACCAGACATCAGGGGGTACAACCCTTCCCTGCCCCTGGGTGTCATCTTTAGCCAGAGGTGAGTGAGACATCCTGATTAGAGCAGCAGGGAGAGAACAAGGGAGGCTTCTGCTGTTGCTTTACATGTTGTGAGCGTGTTTGAGAACAAAACTTTTCAGACTTTTTCAGACTCCAGGGCTGCCAATGCTGAAACTTTTACTGCTATTTAGCTAAGTAATTTATTTAAAGCTCTATATAGCAATTCATAGCAGGACAGTAAGCAGCTTCTCCCGCAATTAGTTGACTCAACAGCTGTATTTCTGAAAATTGCTCTATTTTGCTTTCACTCCCCAGGATTTAAATTATGAAGCTACTATTTCTTATTAACAGGACTTCACTGTGTTCCAATCTAACCAGACTAGAAGATGATGAAATGGAACAGCTATTGTGGATACTTTGCCTGAGTACAATGAAGTCACAAGTGCCAAGACTGGCACAAGTATCAGAAGAGATTATGTTCTACTCAGAATGCTGAAAAAATGCATTTACCTATCTTAATGAATCGACAGGGGAACATCTGTTCATCAATTTTATGCTTCAAGGTGAATGTTTCTTTGTTATAATCATTCTTTAAGCCACTGTGGGAAAAAATAAATAAGGTTACTAAATCTTACCTTGTATTTTAGGACTAGCTAATAAATGCAATCTAGGTCATGCCTGAAACGCGAAGCTTGTTTCATACCACTCTGAATCATCAGTACACGTGCTGGACCAAGGCCTGGGCTGCTCTCCACCTACCTGTGCCTCCCTGGGAGGCAGTATTGCGATTTTGGGAGGGAATTGGCTTTGGATCAATGCTGCTCCTCTGCACCTGGAACCCTGAGACTTCAGCTCTTGATATACTGAACTGCACTCTTCCATTCTCAAGAGGGAGGTGGATCAGATCTCAAAATTATCACCCTGACAAAGTACTTTGTGATTCATTTATGAGCATTAGTTTCTAAAAATATAAAATATTTAGCATAATTTGTCAAAAATTTCAAGTCCATTTTTACTGAAAATACAAGTACAGGTCACAAAATGAGGATTTTTATTAAACTTCAGACAGATGAAATTATATTAAATGCCAATAATTACTATGATGCTGAAAGACTTCCCCCACAATTGTAACAGCAATATAGGCAGATTTCGAGACTGATCTAAGAGGGTAAATGTGTGGGAAAGGTTGTTGGATAGATTCTATACGGTCTTGAATGATACCTGCAATGTAGAATTTCCCATGTTTCTCAATGGCTACTCTGCTTGACTACAGATGATGTACCCCATACATTTCCTGGAGATGGACTTCTGTAGGCCTCCCAACATTTACAGGTTCTTGCTAATCTTTTCTCTTGTACTCCTGGATACTGAACTCTCATTTCCCTTTCTGAAACAGCAGACCCCTTAAAATGCCCTTGCAAATTTATATTAGCAACTACTCAGAAATTCTGGATAACCTGAACAGCCAAAAGGCTCTTTCTTTAGTACCTAACAGTACAACACTACCAAATCCAACTGAACAAAGGAAAATGCAAGTTTCCATTTGCCTGTTTGATTTATTTACCTGTCTGAAAAAGGCAGAGCAGCTGGCTAGTTCAGATCTTTATGGCTGCAACGAGGTTTTTGGCATGGGGAGGTTACTCAGGCTTTTAAAAGTTACTTCCACGTCCCCTACAGCTGGGGAATCATTTCTCCTGTGCCCCAAACACATGGAAGGAAGGAACTGCAATCCAGCAGCGCTGCACCCTGCGCTCAGCTCTTCCAAATCCCCAAGAGCTTGCTCTCCACAAATCCTCTGTGGTTAGAGCAGGATAAAGAAGGCTTCCTGGAGCAAGCGCTGGGATTGCTGCTCACTGACCTGACCACAAAAACGAGGGCAGCCAATGGCAGGGTCACAACCACAGCTCTGCCCCACTGCTGGCCGTGTGTCTGCTGGGGAGCCAAGGGGGAAGAGAATTTTGGTCCAGCCTTTCCAGTTCCCAGAGCTGATGGAATCACGTCTTACCTGGATAAGAGATCTGTCATATTCTCCTCATTCATCCCACCAAAGACTTTAAACTTCTTTAAATTGCAGACATGTGTTTTCTCATATTTGCCAAATGTGATGCTTTGGACTATGGCAGGTCTTTCAAGCTTCAGAATCAAATACTGCAGAAAAGAGAACAGTGAGTTTGAATATTAAATCCAAGGCAAAACACACTAAGGGAGAAGCATTACAGCCTCCAAATATTCAGTTTACACAGCCAGAGAATGAAAGTGAAGATGAAACCTCCCCATTACGGTATTTTCTCATTTAGTCTTGGAATGAAGGAAAAATTTTTTAAGAATATTACTTTAAAAGCAGTTTACCTAGGAAAAAGATTTGGTTGAACTACTTAATCCTAGCAATTCTATTAAGAGCTTACATACATTCCTTTAAGTTGGACACAAGACCTCCTGAAATCTGGCAAATAGGATCAAACTACAGAGAGTGAAGATTCAAACGCCCACTACAGCCTGAAATGAAACCTAAACGGAATACACAATTAGATAAATACAGTATGTTCCACATGCTGAGAGAACATCAAATTACTTTTCCTCTCTGGGCTGATGCTGTTTAACCACTGAACACAAAGTTCGGTGTGTGGCAAACACAGGAACTAACTGCTTATTAACCATCCCAAATAAAAGTGAGCCACTTAATGACAGAAAAGGAGCTTTACATGGAAAATGATGAAAATGTTCTCCCTTGTGAACATTTGCTCCCTTCTCACACTGGGTAGACACAATCTGGGTATGAGTAGTCAGATTATCTATACAAAGGCCACAGCTACCAGCTTCACTGCCAGAGGAAGATGTGTGTTCCCATAGAAAAGCAGGTGCAAGGAAGCACTTGCATCACTCATCAGCATCCACTGAGCACCTTCCCCTACCAAACAGGTCCTGGGGGGAGTCTGGAGACACCTTGTTTTGCAGAATACATCGAGTTTTATATCTGAAAACAATGTGGATCATTCTCTTCCCTGATTTCTCAGAAATAAGCAGTGCACCACAGAGGCAAAGCACAGAATGATAATTACTCATTGTGCTGGATTTTGTTACAAAACCCTGTCATCAGGACTCCAGCAGGAGCAGAGCAGCACACTGCAGGACACCTCCCACTGCAGGCTCTGCTGGTGGTCCTGTCCTCCACACAGCAGCACTGCCAAGTCAGACATGACGCCTGAATTTTGGTCTTTCATCAACATCAAGTGGAGTTACTTGCATTGTGTGTGGCTGCTTTCTGTAAAGACTGAGTAGCATCTCCTATGCTAAACAACTCCATCAGTATGACAATCTTACCCTAAACAGGTAACTTTTGGGAAAGCAGCAGAAAAAAACTTGCTCATCCATTTAGTTCTCAGTCTTTTTTTTTTTTTTTGGATCAGCCCTATAAAGCAACTAATTCTCAGTCTAGGAGCAGTACTGATATTGCTCTGGAGAGCACCAGGACAAAGGTATGATGAATAAAAGTTTGACCTCAATGGCTGGTTCCTACTACATTCACAGAAAGCAGAGATTAGGAGAAATACTTGTATGTAGAGCAGTTACAGATGAGGGTGTAGATTGGATAGGTACCAATAGCAGATTTACTGTCAAAGATGTTTCCAGCATCTCATTTTTGTTCAAAATGAAGAAAATAAACCAGTATCAGCACTGTGAGGGTACAACAGAAAAATGCTTTGGGGCTTTTCCAAGTATTTTAATGAAAAATTTCTAGTTTTGTGAAGAATGCCATCCACCTGACTGTCAGAACCCACTGTTTACGCAGCAGCAAGCCATGCTTTGTCTTGAAGTACCTCCCAAACTTCAGGAAAAGAACCCTACTAAAATTCTATAGAGAAAACTGATTTTCTTAAGCAGAAGAAAGGAAAGGATGAGCAAAAAGGACGGTCCTTTAATGAGCAAGGCAGCACTTGATACATGGCACAGCCCGCTGCCAAAATTCCCATACAGAACAGACAGTACACAATGTCTAAGAACTCCTCCTACACCATCATATCTTCCCTGCAGATTTCTCCCAAAGCTGGAAAAGTGAAGCCAGCACTACCAGCAATTGCAATTCTTAATCCTGCTGGAATCCCAAACCTAATGCCTGGGCCATGAACACATACTTTCTCAAGTACCACACAAGATTTGCAAAAACTTGGCACAAATGTCATCCTGCATTATTCAATTCTTACCCTAAATTAAAGGAGAGAAAACCAGGACTGCAGTTAAATCCTTTATGCCTGGAAGGGAGCAAGGCACAGCAATTACTTCATATGGCCAGCAGTGATTTCTTAACCCTACAGACAGAGAGGGAACTCTGCCGCCCTCCTTCCCTCTTCCACACATCCCACCACCTGCTGAGTCATGCAGACCTTATAGAAAATAGAAGCACAAAAACTAAAATCAGCCTTTTCTTGTGAATTGTCTGCTGATTGATATGGAAAGAAAGGACAGATTTGTTTTAAAACTCTGTGCGTAGGTACATATTTTTCTGTTTTTTAAATACGCACACATATGAAACTGAAAGACTTTATAAGATAAATTTAGATCAGCTATTAGGAATAAATTCTTCCCTGTGACAGTGGTGAAGCCATGGCACAGGTTGCCTAGGGAGGTTGTGGAGTCCCCATGCCTGGAAGTGTCCAAGGTCAGGCTGGGGGGATTGGAGCAACCTGGGATAGTGGAAGGTGTCCCTGCCCATGGCAGGGGGGCGGAATGAGATGATATTTAAGGTCCCTTCCAACCCAAATCACTCTATAATTCTATGGTATATATATAAAAATACAGAGATGTATTTTTTGGGTTTCTGTACAAACACCCACTACTGCCACTGTGTGGGTACCAGCTACAAATCCCACTGATGTTGAAAAAACACACTGCCTCAAGAGCTGCTAACAGCTGGCTGCATGGATATTTTTGGACTGCTACCAGGATTTTAGCTGTGACAGACTATTCTCTGTAGCTCTGAAAGATGTGACAGAAGTGTATGTAAAATCAAGTGATTTATTCAATCTGGAGAGAACAAGTCTATGAGATTTCAGGCAAAGACATACACCAAGATATTTGACACTTTTCAATTTTATTGCTGTGAGCAACATCAGTATATTTAACATCCAACTATTCATGAAGTATTCCAAAAATCCAAACTATAACTGAAGTGTTTGTCCATTAGAACACAGTACACAGATACTAACTGGCATGACTGAGCAAAAACCTCAGCCCAGTTGTTAGGCCTCATATCACAACACTAACAAAAACAATGCTACAAAACATTAGAAGAGCAAAACTTCTGGTTTCTGATTCAACATATTTGTAAGTAAATATGCACAAATAGTAGAGTAAGTCACATATGGCACTTCAGCACCCCAACAGCTCCTTAAAGTGCACCCCCCAAAAAAAGCAAGTCCAGCCTTATCACACTAGAAGCTGCAGCAAATCCCAAACTTTTCTGAAGCTCTGGTCTGCACTACCATTTGATGACAACCATATGTAGGCTGCTGCATCACACAACGGAGTGTAAATTTTATTAATGTACTTTAAATTAATTCCTGATACAATCTACACAGTAGGATGGAAATCATAAGGAAACTGGTCTTCAGATGCAAAACTGAAACCAATTGTTTGGATAACACCATTAACTTTATACATATGCTCGTCAACTGTACAAAATTCACATCTCCACAACCCTGGAATGGATTGCTCAGGGAGCAGGTGGCAGAGTCACTATCCCTGGGAGTGTCCAACATACAACTGGATGTGGCATTTAACTGGACGCTGGCACTAAGAAGGTGGCGAGTGGTCAAAGGTTGGACTCTGATCTCAGAGGTCTATTCCAACCTAATTGATTCTGCAATCAAATGTGCTGAACCAGATTCCAAACTGCACTACACAAACTGCTTGTACAAGTAGAGTCACACTGTCTTTTATCAATTTCTTCTTCTTTAACCAGTTCTGCTCAAGCTTTTTTTTAAATTAAGGAACAGTGAAGGCATGTACTGCATGTAAAATAAAACCCACAGAATAACAAAATAACAAGGGCTGCCCTTGTCCATGACACAAACATCTCAACTACTCTTGCAATTAAGTTGGTGGCTAAACAAAAACCTACGCTTTTGTTCTACACATTAATAATCAAGCCACTCAGGGGAATTGAATGCTGCTCTGCACAGTCTTCCACATCAGAACCATCACTGGAACCATCAGGATGAGCCTTTCTGACAGGGCCGTGGTCTTCAGCATCACCAGCCTCATTGCTTCACACTTCCTATGTAAGGCGAGAACGACATTAAAAATAGCATCATCAGCCCTCTCCTGCCTGAATAGGTTACTACATAACAGGTTTGTTATTAAATATATAATTTCTGGGTCATCTATTTCAAGACTCAAGAAAGATATCTAGTTTAATAAACAGAAAAACAGCTGTCAGATGTATTTCCTTTCACTGGCACTCATTCATAACCAACTGGTGGCTCCTATGGCCATGAGAATTATTTAACTCTACCATACCCATGAAGCCAGGAAAACCCTTTACTAAATATAGTCACATGGCAACATTTCAAGTGACTACACTTACACTTTCATTTTCTTTCTCTTTTTAAAAAGGTCTGGTATGGACTTTAGCACATTTACTGCATTGAGCTACAGAACACATTTTGATGCTTTTACCTATGTTCTTCTGATTCAGCTCTGAAAAAAAAGGTGCCTGGAAAGATTTTGTTTCACTCAGTGAGGGAAGGGAATAAACCAATCTTTAGGGACTCACTCATATTTTTACCTCTAAGCCAGCACAGCATCATCACCTCGGCAGGGAATTGCTAAACCCTGGCATTAAGGTGAGGCACAGAGGAGAAAAACACAAGCGATTAGGGCTGCAGAGCTTATTAAAATATCTCACAGTGAACACGCTGGACATCAGTCCTTGTGTTGTCCCTTAGCCCTGGGTTCAGCTAATAAAGCTGGGAACAAGGAGAGCTTTATTTCCCTGAGTTTTAGTTCACTTCCTGTCCGAATCATTATGGCCACCCACACATTTGAGCAAGTGCGTCACCACACGAGTGATCAGTTTTTAACTGAAGAGCTGCCAACATAACACCCATAAAATGCTCTGCAGCTTTGTTTTCTATAGGATCTGTGATGTTTGTACCAGGGATTAAGTCATGTGTATACATCAACCTCTTCTGGAATATGAACTACTCCACTTGATTTTTCGCCAAATTCTCTCCTCACCACACTTGTAATTCAGTCATCCACTGTTTCAACCGAAGTTTTCCAAGCTAAAATTCTGCTGTAAGAACTTCAGCCACGGGGAAAGAAGCAAGTAAGCAGAACACCTATATAAATGTTCTTCCTGCATTTAAACAGGGCAGTCTTTCAATGGACAAGGCACAAGACCTATTTTGATCAAAATGCATGCGAATCTGGAGTTCTTTGGTCAAGTAGGAGACAATACAAATGGGAACTGCTTCTATATACACAGAAATGACAAAAACTGCACTCTTTGCACACAGGACTCTTCTGCAGACTTTAATCCCCCATTTCCTTTTTCCAGCTAATTTTTCAACAGAGAAATTAAACCATAAAAAATGCTTTGCATGAATAATTGAACACTCAGACTACAAACACGAGAATTAGCTGAAGTATATAGCACTTTATATAGTATAAAGGCACTGCAAATACATCATCCCTCTTACTCAGTGCTCAGGATTGGGCTTGCTGAACACATGAGCAACTACACAGTACTTTATATTTTCACAATTAGATACAAGCAAGCTGATCCAGCAGCAATGTCTTTTCCAGTTAGGTAGCCAGGTTTTCTGTTAGTTTTGTCTTTAAGTAATAGAATAAAACTCAAATACTGTCTTGCCAATCTCACTTGCCGCTATGAAGACTAATTTTTTGCAAGACAGGCCTTAATTCTGGATACCTAATATAGGTCTCGATATGCACACACAGGTAGATAACACCAGTGTTAATTCATCTCTCTCCTACCAAAAAGTTTGGTTTAAATACCTTGCTTAGCATGCAGAGCAATGCCCAACTCTCCAGGGCTGGAGTCAAATCATTCTGCAACAACATCTCCATTCAGGTCACGACTCGTACACATGAAATTTTTGGAAGACATCTCTTTAATAAGCTCATGTGGTTTGTACAGAAGTCTGCCACTCTAATTAATCCCTGCTTAATCTACATGTCTGAGTATAACCTGAATCACTGCTTGTCAGCCTTAAGTATAAACTAGGAATATTCTAAAGCATCCACTTACAGGAGGTGTGCACCCATCCCAGAATCAGATTTTTAAAAGTACTAACTGTTCAGGATGGCTCAGAAAATTAAAGAGCAGATCTGAGCAACAACTAAGAGCACATCTCAGATAAAAACCCCAGTCCAAAGACACACCATGAACCAATCCTGCCTTGGGAACAAAAGCATCCCAAGAAAAACATGTGCTTCCTGCATGAAAGAAAAGTAAAGGATGGTACAGACTGGGATACAATCCATGCTCAATACTCATTATTCAGCAATCCATAGTTCCTAGACAGACTAAAACTGCTTCAGGCTATGGATTAAAATCTGATGTTGTTTATCAAAACATAAGTATGTAAAATAATCCAATTAGAAAAGCAATAGGTGCACAGAGGATCAGTATCAGTCTTCACATTCAGGTTTAAGGAACAAGTTAATGAAATACAAAGGATAGCTTTCCTTCTCCTCTAAAAAACCCAAAAACTTAATTTTACAGACACACTGACATAGAAGGATTGATCAGAAAATCCAGGTGAAAGCTCTTCAGCTGGAGCAGATGACCTGCTGCTCTAGGGAGCCACCAGTGCAGACTCTGGATTTTTAACACAACTCCGAAGCAAAGTAACAAAATTTACCTGGAGAAAAATCCTGTGAGATTTCACTCATGAGGAATACTTGGATTAAATAACTAGCTAAGGAGAACTTTGCCATGAGAGAGACACTGTGCAAGTCACTCTGATGTCTATCAGTGCTTTAAACAAAGAATTTAAAACAAGCAAAGTAAGAGACAGGAGCTGATTAAACCTTATCAGACTAATAAGGTACAGATCTAACACAGAGAGAAGGATAACATTCATTGGAGAGAGGAAAAAAAAGTGGAAAAGCATTGAATAATAGTGAGAAAACAGATGCTAAAACCAATACAAATCTTATTTTAACAAGGTGCTTAACCAGTAGAAGAGATGACATTGGTGTCTCTAAGCAGAGGCCACATTTCTAAACGTGCTGTTAGGAGAAACAAACACCAGCTCCTCAGATCTGGCATTCAAGGCCAAGAACCTACAACAGCCTCCAGTAGCGCTGACAAAGGGGGACCTGCACGCCTCATTAGCAGCTTAATCTCACCATAAGGTTTGATTATTTCCAGCACAACCACGATTGCCAAGGAGGAAACCTGAAACTTCCCCCGCAATGAAGCACTTCTAGAAGGATCACAAATTGCTAGAAATGTAAGTATCTCATGTACCAACAACCTGCATTTTTCTCAGAGAAGGAAGCCTATAAATATGTCAATGTCAATAGCAGCAGCCCACATTTAAAATAAAAACCCCAGTATACATTAAATTGTACAACACAGCTATAGAACAGCAGAGATTCAGAAGCTTACCTGGGGAGGATAATTGCTTTCTGAAGACCATCTTGAGGATTGATCATTTGGCCTATCCACCAAGATATTCCTAAAAAATGAGAAGCCAAAAGTAATTTAAATAACAGCTGCAGAGTTTACACCTCCAATAAACACGTTGTACATTCAGATCAGTAACATTCTCATGCAACTACCTAAATCATTAGGTACAGACTCAGGTTCTCCCCTTCCATAACAAAGATTTTCTACATCGCTATTTTACAGGACCCATCAAAATATGCCTTCAAGCTTCGTGGTTGTGAAATGGAGCTCCAAGTTGCAAAATAAAAAAGAAATCCAAATTGTAAAATAAATGTAAAGCATATGAATTTACACAGGCCTAAGTCTGTAATGAAGTGGAAAAAATGGGCTTATTCACCTCAGTGGGGTAAGAACTTTTCAATAAGGTTAAAATTATGAGCAGGAGGTCTAATAAGCCAAAAACTCTCCTTTAGTAGACAGGCATGGAATGGAGAGAGAGGGCTGCTAACCTACTTAGGCTTTCCTGAAGTGTGGAAAGATGACCACCTGAGTCATGCCAAATTTTAATAAGTATTTTTCATGAGCTACAAGCCCAGAACAACACACAAGAAAGCAGAAGTTCAGCTCTTCAACCAGCAAAATTGAGTTGCTCTCTTCATTTTGAAATAGTACAATACTTAGGTATTTAACAAATTCAAAATGTTTTTTTTTTTTGGCTAAAATTAAACAGATTCACCATGAAAGTCACATGACACATCTGCTTTCTCTCCTATAACCATGCAGTAAAGCTCATATCCCAGATTAAACTAAAAAAAAAAACCCTAAAACTCCCTAAAATATATCATTATTGGCAAGGTGACAATGCACCACTTGCTGGACAGTGCTTGTGAGCTCTACCACATCCAACTAACGAACTTGTCAGCTCATAAAACTTATGTAAAAAGAAGGAAACAGTCATCAAAAGGCTTATGCCATCTCCATCTGCTGTGTAGGAGGAAAAGAACACGAGCATCTGGATTACTACAAAGGGCTGGAGGAAAAAGCACTCCAATGAAAGCTCTGAAGGGAAAGAGGTTAAGTCAGAGGTTGAGCATTAGCAGACAGAAATTAGCTGGCTCTTTCCACGCTGGGCAGCCCAAAATCACTGCAGTAGCAACGGTATCCAAGCAGTGCCACGATGAGACAAGGGACACGGCCAGGAGCCAGACCAGGGTGGCCTCTTAAATCTGAACGCTTTCGAGAGCAGGCCAAGTGGCTGTGTCTATCCATAGGCTTGGAGAACACCTCCAGATTTTCACACAGTGCAGGAATAAAACTGAGCTTCCCCCTCCCTTTAGCTGATTCCCATCATAGCACAGCATTTATTAACACAGCGATGCCAGCACCAATCCAGGTCTGGGGCTGGTTTATTGACCCAACCCCACTTGGGAAGATCCTGCCCTTCACTCCAACCCCATCAGACATAAAGAACAAAGCTCTACATAATTCAACACCCAGCTAAGAACATCATTTGCAGTGCAAAGAGGCTTAGCTCCAAGAGAAAACCTGGCTCTGTCTTTAATTCCAATTGGGACAAAACAAACCAGCCTAAGCAAAGGGAAGAATTTGGGAACTGAGATACAGATTTCTAATAAAAGCTGCCAGTCTGAAAGCTAAGTCATCATTAGAAACCACAAGACACAAGTTTGAGAAGAAGCACACCTGCAATCTCCTATACCATGCCACAGGCAAGACATGGTATTTAATAAATTCTTAATACCTTTTAGTATCTGGAGAGAAAAAAAATGCTAAACTTAAAGATATGTATCTTATATTAAATACTTTAGGGATACAAAGGCAGATAAAACTAGATAATGCTGTATGGCTTTTCTCCTTTGTGGAACTTTATTCTAATCCTGGAACACAAGAAGACAAGTTACCGTATGGAATAAATTTTATTTATGATTCCATTACAGTTGTTTAAACATTACACAACAAACTCTTCAAATGCTGAGCAACACTTGCAGGAATTGGCACTGCTGCACAGTCAGATATTGCCCAGCTGGAAAAAGGCATTTTATACCTGGGACAGATCCCAAACATCATATTTTTAGAAGTAGATTTGTTTTCTTCTCCAGGTCAAAGATCAGTTTGCCATGACCAAGGAAGATCTCAATCAGTACAGCTAGACAAGATAAAAATTCTTTTGCAAAGAGAGAGAAAAGGAACAGGCAGCTCACACAAAATAAAGGCTAAAAAGAAATGAGAAAGAAAGAAAGATAGCAGTATCAATGGAGTTAGAAATGTTTAAAATACACGGGTTATTAATTTATTAAGATTAAACAAACATTAAAGACAGAAGTCCATGTGTACAAACCAATTTACCACAACAGTTTAGGAAAATGTATGGACTTGGAGGAATTCAAGCACTGCAGCAGCCGTGAGGCAATAAGAAACAAACACATGCAGATGCCTTTTTCCATGTAAAGTCCTTTTTCTGGACATCACAAAACTCCTACACAGTACCCAGAGGGAGGCTCTGCAGATATGACACCTAGACTAAAATCTGAGAAACTTCAGAAGTGAAAATTCCATTAACACAACAACTTTCCATGTAATTTTCACAAGACATTAAAAAAAAAAAAAAGGTATTTGTAAGCCCTTGAGCTACCACAAGTACCAATGGTTTTACACAAATTTCTCCTGTGAAAAAAGCAATCCATTAAACTTGGTTTGAGATAACTTCTCATCATCAGCTGTGGATACAAGATCCAGTCTAGCATGAATCTACAACACTGCCAAAGGGACCACCCCACCCACGCATAAAGGATCCTCCCCCTCCAGACACCAGCAGCTATAATAAAGATTTGCATAAATAACTTCTTTCGTCAGATCAGTTCTCCAGTTCAGTTCATAGCAGTGCCAGCACAAACTGAGACTGAGAGATGAGCAGCTGGAGCCGAACAAGGGGCTCACACTGGAGTGAACTCCCAATCCCCCCTTCCCACTGGAAAAAAACTACTAAAAAATGAGATGATGTGGCACTTCTGCTATGAGAAGTAAAGCAGGAGGGGCCAATTTATTAACACCACAAGTAATTCCAGAGGCAGCCCTGGTGTGCCTCATTTCCTAACCTGGCTGCCTGAAGAGCTATCAGCAGCTAAGCCTTGCTGTAAGCATTCCCATCGCTAAAAAGGAGACGGTTCCACGCAGACAGCTCTTGGCAGAGCACGCTGCAAGTTTCTTTTTATTACCCAGGCAGACTTGGGTCTTGCAACTGCTGGAAGGAGATAATTTTTCCTTTTACCAACCCAGAAACTGTCATATCCTTTGTGCCAACTGTTGGCTGGTCTCTGCTGGAATGGCAGAGATGTCCCCATGCCTGGGGACCTCTCTGTGCAAAGAGCTCTGTGGGTTCAGACACAATAATCACTAAGGGAGAGCTTTCCTTTGCTCTGGTGGGGAAGGGAGAAATAAGATGACTTTGCAGAACACACTGCAAATTAGGTTTAAGGCTGCTATAATTTGCATCTAACCTAAATATTTCCATGGAGCTGCTATTAGAGAAATCCATGACTTTAGGAACGAGTCCTTAAGAATAAACAAATCCCAAACACTCACTTTGCCTGGCACATTCACACAGCTCTTCAGAGAGTAGCTGTGCAGGAAAGGGCAAAGGCTTTACTAAGAGAACTTGGAACTCCGACTGTCTTCTAAAAAACCACAGCTACCAGGCCATTACACTGCACAAAGGCACTTGGAGTGCTAGGAAAACACAGACTGGCTGGAAATGCACTAAATACTTGCTCCAGGGCTGTCCATGTGATGATTCTTTCGTTTTTTCCTACAACCATCCCAAAAGAGATTGGGAAGAATACAGCAACTGGCATATATGGACTAGAATTTCCACAAAGTCCACTGTAAGACGTGGTGGACCAAACTATTCCAAACACGTGGAACCCTCACAGCAGCCAGCAGAAAGCATCCACAGATAATCCTGCCCAGCCTAGACACTGGAATGTACACACAACCTTAACCAAGAAAAACAGGGGGGAAAAGATGACTTACCACCAAAAAACCCAAAGGATCTGGAAAGAACTACAGGGGTTTTTTTTCTCCTGCAACTTTCATAACTCACTACAACCCATGCTGGTTTCAAACCACCTGGCTGCAATGTTTGAAAATCTGCATGTACCTATGGCTGTCCCCTAAAGCAGGTAAAAAAATGCTTTTTAGGGTCTGCTACAGTTTCCCTCCTTCCCACTGGAAGAGTTCTCTGCTTAGAGTGGCAGAAGTCTGTAAAGACATGAAAACATCTTGGTTGAAACACAGTAAAAACGTGAAGTTATTGTGCAGTTATTATGCAGATCCATTCAGGAAAAAAGTGGGGGGTTTTGGGTTTGCTTTTTTACAACACAGGATTTCTTAACCTCTTGCAAAGCAAAACAAAGTTTGAGTAAAACATGTACAGAAGTGCACAGTTTTAAATATTATAATGTCACCAGATTAGGCCAACTTTCTGCTCAATTTTGTTTCATCTCATCAGCAGTCTCACGCTATCATCCAGTATACTATAAACCTATTTCTAGCAAAAATAAAATAGCTCAGTAAGTACAGCATAAAAAAAATAAACTGAAGAATTAGAAATCACCTTACAGAAACATATTCATCAAATCACAGCTGACTATACTGGACAACAAATATGGCATTACTTAGCTCTGGCCTAGAAACAGCCCAATTAAAATCAGGTTCTCAATTTTTTCAATTAAAACTTTAATTTTTTAAGCTGCCTATCATCACTGCCAGACCAACCAAACTGCTTCTTAAATGCTACAGGACGCTGTCACAGACATTTCCAGTAAGGCAAGTTAGGAAGTTGTTTGGTTTTTTTTATTCCCCTCATCTAGTTAAGACTTTTTTAAACAAGATCTTTTTGATTCATCAGCTCTTCCTCGAGATGTAACAGGATTTAAATAGTATCAATAGTGACTAAAACAGCAATGTAGTACAAGAAATTATAGAATCACTTGGGGTTGGGAAAGCCCTAAGATTACCAAGTCCAACCATTAAACCAGCACTGACAAGACCACCACTAAACCTCGTCCCCAAGTGCCATATCCACATGTCTTTAAAATCTCTCCAGGAACAGTGACTCCACCACTGCTCTGGGCAGCCTATGCCAGGGCTGAACAACCCTTTTGGTGAAGAATTCCTTCCTGATACCCAATCTAACTCTCCCCTGGCACAACTTGAGGTCTTTTCCAAGTTATCAGAGCTCGGTAAATAACTTCTATTCCAGTGACACTCAACGACCCTAAATCACGGATTAAACTTTTGACTGTATGACTGAGAGATTCAAATCCTTGGTGGGGAGAGCTCCAGGCTGGGAATATCAGTATTAGCACAGAGGAGAAACAAACAGGAGACAAAATAAAGTCAGGCTTATTCACTTATGTTGGTACCCAGAGTAACTCCACACATCACAGATGATTACCAGCCTAATTGTCCCAACATTTAGGGATTAGTTCAGATGCAATTTCACTGCTAAGTGATGCTGAGAATCTCCTACGCTTGAAAAATTACCAAGGTTTGTTACCTCCCTGCACTAACTTTGGGTATAAATTTAAGAATTGTTATATCACTAAAACAGACCTTTTCTTTGTACTTTCATTAATGTCTACCTGCTTTTTTGTACAAAAATAACTCAAAATGCCAGTGATATTAGTGAACTCAATGATTATGAGACCATCTGAAACAGTTTCTTTTGCTCATTTCTTACTCTGTTCATTTGTACATGTCCAGGACGTAAGGATATTTGAGGACACAAGGATATTTGAATTCCAGCCCTTTACCAAGCCTAGGTAAGATACCAGAAGACTCCCTGAGTAGAAATAAATCCCTGGCTTAATAAAAAGACCAAGAATAGCATGAATTCTGCCCTTCAATACTCAAGGAAAAAGATGAAGAGATTAAACTCTTCAGTTGACTCAATTTGTAGCCAATAGATAAAATAACTGGAGTAAAATCTTCCAGAGTTTAAAACATCACCACCCACAACCACTGGATAACAAAGTTCAGTTTTCATTACGAGAAAATCTCATATCTAGCCTGAAAATAGCTTGGGTCATATGTGAATATGGGGCTTTCTACTGCCAGCAATCACCAGAAAAGTCATTGAACTTTGACTTTCCAAATCTTCCACAGTTCTGGTGGAGCAGCCCACTTCAGCACTGCTCACTTCTCATTTCCAAAAGCATCTTCTTAGGATGGGACAGATCCTTTTTAAGTAGATTAGAGGAAAGCAATGTCTAACACACATCTCTGTAAATCCCCCGTGCTGCATTTTGGAAGCATCACAACCTCAGCAGAGTATTTTTGTTTGACTAATGCACATATGGAAAAATTTAATGAAGGCCAGGAAGTAGATTAAGGCCTTCCACGATTTCACAACAGTGCAAGGATGCTCTTATATTCCACAATATCTGCAGTAATTCCACTCAGGGGAAGCCACAAAACCAGACTGAGTGATTACATGTGAAGATATACATTGCTAATGTAAGCCATAAACACATCTTTAATACTCATCAGCACCATAACCTCACACCCAGTAGAAGTTCACCCAAAAAACTGAAGCCTGTAAAAGAATTTAAAGCAGACTATGTTGAACAAAACAGACTGAAGCACCCTCATGCCCAAACTGATGTCAGGTTTGGAGATTTTTCCACTAAAACTCTATGGAAAATGCCTCCTGGTTCCAGAGGGGACAACTTTCACAGCTCTCCTTTCAAAATCAAGCTTCTTACACTGACAGTGCAACTCAGGGAATGCAGAAGACAAAATACTGATTGGGAAGATAAGGAAATATCAGCCTGTTATCAGCCTATTTGGAGAACAGCAGTTCAGGTCAAATCTTTGACCCTGCAGTTGCATCAGGGAATAATTCCTTATTTTGGATCAATATACATAATTCACACTAAAGGATACAGCCGTTCCCAGGCCAAAATTACTTTTGTATTTGGCAGCTTCCAAATGCTGTAGCAGAAACCAGGATTTTTAGGAGACAAAATTGAAAGTTAGCAATTGTACACTGTTTCAGAAGAGTGGAGTAGGAACTCATTCATCAATTCCTTATTCACAGGTCCATTCACCTAACCCAAATTTTCACCTCCAATTTTAACACTCTGCGTTAAGAGCATTTCTTTACTAATAAAAGAAAATTTCAAGTGCAGAACAAGCTAGGAAATTGCTGTTTAAATATAACTACTGTAAGAGCCAAATGCTGTTTAAACTATGTACCAACAGAAAAGGATTCCAGAAAAATACAGGTCATGTCCTAAACAGAGTTTAAATGTTTTTTCAGGCACCTTCCCAGAGCTTGAGCATGACATTATGAACTCAGCCAGTCTCAGGAGGAAAGGTAAGGGAAGACCAAGGAAAATACCACCAAATTCAAACTGACCAGAGAACAACTTTTCTCTGTGATGAAGATCCTGTCCTTTACCAGGAACAGAGGGTGCCAGCAGAGGAAGAGCAAGAGCTATCAGCCAGTCTGGTTCTGCAGTTTAAATCCAGACATGCAGGCTGCTGTCCTCAACTTAAATAGATGGTTGTGCTCCTTGATTTAAATTGATCCAGGAAATAATTTCTCAAGGATTATGCACACTGAGTTGCAAGTAATGACTGCAATAGCAACTACCTAAAGCAACAAACCACTCTACATCTTCAGTGCTCCCTCCTCCCAGTAACCAGTGTATTATGGAATTCAGATCCAGTGAACTTACAGCTCACTCTTCCCACCAAATTCAACAGGTGAAAAAAGCAAAATTACATTTGGGTTTACAAGTTTATGTTAACAACAATTAAAGTCAAGCACTGGCTTGCTTTGGAATAAGTCACCATCTGTGTAAATCATGAAAACAGTGCTACCCACACCCCTTAACCTCAGCAAAAAAATCAGGATCAGATTACAAAGTCAATGGTGGTGATAAACCTGACTGTTCTACCAACAATCTGATAAAAATATAATAAATTTATAGAATTAAAAACCATATTCTTTGCCATGAAAATAAAAAAAAAATAAACAAAACCCAAGCAGACTGTACGTGATGTCTGAGCAACAACATTTATCCCAAGCAAAACTCTGTTTCAAAAACTGGTTAGTCTTGAAACCAGTAGTTAGCAATTACTGAGAGCTGGAAAACTTTTATTAAACTCATAGGCTATTTAGCCACATACCATCTGATGATGTTAACACCTCCCATGAAAATTTTACATTCTTAATGTTCCTGTAAAATGTCATCCCAGAAAAGGCTGAACATCAGAGCACTGCAGGTTCTGCCAGGTTGGGCACACCAGGGAACCTGAGCAATTAGCATTTCACCTGCCAGTGAATAAACCTGTCTAATCTCTTAAATAATGTCTATATTTTAACTGGAGCCTAAAGAGATTTCTCCTGATACTACAGCACTTGTGCTTTTACCTGGGGACCAAGAGGTAAAACTCCTAACAACTTTAGAATTTTGTGATTTTTTTTTCACTCCCTCCACCTCTGACATTTTTCTTTCTCACTAATTAACTTTATCAGACACCAAAGTAGCACCTAAAGGTTACGTATTCAATCTGTAGGCAACTTTATTTTCTACAGAAATATTATGGTTTTTAAGTACTGAATTCAGCTTTCACAGAAAAATCCTAGGCTACAGAAGTGATGCAAACAAGCAGGAAAATGCCTGTCAGAACACGAGGTTGTCTAGAAACATCCAGAAAATTCATACAAACAAGCAGAGGGGAAAAATATTTTCCAATGGCCACTGGAAAGGATGAAAAGCAGAGCTGAGAACATTGCTATACACAGGGTTCAGCTAAAAGGAAAGGAGTGGGTGAGCTCACTGGTTAGCCAGCGTTTGCATCCCCTGCTCATTTTAATAAATGTTGGAAGTATTGATCAATATTAAAAGTCATCAGCAGTTACAGAGCCAGCCCCTGTGCCTGCTCACCAACCCCTATCTAAAGGCAAAGCAGTTACAACAAGGAAAGTGAATTGGCTATGTCAAAATACTGAAGTAAAGCTAAAAATGCTGACAACTTAAGCTGAAAAAAATACATTAACGCTTATTATTAGTGCAAAAAACCTCAGAAGTCACAGTTCTACAACTCTTCCACCATTTGGGTCTGGTTTAGATGGCTTTAAACTGCTGAGACGTCAGCAGAAGACATCCTCACCTCGTAAAGGGAACGGAGCTTGGGCTCAGGGAACATAATATTAAAAATAAGCCTTTTCATTAGTAATGACTGATCTCAGCTTGAACATGAGATTGTTCAAGACCTGGATGTATCTATAAGGAGATTTATGAACCTCTAAGGTACAGATCTGAGTCATCAGTTTCATGTGGTTGGCGGAGAAATCGAGAATCAAGTTTCACTGGCCACAAATATATGTTTTTTCCTGTTAAAAAAACCTCAGTGAGCACAGAAGCTGGATTTCAGGTTATTTTCCACCTGGAAATTTTTTTGGTTTTGTTTGTTTAGATCTGTTGTTTTTAATTCTTATGGACTTTACCCTAAAAAGTTTGCTACGTGTGTTCTCTTCACCTTCTTACTAAGGTTTTGCAAGACTTGAAAACATTAAAGAGTAGACTTCTATCAGAGTAGACCACACTACAGCAGTACATTTTAGTCTGGCCAGGAACTTGCTGTAACATCCTCATAACTAGAAAGCAAAAACAAAATTTGCTTTCTCACTTCAAAAGCCTGTGAGTCACTCATATTTTAGTATCAAAGTATCTTTCACTAAGCTTAGTTCCCCTAGTTTGATGGAAATACAGAAAACCAATGAAAAAATAAAATTATTTCAAGTGTATTTTAACAAATCAACTGGATCTTTCCCTGCTCCAGGACACTTCCTAGGAAAGGCACAACAGAGTTATTCAGCCTTCAGCATATGACACCACTCAAGGCATCACACTGGAGAAGACTGGAATTCCCTGAACAACAGAAGTTGACTATGAAACAAGTAAAAGTGAGTTGCAGTGAAAAAGTGGCACCAATTAAGAGGTTGTTAATGGTATTTAATTATCAGCTAAGAAACCAATCTTAATTTATATTCTTAATAACAACCATAGCACAAGAAAGAAACAAAATACTAATTAAAAATCCTGAAGTCAACCATTGGAAATTTACTGATCCTCCTCTACACAGCTTCCATAGAGGAAAACTTGAAGGACTGATAACTTGAGCAACAGAAACAGGATGAACCTTCCCCACAAAGGTATGTGAATAGAGCAACACAGCAAAACCTCTTGTTACTCTCTGAAGTGGGATTTCAGCTGTATAAAACAGTGACAGAAGGACCTGAGTGCATTACCAAATAAAAACTCCCATCAGCCACGAGGCTGATGCAGCCTCTAGAACCCACAGCCCCAGGACACAGTAATGTGGCAATAAAAAAGGGTACACAGCTGCCATTGCACAGAGCACAGCACTTCACCTCTGATGCACCTCAGGAGGAAGTTCAAACTGGAGCAGGTGTAAAAACAGGCCACTAAAAAAGTCAGGATATGAAGTGCTTCTCTCAGTGTAGAGCAACAGCTTCTGGTTCTATTCCCTACCCAAAAACCCCAAGTTGGAGCAAGGCCTGCATTACCTCCTATAAGCTGTTTATTCCCTCCTTGTCCAAAGAAGAAATGAAGTGACTGAGCTCATCACTTCCTACAGGAGGGCCGAGGAAGGAGGGGAATAAAGTCCAATCCTGTCTCTGGGCATATCAAAAGGCACCAACGCTCCTTTGTGTCACTGGTGTGAAGTGACTGCCAGTGGTGGGACAATCCCTAGGCCAGTCCCATGTGAGGCATCAGGGAGCAGCCTCCCCTGAGGCTCCATTCCTTTGGGGAGGAACCTTGGAGAGGCAAGAATGGATCAAGAGAGCAGTCTCAGGCCGTGGGCTGGGTCGAAGCCTCTCAATGCACCAGTGCCTCTGCACAGGCAGAGCACCTCTGGGAATACCAGATGTTTCAACACCAAATTTCCTCTGGGATTAATTCTCTTCCCAAAGGCACAACCTCCCCTACAACACAGACTGAGCCAGCCACTATTACCAGACCAATACTTTGACTTCTACCTACAGAGTTTCTAAAAGAAATATCCAAGTCAGTCTTCTTGCTGGTTGATACAAACCAACAAACAACTCCAGTGGTTTAAAAAACAGAACTATTCCTTGGCAGACACAAAAAAGACTACCCTTACTTAAGGTCTGGAAAGGTCCTTGCAAACATGCAGATCGCTGCAGCAGTGGTAAAACTGCAAGAAACTGGATTCAGCACTAACTAATCCTTCAGTACCACCACCAAAAGCAAGAGGAAAGACACTGACATTCAGCAGAGGAAGCTTCTCTTGTCACTGAAAGAAAACAGGTGTATTTTAATAGATCCTCAACTAGAGTGTGACCAGAAAGGCCTTTGAAAAACACGTTTGTTTTGCTTTGTTTAGGCTTTCTTAATTAAAAGAGAAGTTTCAGTATTCTGAAAAGTTTCAATGTCAGTTTAGTATCACATAAGCACATGAGATGTCACTAGACATCCACTTTCTTCCCTGATCAGCAGTGATGAAAGTTTTATTTCCCATAAGTTTGTTTTACATTTAAAACCATACAACTACTTAAGACAAGTGTTTAAATCACGCTTAACTGACAAGCTCCTCTGCTGCACCTCCTCCAGCACTTTTGCAACTTCCAACAACAAGCAATAAGATTTATTAAGTTGTATATTCATTCCTACATACATGAGGGTAGAGCCCCTTTTCTCCTTCAAGGTCAAAGTGGTTTCCTTCTAGTTATGCCAGCAAACTCATTTAAACTACAGTATAACCAGAATTCCCAATGTCATAGAATCATGTAGGTTGGAAAAAATCCTCTAAGATGGAGTCCTTCCAGACAAGCATCATTTTGTTCTACATATTAAATACTAAGACAACTTTTAGTTCTATGTGCACGTTCATTGTTATGATCCTGTCCAGTCATTTTTAAGATTTCCATCTTCAGACCATTTCCAATAACCCACCCTCCCACATATTTCTTATTAAACTTTCTGTTTTTGAGAGGCTGATCTCCAATCACAGGTCAAAACCTCTCCTTTCCAATTCAGACTGTATTCCAGCTCTCTCCCAGACCAGGGGAATCAAAAGCCAGCAAGCAAAAACCAAAACTTCCATAGCAGAAGCACGTTAGGACCAGCATCCCTCACACCAAGGTCAGCACACCAGAGAACAGCATCATTGCTGGGATTACAGAGCTTAAAAGCAGATAAAATTGTTTTCACTGATGACAAGCACTTTTAAACAACATCTTAAAAACAGCCAAATGCAAGGTCACACGTTTGTAAAATACCAGCCCAGCTACAGGAATGGGAATTGTATCAGGAAAGGCATTAAGGACTTTGGGCAGCACTGCAGATGCCACGTGAACATTAATTCCTGACACGGGTCTGTAGCAAAAGGGACTAATGGGAGCCTTGGAAAGGAATATCAAGGAGAAAGACAATACTCTGTGTTTATATTGCATCACTGAGATCAATAATGGACTGTCACCCTTCCACTCAGGGACCAACACTTTAATGAGATTTCAAAAGCCAGAAATGCCAGTAGAAATAACTACAAGACAATCAGAGACCTGAAAGAAGTATCCTACAGTCAAACTGTCTTAACAGGAAACGTAAAAGGGATGACTTAATTATCTCAAAGATTACCAACTACAAAAGAAATCAGTTCTTTTTCACATCTAACAAAGACAATATACAAAAAAACAAAACAATTTGGAGTTCAGTTAAAAACCCGTTTTTAGAGGTTTGCTTCATTTTGGAAAATGAAGATATTTGAGGATATTAATAATTAACAACTAAGGCAACACTGTCCCTTGTTGATAGCAGGTGAGTTCAGGATACATCAATCAAAGGTCAGTAAATGCAGCACAATCGATGATCAGATGAGTCTCTACAGCCCAGGATGACCTAGTTGTGCTGTGACCCCTGTAGTCCTCCCAAATTCCAGCACCAAGGATGACTTATCCAAAAGGTGTACCAAAAACATCACACCTAAGCCATGCTGTGGTCACTCCAAACTTGACTGTAAGCAACCAGCACAATTCCCCAGGCTGCAGCTGGGAGCCTTATGGCCAACTCTCCCACTGGGGGTGGCATCAGTTGGTACAGCAGCACAAACTGAGGGTTCTGCCAACCCCCAAAATCCTAAAGGCACACGATTAGAGCAGCAGGTGACCCCTTTCCCCTAAAACCATACACAGAAGGTGACACAGCCCACTATTCCAGAGGTCAGGGGCAGGAGAGGATGTCCAGCTGCCAAAAAACACAGAACCCACAGGCGCCTGACAGAGGCAGGGCAGGGAAGGAGGGGCACTGACCCTTCTCCTCGTTTCACCCAGTAACTGACCTGCCTCAACCCCACCAGCACCTGTTCTTCCCCCAAATCTGGGGTCAGCTTCTACTCCTGAAGTGCAACTTTCCTTTGCCCACACCTCGTGCTAAAGCACCCCCTAATCCTGACCCTCCAGGCCCTCCCCACTTAACTCACCACCCTAAACCTGCAAAGCCAGACCCTCTGCCCAACACAACTCCCCCCAAATGTCTTCATCAACCACTTCCCCAAAGACACCCCCAAGTGATAGTGCCCTGCCCCTGAACCTCCAATCCTGCTGAGCAACTCCTGCCCACAAAGACACCAAGTGCCGCTGTACACAAACGCAACCCCCCAAACTCTGCTGTAGAAATCCCTCTCACACACAGCCCCCCAAAATCTGCTGCACAGAGCCCTCTCACACACAGAACGCCGCTCACACACAACTCCGGTCCCAGTCCCCCCGCCACGGCCTCCCCGCGCAGGCCTCAGCGCGGGGCCCGTGCAGGCCCCACACAGGCCCCGCCGCCCGGTCACCCCTAGACGCGAGCCCAAAGCCCGTTGCAGGCGCGGCACCGGGCTCGGCACTCACTCGGGCAGGTAGGTGGAGGAGAAGCTGCTCCAGCGGTGCAGGCTGTAGCCCAACACGCGGCTCTCAACACCCGCCGGACCCGCCGCCGCCGCCATCTTGTTGTCAGCAGCGGCCCCGGCAGCGACCGCGGGGGGCGGGGCCAAGCTCTTAAAGGGGCCGCGCTCTTAAAGGGGCCGCGCCGGGGAGGCTGGGGACGGTCTGAGGGGGTTCAGGGGGCGGCTGAGGGGATGGCCCGGGGGGCTGAGAGGTGCAGCCGCTGCCTCTGGGGCTGAGGCGCCCTGAT